>JBBPDA010000034.1:7666118-7678904 GCA_037974385.1 Arnoldichthys spilopterus | reverse complement strand
CCTAAACTACCACAGAGAGGAACTTCCATACATACATATGCCAAGTTCTTATACTACTAAAGAGAGCAACTACAGCACTATATCAAAGAGGGTTAAAATGTTTACTTGTCAAATACGTTGAAAAAATCAACAATTTTCATAGGATGTACATATTTTTTCACGTAATGGTAAATAAATATCATAAACATCAATCTTAAAGGCACAGTAACTAAACCAGCTCTTCAATTCAAGTTGGAAAATAAAAATCATCAAGTCATCTACAAATCAATAATTGTTTGTTTTGCTACACAAACATCAACACAAGCATAATATTTTATATAAAAAATAAACAAAGAAAAAAATTGATATAAACAAAAACATGTTTAAAAAATGTCTCTTTAGGAGGAGCTTGCACAGTAGACATTCAGACAATGAAGAGAACACATCATGCTCTTTTGTGCCACCAGTGTGACAATAATTTAAGAGAAAGAAATTTAGCTGGGCATTTCAACACTGCAAAGTATAAAATATGTAGCAGCGTCATTCATACCTCCATTTGCTCGAGAAAAATAACAACTGCATGTTGCCCAAGCTTGTTTCAAACCTCATTCAGTGAGCCCATGCATTTTCAATGCAGTTTTTGGGTCCCATTCTGACTTACGGCCTGTGCTTATTGATGCATCCAGAGAGCACAAAAGCAAATGTTGATGTCTAGAGGCAACGCTGTGCAAAAAGCTGAATCATGCACAATGCCATCCCATTGAATCTCCGGCGCAAGGCTGGAGCCTGGGGCGCCCTGTATATGCACTGACAAGACAGCAGTGCATTACAGTACCATTCAAAAATTTGGAATCATCCGTCATCTGTTGGCTGTGAATAATAACATATACTGTGCAGGTTCATATTAGATGTAGATATTTTAAATACTTGATGAGCAATAAAGAATAAATGATAAATACAAACACTGTAAAAAAAAAAAGTCTGTCATTTTGCTATTTTTGATCATCTCTTTTGAGTCTTTTTGAAAAGAAGATCTTTACTCTTAATGCTTTGCATCTTCTTTGGTAATTTTACAATCATCTACATTTCTATGCATCATTCTGGGAACAAATGCATTTTTTTCTTTTTTTTTCTCTGTGTAATATACTCTAATATAGCCTATTGCTTACTGTATATTGTGTACTGTATATTCCATTTATATTGTATATTATATACTATTTATTTTATAATGTGTGTATATATATATATATATATATATATATATATATGTATGAATGCTTATACACTGTATATGGTTTAAATTGCATATACTCTGTATATTGTACCATATATTGTGTACCAAACCATGTATTATGTATTATCTATTGCACATTGTAGTATGCGTAGTCCTTTGTATATTGTATTTTCTGTATGTGTATGTGGATTGTATTGTCTGTTTGTACCCTGAGTGTGCATAGTCATATTTTTAGTACTAGGGAGACATCATCAGCCGAAACCAAAGTTCTTGTTTGAAAACATACTTGGCCAATAAAGCTGATTCTAATTCTGGTTCTGATTCTTCCAGCTTTATATATAAACTGAGGAGTTGCACAAGCTTAGCATACTGGCAATGTGCTTCCAAACTTTTGAGCAATATTATTTGATGACAAAATTCTTTGACACTTGATGGACAGGGTTGCCCTTGGCCTCTGCATGGTGTTTTGCGTCACATAGGGGGACGCCTGACACCTTGGGTCCTTGGCTTCCTGTGTGAAAATCAGCAGGCTTCTCTCATGGCAGGTGACACATACGCCTGTCCCGACCCGTTCATTAGCGGGCTAATTAACTAGGCCTCCTCCCTGGCACACATACCAGCAGCAGCTGCAGAGACCCCCCATAAACCTCCCACCCCCCAAAAACCCATCCCACCTTCATGCACACAGGTCCTCATTTGTGGATCATTAGTGAGAATATGAGAATGCATAAAGGCAGACATGGCACTGGCTTGTGGGGGGAGGCTAGTGACGGAGTTGAATTGTCTTCTTGAATTGTCTTGACTCTGGAAAGCAGAAGTGGAGCACAGCGAAGAGCGATAAATCATCCCCCCAGCCCTGCGCTTTGTGCTTTGTTGTTCTTTTTTTTCCCCTCTCAGCAGGGCCCATGATAAATAACTGTCCTCAGAGAAGGGAGCATATAAAAACAGGAAAATGAAAGTAATAAAATAAAACAATTCTGGCATTCCAGAACGACAAGAGAGGCTTCCACAAACGCTGGCAGAGGAAGAGGTGTGAACCTCCTGCAAAGGCAGAGCACTGCCGATGGGAGAAGCCGTCTGGACTGCAAGTTTATGAGCCATTAGGTGTTTTTGGGCAGCTCTGGAGCTGCTGACTCCAGCCATGTCGGGGAAACCTGAGGTGCCTCCTCACGCATTCATCACCCAGCCTCAGGGCTTTGCAGGCCACAGTCCAATTAAAACAGCCTTGCTTAAGGCCATGGATAGCCATATTGCACCCCTTCAATTCTGCCTGGCTCTCACTTTCCCTGTGATTTGTTCTCTCTCTTTCTCTCTCTCTGCAAACAGAGAATATGAGGTTTAACAGGGCCCCTTTAACTGCACTGAGTGTATGTTCATACATTGTAATGCATTTCCCCTTTGTTTGTGGGAACAGACTTAAATACAACATTTTCTGCATTTTTAGTGCAATCTTTTGGGGAAAATTCAAATAAAATATAAAATGTACCATAACTTTTGCACAGGCCACACTTTGAAACCTATTGTACACCAGTGGAAAGCATGACACTTGTTTAATACCAGTGCAATTCTCATTTTCATGCCATGTGCATCTTTTCTAAATAACAAATGATTTTGTGCATGTTTCCGAGTCGTACAACTGGTGCTTTTGAGATGAGGCATGGCTGGGCACATTGTCAGTGTGTTGCTATTCTAAGGCAGTAAAATGATATTGCACATTTGACCAACAATAAACTAAAGTCAATGGTGCCATGTTTTAGAAACCGGCAGGTGCACGACACTCATTATGGACACAGGTAAGCATTCAACCTGCGGGTTTTGTGTACTTTTATTTTATTCCATTTTATTTATCATCAAAATTTTTTAGAGAACTGCTGCTCCTTTGGCATAAAAATAATACTGTATTGGTGTAGCACCATTTATAGACAAAATGCAGCTCAAAGTGAATATATTGCAAAAAGTCAACACACACACACCACATAATCGCAATGTTTAATGAAAACACCGTCATTAAAAATAGTATTATCAGAATTCTGTATTGACATTTTTAACAGGAATGTACACTCTAGAATAAGTCCTATCCATGGTAGATCCACTTTGCAACTTACAGGACTTAAGCCCTGTTACTTTTTAAAGTCTATGAAACGGTAATGACAGGCCAACCAAAGAACTATAGATGCCTATCAACTGGACAAGGCACAAGTATTGATAAAGTGAAGAGGAGAAAGGCCAGGGTAAAGCAAGGAGAATGGGCCCTAACGGACATAACACTGATACAGAGAGGTTGCAGAAATGAATGGAGGAGATATAGAGCTAGCCCAGGTGGCACCTAGCAAATGCATCTGTAAGCATGTTTACAGTCTACATAACACCAGGACTTTTTTGTTTTCTTTTCTCTCTCTCCAATGACTCGGCACCAGAAGGTAAAATGGCACACAACGTGTTAGGTAAACCTTTACCTTCGCTACAATGCACCTGACAGTGCACACACACTTTTCACTGAACATGGATATGTAGCCCTGTTGTCTGAGGCTGCCTGGGGAATACGCTGATGCCTTGTTGCCTTGTTGGAGGCAGTGAATGTACAGCTTGAATGGGTTAGTGCCAGCCTAAATAGAGTTATGAGTGATAGCACAGCATGCGCCACTCTCTGCTCTATGGCAACACTCCCACTGGAGCATTAGCCTGTGTAATATACAGGGCGAACTATACGCTCTCAAGCTGCCGCCAAACGGCCACCCGCACCCGTGTTAATGAAAAATTACTTTCCTGCTTTTACCTGGCCTTTATCATTAGTGCAGGCGTGCCACACTCTGACTTATAGCTGGCATTGCCCTGTTTATTTTATGGGCACAAGAGCAGTCCTCGCCATCACAGCTTGTGCAGCCGAAGCATCATCCCCATCCTATAATGAAGCCATTAAAAATGCTCGGCTGCTGCCAGATGGCTTGTCATTGAGGAGAGGGAGCGCGAGCGAGCGAGGCCGGGCTGCAGCTGAGGCCTGCCGAGCCGGGGATGCCTTTAAAGGTTGTTGTTGCGCTTCTTTGAAAGCAATACCAGAGAGATTAGCATAACCACGGCAGTGGAACCTCAGCTTTTTCCGGAAGCTCAGTCCTCGCTCCATTTTCTTCATTAGTCCAGTCATGTGGGAGCATGCAGCAATCTGCCATTGGGCCACACTGCAGCACACATGGAGACCCACACACATCTACACTTTTAAAAATAAAGGTTCCTTTATTTGCTAAAATATATGTAAAATTACAACAAAAACAAATGTATCTGTTATACAAACCTAATTTTCCAAAGTATTTTTGGGAAATTTTGCTTGTAAAAGGTAATGAACAAAGAATCAGATTTGCTAAATCTCCTAAAACTTTGTTTAAGTTACAAAAGTGCATAGAAAATGTTTTTACTGACCAACTCAAATGTACTTTAGAAGTATTAACAAATTTTGAACATGACACCTGCAAGGCTCAAAACAAAAAAAAAGTTTACCACTGTGTTACATCACCTTTTCTTTTTAATTACACTATTTAATCATTTGGGAACTGAGGAGACTTAACAGTTGCAGTTCAGCAAATGGCCTTTTGCCCATTCTTGATTTATACAAGACTTCAGTGGCTCAACAGTTTATGGTGACTGTTGCCTGATTCTACTCTGTGTCTACTGTTTCAATAGGAGGAAGATCTGGACAGCTGGCAACCTTGTCAATCACGCACACATCTGTGTCTATGAAGCCACACTGTTGTTGTGAATCCAGAATGAAGCCTGGCATTGTCTTACTAAAATAACCAAGGACTTCCTGGGAAAAGACACTGCCTTGATGGCAAAATATGCCTCTCTAAAATCCCAGAAAAATATGCTTGTGCATCAATGGGACAGCAATGGGATGTGCTTGAAGATGTTTCACTTTTTCCTACAGGGACTGAGATTTCTGCTGATTCTTTGCTTGCAGAGACTGAGCCTTTGGTAGATGCTCATTATACCCAGTCATGATCCCCTCACCTGTTACCGGCTCATTGGCTTATTGCAGAATGTTGCAAAAAGGTATTACTTTAATATTCTATAAACTTTTCACTCCTACTCTGCCCCAACTTTTTGAGTTTGCTTTAGGCATCAAATTCTAAATCTGTATATATTTACAAGAAACATTTAAGCTGATCAGAGAAAATAATTAAAATTTTTACCAGTCAAATGAAAGTTCTAGAGAGTTAACAAAACATTGCATTTTATAAAAAAATCCCAAATATTCCAGAAAATTGATTAATTTAAATTCATTGCTTTAGATGTGTTACACTGACCTAATCAGCATTTTGCCTGAACTGCTTTTTAAATGAGGCACAATACTGGACAGCCAATCTGAACAGCATCAGGGTCCTGCACATGTATAGTAACACTCTTACAGGTACAGCACCAGAAACCGCCTGTTGAATTCTAAGCAATAAAAAGTGGTTGATAAAGGGTCATGAAAAATACAGAATTGTTCAGATCAGGAAATAATTAAATGCAATAAAAATGTAGGATATGAACTGTTGAGAAAATTTTACACTCAGATTTAATTTACCAAAATGATTCTTTAAAGAACCATCTATCAAAGACTCTTTAAGGGACCAAAAGTGCTTTTAAAAAAAATCACTCAGATTGTATAATTTTCTCATTTAGTATTCCCTCTTCGCACTGACTTTTAACAGTGACATTTGGCATTTGACCATGGTGGTCTACAAGAGCACCCCATCATTATGAATCACTGAACATTTCAATGAATATATATATTTTTTACTCTTAGAAAGAATATAATGTGGTTTACACCACTAGAAAGATTGTAAGGGCACTGCTATAGATTCCTACTGCTTCTATTTTCTACACCTCTGTTTATCACAACAGGTAATTCATTACTAAAAAAAAATTTAATCTGCTTTTCGAGTGTTCCCAAAACTATTCAAGCTGACTTGATGAACATTTGAGTGGAGAAACTCCTGGGCTGGAATTAAAGGGAATGTGCCTGAATAAATGTCAGTTAAATATCACTCTTTTGACCAGAGTTCACTGGCTATTATCATGTGAAACCCACTTTAAGGCAATTTACTGCTCAACCATTAGAAGAGTTCAGAAGTGATTGAATTGCTTTCTTTGAAATGGGAAAAATAAAAAAACTATTCAAAACCCATTCAGGGTATAACCAACTGCAGGACATGCTTAATTCCAGACGTGGTATTCAAACCTAAACTAAAAAATAAAGTTGAAATAGCAGACTGAAGAATAACAATGTTGTGAAAGACTCTTGTGTGAAAAAGCATCCTATTTATGTTCAATGAATAAAGAGCATGAGTAATTAATGCAGCCATTTCAGATTTAAATGATAATGATGCACACAACTGTAGCAACTATTTTGTTGTTTACTTGCGCTGTTGAATGTATTGTCAGACTACAAAGAACTGGTTCTTTTGTCCATCACTTTTTCCTTTGAATAAATGTGTCTTTTGTACATAAAAGCACATTCTTCTAGAGGGATGGAATTTATGCATGGAGAGTCGTCACAATGATACGCTGATATCTATCACAACATGCCACAGCTGGGAATTGCCAGTTTATTTGGTGCACCTATCTACATCCATTAAACATTTTTATCAGAAACACTTACCATTTAGTTGCACTTTGTAACAGGCTGTATCCCATGTGTTGGGACCACAATTAAACCACCCCTTGTCTGGGTGATTGACCTTTCTCAAGCCAGCAGTGACCTGACATGGTTGTGTTATGTCAGTGTGTGTTGTGCAGCTGTTAAGTGCATCAGGTGCAGCATAACTGGGGGTTTTAAACGGTGCAGTGTTGAGGATCGTCCAACAACCAAAAATATCCTGCCTGCACTGATGAAGGGCTTGGGCCAACCCAAAAAATGATATGTAGCATCTATCCAGACACTAAGATGAAGCAACAAAGTTTCTACTAAACTGACCCATAGGGTGTATCAGTAGAGCTGATTAGGGTTTGACCAGCTCTATTGGAACTGATCTTTACCCATGCGCTTGACTTGTGTATTTTTAACTCAAGGTCATGACAAATGCTTTACTCTTTTGCACCACTTCAGCCAGTAACTGCATAAACAAATCACGATGAATAGAAATGGTCTAAAATCGGGAATAAAAACTCTTTAAATTGACATATGTTAAAAGTAAAGAAGGTTTTTATCACATAGAAATTTCAGACATAGTGACAAAACTGAATGTGTAGGTCAACGTGGTTTGGATATTCTCCAGGGAGTGTTGTTCCAGATTCAACACAACCCTATTTTTAAACTAAACAGGACTGCAATTGAAATCCCTTACTGATGCTGCAAAGTAACCGAAGCAAATAAGAAAATCGGAGACTGAAAAACGGGTGCAGTGAAGGCTGGACTAGGAGGAATGAGAGTCACATGGAATCCAGCAGGCAACTGCAGCAGCACCAGAATAAAGTGGAAAGTAGAGCACTCGTTTGTCAACTTTCCACTCTGAGGCTCAGGTCAGCAGGGAGAGACAGCTAGTGCTAGTGTTTAACCTTCAATTAATATTGCCTCCATCTGTGCAAAACCTGCGGCTTTAACTCCTCATAGCAGCGGCACATTTACTTACTGTTATGCTGCAGTGTGCAAGACTGAAAATGGGCAATATTGATTGTAGATGATTAATACTTATTGCCTGGAGGCAAGCGGAGGATACATTAAAATCTTCAGTGCATGCAGTAATCCATTTGCGAAGATACAATCGCAAAAAAATATCTGTAGACTGTTGCGGTATCAAATGTAGAGACCCATGGAACGTACAACTGAAACTAATGAAAACACAAACAGATAAAACAGATAAAGGAGGAAAGTTTGCAACCAACAACGTGTTTAAGAGGCTTTTGTTGAAGTGTGAGCATAGGTGTGTGTCCATCAGTGTGTGACCCAGCAAAATACCTACATCTGCATCTTTGCATGCCTAAACCTCTCACCAGCAATTTTAGCTATGTGTTTTTCCCCATAAGAAGAGGCAAAGGTGCATTTTTTAAATGAACAATCATACATCACTTCAGCGAAGTCTCTCATCATTTGTCTATATGGGTGGTAGATTTTCCTGCTTTATTCCAGGGTCATCAGAATGAAACACTGAAGGAACATGAATGAGCTTTTGCAATGCTGTGTCTCTCTTTTATGCGTTTATGCAGATGTGAACAGTAATATGTTTGGTCACCAAAATAGGAGACTTTACATCAACTTAATAGATCATGAAAGTGATTTATTTTGTCATTGAGAACACACTCAATCACATACAAAGTGCTCAACAACAAAATGTTACCTCTGCATTTAACCCACCACACGTGGAGCAGTGGACAGCTATGAGAAGCATCCAGGGAACAGTGCATTGGGACAGTACATTGTTGAAAGGTACCTCAGTTCTATGTGGTTCAGGACTTGAACCTGCGACCTTCTGTTCAGAAGGGCAAAGTCCTAACCACTAGGCCACCACTGCCAATATTATTGCTGTCATGTGGAAAGTTGATTCAAACGTGTGTAATTTCACATTAATTAAAAATATTGCCCTATAATCTCATTATCTAATATAATATAATTATATTATAGACAGCAAGTGAACAGTCACTTTGTTGAACTTGATATGCTGGAAGCAGGAAAATAGGTGACAGTAAGAATCTGAGCCACTTTGACAACTTTGTGATGGCTAGACTACAGAGCATCTCCAAAACACCAGGTGTTCTGGGGGTATACAGTGTTTAGTACATGCCAAAGGTGATTCAAGGAAGGATAACTGGTAAATCGGCAGCAAGGTCATGGGCAATGACCTTATATAAATAATAATAATAAAAAATACATTATATATATATATATATATATATATATATATGGGCAGTGGGGTCCAAATGGTTGGGTATCTAGATATCTCGAGGGCAGGTATTATTGAGGTACCCTTGAGCAAGGTATTGTCTCTCTACACTGCTCCCAGGTGCTGATGATCGCTGCCCATTGCTTCACATTTAATGGGTTAAATGCAAAGGTCCAATTTAGTTGTAGTGCACTTTGTGTGATTGGGTGTGTTCACAATGACAAATAGTCACTTTCACTTCACCTATATCCACCTACTCAGGCTAGAGCATCTTAACTCCAGCCATGGATTTTTTAATACAGAGCAAGTGATGAGAAGGAAAAATACAGAATCAGCTTGTAAAAATATAAGGGAAAATAGAGGCTGGAAAACTTACATAAGTGGGGCTGTGGTGGGGGGTTGGGACAAGAGTGCATGACATAGTCCAATTAAAAAATGTCATTGTCCTTTAATTAAGCCAGCCTAAAAAAATTAACTTCCCACTATAACTAAAATCTGAAATTTCTGAATAATTTTTACTCCCCACTCTGGAATACATTTCCCATACTCACCCCAGGGTCATGATGAAAGCCATTTTCCAATTCAAATATGACCCACTAACTCACACCATGTGGGTTGAGACATCCTGCACTTTAGAGTGACAGCTCCGGGATGAAGCTGTCACTGCAGCCTCAGATTCATAGCCGGGCAAATTGCATTAAAAAAAAAAGTGCACAGTCTTAGCTCAGTCCCTGGTGGCTCTAAGGGCACATTATACGGAAGCATTGCGCAATTGAGAGAGAGACGGAGAGAGAGAGTGAAGGGGAAAGAGATGGGGCAGAGACAGAGGGATGGGGCAACACTGAGACTGAATTAGTAACTTACTCGAGGCGCATTGTCAAAGCTGCAGCATGAGGACATGACCTCCACACTGCTACCAGAAGCTGTGGCTGCTTGGCTGGGTGAATTGGTTTTGGGGGGGGGGGGTGTTCATGAGGAAGGGGGTACTTCCACATGTGCCATCCAGACCTGCTTCTCCTGGGACTTGACGCCATGTAAATAATTACACTGAGCCTACAGCTCTGGCTCACATCTACAGCTGCTGTGTGCAGGCAGTGGCCGAGCCAGAAATGCTGCTAAATATACGCCTTTAAAAGGAGCGCGCGGTGGAATTACCAGCCCGGCTCTTTGACAGAATGATTAATTACCTGCGAAGGTGCAGCACAGAACTTTCCGCACTGATAGAATGATTAATAAGCAGCTATGTGGCTGCTCTGCTCACAGCAACGTGAAATGCAGGATTTAATTCATAACATTGCCAAGCAATGCAACAAAAAAAATTACATATTTATTGCTTTATTTATTTGTTTATTTATTTACATACTTCTACTGCATCGCTTAAGTGTGTTTGTGTGTGTCAGTAAGTGATCTGAAAGAGAGGGGGAGGAGAGAGGCAGAGGAGAAAAGTGATTTGAGTGAGAGAGGGTGAGGGCAAGAGAGAGAGACGGCGAGAGAGAGAAAGAGGGAGAAAAAGAGAGAGAGAGAGAGAGAGAGAGAGAGAGAGAGAGATGGGTACAGTTTATGTGCATTCAGGGAGTAGTGAATAATTTCGCTGCGGAGGCTTGTGGCAGGGTGATGTGAAACAGTGCTAAATGAGACCACAGAGAGTCCAGTAAAAGCCCAGCTTTCAGTCTCACTCTGCCATTATATTCTTCCACATACAAACTGGTAGATGCAATATGACTTGGCGGTTTAAAAATAGGGTTGGGAAAATATCACCGTCACGATAAACTGTGTAGCAATAAGGTTTTCTGAGCTTAACTGTGTCATTAAACAACAGATTTCGATGGCCTTCCAAAGGTTGTAGTTGCTTCCGTATTGTCAGATCACAAGTTTGATATCAAGGGGTCTCAGAAAGCAGAAACGGACCAGTTTACCTGGGTGAAGTGATGTGCAGTTTCTTAAACACTGAATAAAAGAACTTTTACTCCCATATACTTTATCTGGAACATCCAAAGACAACAAGACAACCCAGGTGTGAAATGAAAATATTTAATTTGTCCTCAGGCTTCTTGTCAAGAAAAAGGTGCAACACTCGCTATAATAAAGAAATGGATGAGTTTATTAGGATAAAACATGACATTTCAGTCCAAGTTCAGTGTCTTTATTCTTTACTGGTATAGAGTGAGTGATCTATGCTACCTGATCTGTAGTTGGCATTTTTTTTTACTTTGTCTTCAGGCTCCTTGCCTTCCATTGTCAGTTCCACGTGCTAGCCAGACTACTTCTGCATGTAGTGCTACCAAGCTGGGAATGTGAAATTAGACACAGAAACATAAAGCTTAAGCTTTTCAACTGCCACTGACAAAATTACACATTATTAAAATACATTTACACTGACTTACATTAAAAGTGAAGAATATTTTGTCTCCTCCTGCAAAATTACCCCTTTTAACAGTGATGCCATTGTATTTTGTTGTAATCACTTATTTGTTATTAATAATGGTCATGATCATTCATTTTTGTCATATTGACCAACCCAACTTATTTGTTTGTTCGTCTGTTTGAACATATACAGTAAAAACTAATATGATCAGTTCTTCAAGGGACAGCAGACACATCCTTTACTTTGCTTTCCAGGAAGAACCACTGAGCACCACCTTCACTTTAAGCTCAGTCAGCAGCCATAAACAGTCTGGTCATCCTTACTGCAGTATATTGTGTGTAGTGCTGCAATGGTACAAATGCATGTGTGTCTTAGTGCCTATGATATATAGACTTGGGTAGCTGATGTCTGATCTTGGCACTGCGCCCCTCACTACTGACCTCTACTTTTAGAGTGATGAGTATGCAGTAATTGACTTTCTGTCCTGAACGTACAGCTCTGAAGATGACCATAGCGAAGGAATGGTTTACCTCCTGACCCCACATTACCAACCACATGGGATTTAAAGCTTAAAGCATGGAGAACATGATTACAATTTCTGAAAATGAAAATTAGTGTAACAGTATTTTTCTAATCAATCTTTTGTTTATTGCAAAAAATCTAGGATTTGTTGCTTAAATGCAAATAAATGGAGCTCTTCATGCTCTACCCACAAATCTATTTTATAGCTTTTGTTGCAAAGTTGGACACACTTTACACTATGTTCAACCTACTGAAAAATTGTATTGCACGTTTTAGATGTTGTGATAATAAATACATTTATAGTGATGTTATGGTTTCCAAATGATTTGTATTGTGTGTAAATAGGAATTGTGTATTTAGATGCAGTTTTACGAGTTATAGCGAGCTTGGTGGAATTTATCATCTTTGCGTTCATTCTTTTGTAGGAACTGCAGACAAACAGTCGCTGTTGCAATTCTGTGTGAATACTTGATGCATTCTGAGTTTATTCAGTCTTTGGCCGCTTATGGCAGCACAGTTCAACCTTGCAACAGCTTCAACAAAAGAAAGCATTTAGATGGACAAGGACAGGTCAGTTCTCTGCTTGCGGTTAGATAAAGATGCCTCTTTCAAGCGGTTTTCACTTATAGTTGTTTTCCAACTTGGGTTACTGGTAAAGTGAACCTGAATAGGACCCAAAATGGGACCTCATTGGTTTTTTGTGTTCAGAACATAAGTGAAAGTGACTCTTTGTCATTGTGAACACACTCAAAGACCACAACAAAATGTGACCTCTGCATTTAACCCATCACACGTGCACACGTGGAGCAGCGGGCAGCTATCAACAGCGC
>JBBPDA010000034.1:7643191-7666018 GCA_037974385.1 Arnoldichthys spilopterus | reverse complement strand
AAGCAGATATACAGATTCTCAGTATTAATGGTAATAGTGCAGGTAATAATAGTAATAATAAAGTGACTTGTGGTGCAATTGTGTAAGTTAAGTTTGAGCCCCTGTGGTTATAGTGGAGATGAGAAGCATCATCAGGCCCCGAGTTCCTCTCTCCCTTGCCCCTGATGGGGGGAGTTAAAGAGTCTAATGGCCCTGGGGACAAATGATCTTCTGAATCTGTCCATATTGCAGTTCTGTGAGAGCAGCCTGCTGCTAAACACAATCCTCTGTTTGATTATGGTGAAGTGCAGTGGGTGGTGCTCATTGTCCATGATACACAGCATCTTGCCCAGTGTGGTTCTCTCTGCCACACTGACCAGACAGTCCATTTCTGTACCAATCACAGGCGTGGGAAAATTCCCAGGGCATGTAGTATGGTCGGATGCCCACTGCTAACAGTTCAATGTCACGACTGCAGATCGTCTCCTTTACTGTGACATGCCCTGGGTTGCACCATCTGATGTTAATAAACACCGCGAGTCCCCCACCTTTACGTTTGCCACAGCGTTTAGCGTACCTGTCGGCTCTCACGGTTGTGAATGCCGGTATGTCCACGTTAGCATTGGGATTGCTATCCGTTAGCCAGGTCTCCGTCAGACAAATCAGACTGCATTTCCGGTAGACTCGATGGTTCTTGACTAGTGTCGCTAGCTCGTCTGTCTTGTTGACCAGCGAGTTGACATTCCCCATAATCACCGATGGAACAGATGGTTTGTATTTTCTGCTAATGTTCGCTCGCTTAGCGTTTACCTACCAGGACACTGCCTTTGGGACCGGAAGGTCGCTGGTTCGAATCCCAGCCCGGGCACTACCCTTGAGCAAGGTACCGTCCCACTACACTGCTCCCCAGGCGCTGTTGGTAGCTGCCCGCTGCTCCACGTGTGCATGTGTGATGGGTTAAATGCAGAGGTCACATTTCGTTGTGGTGTCTGAGTGTGTTCACAATGACAAAGAGTCACTTTCATAATTTCAATTTCAATTCATTTCACCTTTGCATCGGCCCTGCACCCCCGATACCTGCACCTCAAGATTTCCGGAACGAGCTGTGCTCCTCCGGGGAGTCGCGAGCATCTCTTCCCTTGTGTAAGTAAAGTTCCTGCAACTCACTTGTGTTTTGTAATGGTCCATATCGGCGACTATGTTAGTAAAAAACACTAATATGCGGAAAAACAGAATAAGCGATGTAAAGACGCTACGATAAAAGTAAAAAAGAAAGGAGGACAGAGCTACTGGTTGGGCTGCCACTCGCGTCGGTGCCAGAAGTAAAGTTACTCCATGGACCTTGTTGTCCCTATCTTCTCTCCCAAGACAGAGCTGACTGTTTAGACCGGATGAGAGAGTGGCCTTTTCAGGAAGGCAAAGGGCTTGTGGGTTTTTCTATGTGATTTTCCCTCCCTGTTTTACAGTAATGTTTCTCTGAAATAAAGCAATTTCAAGCAATCTCATCTCAACCTATCAGGTCTGCTACTGAGTAGTACTTTTCTTTTTTTTCCCTTTCTTCTTCTTCTTCTTCTTTGAGTGGGACAGGGTCAAATATATGCTCTATATTAATACTCTAAATATATATTAATATACAATCAGTCCTACACACATACACTCAAAAAGCCTGGCTATTAAATATTTAACAAAATAAGTACTTAATCTCTACACTTGTATGGGTATTATTGGCAGCAAAGAAAAGGGCCTAATCTTAGTTAAAAAGCCTTCTGTAGTTTATCTGTGGCTGCCTTTAGATTCTCTGAGGGGTGAAAATGTGACCTGGAGGCATAGCACTTTCCTTTCATTGACAACAAAACACACATCAAGACCTTCTGAAAGACTTAAGATGTGGAAAACCTTGGCTTTCTCAGGCTGAAATAATGAAATCCCTATGACACCCAGTTACTCTGCCCACAAGCTGAGTGTGAATTGCACAAGAGATGTGGATAGTTGAAAAAAAAAAAAGATAAAAAGGAACAAGCCCACACCCTGAGCAGCCACTCCAGTGTGTTTCTCCTTGTGTACACTGCACAGGCTAGCCCCTAGTAAATGCCCATAATGCTGTGCCCCTGAGTACTGAAGATAAATTGTCACACTGCAGCCTTGAGAGCAAGCACGTAAGCAAGTGTTGTACTGGGTGACCTTTATGACCTTATCTCATGTTCAGATATGAAGGTGGGTTTTTTTTGCTCTGGCCTGAACCCCCTGCCCCCCTCCAACCCCCTTCTGGAAACAGAAGCTGTATTTTAGTTGTTGTCCACTAGATGGCATGGGATACTACATTTTACAGAGCACTCTGGTCAACAGTGAGCAGGAAATGTCAATGCTGCAATGATTAATGATGATTTTTTCATCTGGAAATCAATTCTAGGTGTGCCACAGTAAGGCAGGACAGGACACAAAGGTCCAAGATGTTTCTGCTTCATTTACAAGGTGAAAAAAATACAAATACAGCAAATACAGATTTGGACATTAGTTGGCAGCTGAATCGCATGTCCTGTCTGCTGGTAAAAATTGTTCACTGGCTGATAGGATTTTCTTTTGCCACTGTTGTCCCTCCCTCACGTTAGCTTGAATTTCTATGGCAACAGAAAGAGCCCATTGCTTTGTCACTGCACTGGTTTATGCATGCTTAAGCCAGACACAGTGGGTGGATTGACACCTGTTTTATGCGGCACTAGGCAGGTGCGGGAGACTTTAGTGACATGACTGGTGTAGAAATGACAGAGTTATATAGGGAGGCCTCTTTGCAGCTTAGATCTTTAAAATAAGCAATGTCACAGGAAATGTTTGCCAAATGGCATGGAGGCTATAGGCTTACACCAATAATAATCTGCATGTGCTTTGGCACACAAGCTTCTTAAATGTTTTAAACACCTATAAACTAAGAGCAAGGAAATAATTCAATGACTATATCATTATGAATGGACAAAGTACTACTTAAGACCCATTAGCTAGCTAAGGAACGGGATCAGCATAGCAGATCTTTCTTCTACTTTTTTTTTGTTCCATAGCATTATTTGAAATTACATATATTTACTTAGACATCAGGCTTTTAATCAAGTTTATGTTTGAACATTCAAACAAAATAACCACTACACCTGGACATCCCACTCTGCAAAAATTTATTTCAGCAAGGTAGCACCAAAACTCCTGCAACCCACAAATATAAATACAAACCCAGAACTAACTTTATGTTATTGCTATCTGGTGTCGACCGCAGGAGCATGGGTTACCCTTCAGTTTTCAGTTTTTCCTTTCCTCATCAAAAATGAATTGAATTTGACTGAATACAGATCATAGACCAGCAATGGTTGACTTAATTCATTCTGTAAAATTTTACTGTACAAGTCTCTTAAGCTTAAGTCACGCAGCCTTTTTTTAATAATTATAATTGTATAATTGTAAAACAGCATTAGAACTCTTTATCTATGTTTTGCAACCAAACTGTTTTCATATTATACAACGATGATTATAAACAGTGGAACCTTTGAATGATGTGCATATACGTTGGAATATGATTTTTATAATTGTAGATTCTGTGTCCTTGTTTGCTAATATATCTGGTTAGTGAGGTCTCACATCAAAAATGTGGAGTTTACCCTCATGAAGTAAATAAAATCTCATTAAAATGATCAAATCAAATATTGCAGTCCCTAATTTCTAACTAAAGACACCAATATAAACGATTTGAGTTCTGAAGATTTTAATAAATGTGAATTCTTTGATATAGGTTTTGGCATCAAATATATAGAACAATTAAGTCACAACAGTTTTAGATAAATTAATGTTTATTAACAGAGTCTATTCTAACACAAATAAAACAATCAACACCAGTATTTACATTGAATAGGATGGATGTGTGTGTACGCATGCAAATATGTTCGCATGGGGAGAGAGGGTGAGAGCAACGTGTACGTGACAGCGAGAGAAATGGCCAAGTGCATGCGCATGAGCAGCCAAGGGGAAGAGAACGCGTTCTGTCATCTGGCGGGAGTTTTATATGATCCAATATGGTGCTTAGGACAGTACAGCTTTTGTGAACAAAAGAATGTGACCCTGGTTTATCTAGAACAACCCTGGTCTGGGGTAATAAATACTAATCTATTGAAACCTGTGTTCCATAGCCAGGCCTGGACCGGGACAAAAAATCAGCCTGGGCGTTTTGAGCCGAGACGGACCCACCAGGTATTGATGGAAAGTCAATGAAGCCCATTATTTTATACAGTAGGCTACTTAGTGTAAACCAAAAGGCTAATTAATTAGAAATTAGGACAGAGAGGAATCCAGTGATATTTTCACAGACTATATAATCACCACATCAATAAACAGTAAGTAAAAGTAACAGCAACAAAGAATATTTCCTGCAAGCATGGTAACCTTTAAAAAGTAAAAGGAACATAGAGGAATGAGAAAGGATAATACTTGATGGACTTGCTCAGATGATCACAGTACTGGTATCTTTAATATATAGAAGTTGTTTAATCATTTATTCTATACTGTATATAGCGAGACAAAACCATGTCAGGCTTCCAAAAATGAGTGACAGCATCCTATAAGAGACAGTGAAAGGTTAAGGCTGGAAGAAAACAGCTGTTTGTATATACAATACCTCATTTTTATATTTATTCTACATGGAGTCTTATGCATTAAGACCTATTAAGATGCATTCATTCTAATACAAGCATTCAATAGAAGCAAATTTAGTAAAAAAAAAAGATTAAGATAAACCAAAACTTTTTTTTATTCTGATAGCCTTTTGATATTTATGTATAAATGACAACTGTATAAATGCCACTTTATGATAATCAGCACCATCATCTCCTGGCAAATCCTACTTTGTTTTAATCTAAATTATATCTGCAAGTGTAGAAGGTTAATGATTATGATTAGCCTAATCTTCTTAACTCTTTTTCACATGAACATTTTTGCTCTGTTGAACTTTAGCTGTTTCTGATTTTAAAAATACTGCATAGTGCACTGACTGATCTGAGATCAATTGTGTGTGCGAGGGGGGGCAGTCAACACCCACATATCATTCGAAAGCTGTGGTGATTAGCTAAAAGGCTATTCACTGTTCCGGGTTATTGTCCGTCAAATCTGGACCAGTCAAAAGCTGGCCTGAGGCAGTCCTATTTTTGAACATACCTCCACCTAGGAACATTCCAGAAACTTGAGGGAGGGCTCTTTGAAACCCTATGACCCTCAGCTATTGGCTAAAGAAAAGAAATTTGCGTGAAAATACACTACATCCAAACTTTATTCAAACCTGCCCCCCGTTAGACTGCAGTTCATCACTTCTTACCTGAAGTTCAGATTCTCCTGTCTCCCCTTTCCCTTATCCACCTGCTGGCCGCCTTCACTGTTGTAATCTGCAGGTGGTGCTGTTGTGGAGGAGGAGGAACCATTGCCACCGCAAATAAATTTGTGTTATTTTAACACATTTGGCAGCATCTGCCTGAAGAGCTTATTTAAATTTTTACCGCACCTCCTTTCTGTTTCTCCAATCCCCATTTCGCTGATCTTGCTCTCGCTGTATAAGATTGACAACCGAGGCCCAAGAAGGAAGGGGGCCTCGGCCCTGGGCTGTAATTGTCCAGCCCATAATCAATCATATCTAATAGGCTGATCTACCAGTTTTGTGTACCAATAGGTATAATGACTAATACCATCCATCACTAGTACCATTAGTTAAAAAAAAAAACCTAGCCAGCCCAAAATTACCATCCAGCACTGTCCTTAGGTCTACTCTTTACTGAATTTAACAGTTTAAATGTGCATGGGGCACTGCATGTGTTCAGCATAGTAATAACCAGTTAAGTCATCTTTATAAAGTTTAGTAATCCTCAGTGTTGAGGTTATTCGTTTTGTTAGTAAAAGAGAGAGAGCATACAAAGATATAGATTTATTATCTGTGTACATAAATCGGATTCTTCATGGTCTAAAAATAAAAAACATGAATACATAGAGAGAGTTTAACCCTTAGTGTTCTGGATCTGAATGTTGCTGTGCTATGCTAGGCCCAGATGTAAAAAGTTAAATCTCACGTGCTTAGATATTTTTACAAATATCTAAGACTTCAGGCCGTCATCCTCACAAAGTCTTTCTGGAAGTTTGGAGGGAATGTCCAGGAAGATTTCATCCATTGTGCTGGACATCTGACTTGTGGATTCCAGGAATTTTTGCTCATTCAAAGTAAAGCATTCGGTTGCTACACCTTGAGAACTGCTAGTTGCAAGCTTTTTTTTGTTGATAGCTTGTTTTGAACATTGGTCAGATGTCTAAGGTAACTTTAGCTTAGTTGCTAAATGTGAGTTCCTTTGTTCTTGGACAAAGAAGATGGTAAGGGCTCTCTTTCTCTGTCTAACCTGAACTGGCCAACAACAGAGAGATGATAAGGCCTCTCTTTTAGGTCTAACTTCAGGGAGAGTCAGTCCAGAGAGAGAGAGAGAGATTTGGTGGGGCTTCTGGTTATTTTATTATTGCATTTCTAAGTGGTGCTCCCCAAAAGCATGGCATGGTACCTACATAATGTTTCATTGTGTATTTTTGTACTGATTCAACATTTTTAAAGCAAGTAAATAAACAAAAATAAAACATGTAAAAACATTTACAAAAACATGTACTTTTTGGCTGCCAACAAAATTGCAATTACTTTTGTCTTCGTACCTAAAGTGGCTTTTCACAAAGCTGTATGCCAAGAGTATGTAAAGGTGAATTCATGCAAAGGAGAGTAGTTTTAGAGTTTAAAATATTAGATATTATTTGCTTAACATTTTTTGGTCAATGCATATTCCATATGGGATATTTACTGACGCTATTAATTTTTATTGTATTGAAGTGAGGTCATCCATAGCAACATTCATGGGCCTCATATGTTCCCTCCACCCCTGTGTCATTGGAATTGATGGAGCATGAGATGGTCGGGAGATGCTCCGTGGAGCTGCAGACGTGGATGGGGTCACCAAGGGCAGCTGCTCCTCAAACGGCCCAACACACTCCACCTTACTCCTGCAACACTACTACCACCTCTCACAGCACCAACCAAGCACAGAGCAGCAGAAGAAATAGAGATTCTAAAGGTGATTAGGGCTGAGCATAGAATTACAGTCTATTTACAGAGAAGTTGTTGACACAGAAACAAAAAATTTGCTACTTGTCCATAAATAAGACATATTACATAAGGTTCCAGATTAATTTCTTTAGGCAATAATTATTTAAGTACTTTGTTGTTGCGGTCATCTCAGTTTTTGATATTTTGAGCTATTTAACAATGTTTGTTTTCCTTTAGGATAGAACACTTCATATAAATGCTGAAACAGTTAAATGACATACATATTTTTTGCTTTTTGTTATGACTAGATTTATTATTCAAGCACACTAGTTTATTATTCAATCTTAGACCTTGTATACAAAAAGTCTTCAATTATTCCCATAGGAAAGTGACCAACATGCACCAGGTAATAAGCTTTTAACCTTAAACAATTTATTTTATGTCTGCACCACTCAGACAGATAAACAGAATGGCCAGATTAATTTAATTGGTAAGGTTGGTAAAATGCAACATGACACAAGAACTGCTAGAGCAAACCTTATCAGGCCAAACACACCAATCTTATTTGCCTGAAATAAGGTGTTTAAAGCTTATTCTACCTAGGGAAAATCACAGACCTGGGCATGTATGTTTAGGTATAATAGTATAGCACAGCCTCAGGCTGTTGCTGTGGGCTTTTCTCTCTGGGCTACAGCTCACAATGGTATCCTTATAAAGAGCTAGGTGTGATCATTAGTTGGGTTGCAGAATGGCCTGCCTACTTAGTTGCCACCCTCCTGGGCTTCAGTTAAGCCTGGAGACTCCTCATATGTCAGTCTGAATGTGCCAAAGAAAAAAGCCTTAAACTCTGCTTTATTACAGAGCAGGGAGGTTCCATGTACATACCATTCAAAGCCAAGTTTTGACAGAAGACTGAACAGAAAATGTTGACAGCTCTTCGTAGTGTTTGTCGTTTTTGTTAATAAATCTCTTTATTCACCTTACTCCCCGATCTGCACTTGCTTCCTGCCCAAACACCCCCAACTATCCTGACATAAAGACCGACCAACGACAAACACTAAGAAACCACGAACTGAAAGCAAAACACAAGGAAACATAAACGAGACACGAACACAACACGAAGGCTAAATGGCATGGATCGAGGAACACGACAGGAACTAACATGAGGGTTGACATAAACAAAGACCGACAAACGTGCACGCAAAACTTGGGCTTAAATATTAACATGAAATAGACGACACCTGGAGACGAGACGAGACGCAGCTGGGAGGCGGGGCAACTAGAACACGAGGGCAAGACACATGGCTAAAACGAACACAAAAACAAGAACACGTGAAACAACGAGGGCAGGGTCGTTACAGTTACACACTAATACTAGTGAGACACCATTGGTCAGAAACAGATTTCTTGTGTGTAAGAACATTCATGGCCAATAAAGCTGATTCTGATTCTGGTTTACATACATCTGCCTATTCAGCCTACAGCAGTTTAGCCCTACCTATTCATGTCAATGTTATAAAGAGTGCTTCAGCCTGGACTGATTTTTGAATGGAGTAGAATACAAGACAGCCAAAAATACATTCTAAAGGAAATGTTTGCATGTAAAATAATTAAGTAAAAATGACTTGACACAAATGTGATCAGTGGGCCTACTAGAAGATGCAGGATATTGAATGTATTAAGGCTTGTTTACCACAACACTAATTTGTAAGTTATGTTTCTTTGATTGTGTGGAATTACAGTGTGGGCACACATTACATACAATTTAATGGCATGAACCAAGGTTACCAAATCAGGGCCCATAGCTCTGTATATTATAGATACTAATAATGTAATAGAGGAATTCTTCTTGAGCTTATAGCTGGCACAATTCCCTGACTCAAACACATACATATTAGTGTTTTTCAGCAGGACAGGCAATGTGATTTTATAGCCTACTGAGAGTTGTTTGTTTAACAAACAAAAAAGCAAACCACAGGCAAACAATAGCGGCTAAGCCTCAAATATACCAGGTAATGCCTCAAAAATAGGAAAGAGATCAGAATCCAGCTGTAAAGCTATTTCTGAGGCAATTCATCTAGGTGGAGAAAAAATATTTAAAACAACCCCAACCCCTTTTTTAAATAAATGTGCCATAACTAAAATGCAACATTTAAGATGTAAAGTGATTATATTGCTGATGGTGCTGTATGTAGAGCTGCTGTGTCAAAATCTGATTCTCTTTAACTAGTCATCTTCTTCTGTAACACATGTAAGTAGCGATGTATAGCTACAGTGCTGCATGATCTAATGTAGTGTCAGACAAATGTCTGGGGCAAATTTGCTAGCTGAGGAATCATTAGCGCACAAATGTTCCTAAAAGCTAGAGGCAGTCTATATATAATCATTAGTGCTTTAGCCTAAGGGAGACACAGTAGAGCTAAGTATGTTTTACCTAATTCAGCTTAATAGGGCCTGAGATGTAGCCTAAGCTACATGATCTTTTAGGAGAACCCAACATATTTGATGGAAAATACAGATAAGAACTTCTCAGTGAAACAAAAATGTTAGATTAGCCCTTTACTGTGTGAATTTTTAAATACGCATACAATTGTTAAACAAAAGGTAATTATACTCCAAAAACAACAAATAACTGATTCCTAAACTCTCAAACATCTTCAGCTCAAGTGAAGGAATTTTGTGTGTAAGAGTGGTCAAAAATGTATGCCAGAGACTGGTGGAGAACAATGGAAAATGCCTACAGGAAGTTGTCTGATAAAAGGGCAATACTAGCTTCTGAGACCAAGGTTGTATTAACTTTCTCCACAGAAGAATATGGTATTCATTAATATTTCTCCTGAATAAATTACTGAAAAGCTAATTGTCCTTGAAGTTATAGTTCTTTTTAGTACATTACCTTTATGTAGACACCTGGTGAAATATTTGGGTGAACTGTCAGTTCATGACGTTGGTGTGCTGGAAGCAAGAAAAATGGGGGAGCATAAGGATCTGGGCCACTTTAACAAGGGCCTTGTTGTAATGGCTGGACAATTGGGTAAGAACAAAATGGCAGGTCTTGTGGAGTGTTCCAGGTATGCTTAAGTTAGTACCTACAAAGGTGATCCAAGGAAGGACAACTGGTGAAACTGTGACAGGGTCTTGAGCAGGCTTACTGATGCATGTGGGGAGTGAAGGCTAGCCTGTCTAGTTCGATCCCATAGAGGAGCTCCAGTTGCACAAAATGTTAATGCTGGCTATGACAGAAAAGGGGTAAGAACACCCAGTGCACCACAGTCAGAGCTGTTTTGGCTGCATGAGGGAACCTACTCAATATTAGGCAGGTGGTCATAATGTTATGGCTTATCAGTATTTTTAGGAAAAGAACATGAAAATGATTATACTTATCAAACCATCAGCTTGGAAAATAGTGGTGCCCAGTGTGCCCAATATTGTTTGCCATCAAAAGGTAATTTTGATTGTAAGGGTTTTCAATGAATATATAAACTCAGTTTGTCCAATATTTTTTACCATCATTGTGCACACTGTATTTATGTATTCATTGAAAACCCTTAAAACCAAAATTACATTTTGCTACTGTATAAAAGTGAATTGTAGCCTCTCACAGATCTTACAGTGCTTGTGTTTTGAAGTTGTTGGTATGAATACTGAATTATAAACCCTCGGTGAGGGCTTCAGATGCCTGGCTTCACCCTGTGTCCTGTGTATAAAAAAGATTGGAAAAGGAAAAAAAAATACTTTTATATTGTTGTCAGGCAGAAAAAGGTAATTGTTGCCATATGGCAAAACCATGCAGCACAGGGTTAGCAGTTGTTGACTTTTTATGTAATCTGACTAGGGCTAATCTGATTACAGTCAGAATCAGACAAGGTCTGAATCAGCAGATATTTGCTTCTAACACAGCAATCGGCCAGTTCATGGAGCAATTTTATGACATATATAATGTGAGCCAGGGAAGTCCACTCATGCTACAATTGAATGCTGTTGCTACACTCTAAGCTGTCACAACAACATTATGCATGACTCATTGTGCTAAATACATGGTTGCCTCTTATTTTCAATGTAACACTTTATTGGATTCATGCTACTTAAATAGGCAGCTGATCCACTGACAAATTAAAAAAGCCAGCGTGACTCAAACGGCAAATAATGTTGTTTATGTTGCACCTTTGCCTAATGGGAAGTACCCAAAATGTGTGTGTGTGTGTGTGAGTTTGGTGTGTTCTCTGTGGATTAGAAAAGGCTATTAAAAATTTGGCTGCAGAGCAATCAGAACTAACCCTAAAATTCCATGGTTGGTGCATCTATTATTCTGTGTCTTGCCTTTTGATACTTTATGTTGTTTCAAGATGAATATGTTTTTCCTGGACTGATTGTCAGGTAAGCATACACTGATCAACATCCACAAGTCTTGTGAAGTGTTCCAGGTATGCAGTAGTTAGCACCTACCAAATGTGATGCAAAGAAGAGCAACAGTGGACCAGTGACAGGGTCATAGGTACCCCAGGCTAATTCATGCACATGGGGAGTGATGGCACACAGAGGAGCTTCTGTTGTACAGAAAGTGAATGCTTACTCTCATAGAAAGGTTCACCACAGTCAGAGTTGTTTCAGCAGCATGAGGTGGACCTAATCAATATCAGGCAGGTGGTGTTAATCTTAATGTTAGCAGTAAATTGTCAAGAAAAGAAATCAAACATATGCTGCTTGTTTAGTGTATTGTACAAGCAGACGGGTGAATGATTACAAGCCACTTAAAAGAATTCTCTAGTATTTTCAATCTATTTTTTAACTTTCTATTCGAATTAGTGGCATATGGTACCACAAACAGTAATTTTGATGCATTTCTCTGTAGTTCCAGACAACACAAAGCCAGTTGACTCCAAACGTATTAAGTCAATGAGCAGAAACTGAAGCAACTATACAATACAACTGCCTGATTTAAAGACTTATCTTTTCAGTGACTACATTCCTGTTTAAGTGATAGTGTATGTGTGTGTGTGTATGTACATACGTACATGTATTTAATTGTATGTAAGTACCAAAGATCCTCATAATGACAGGAATACAGACAAATCTGTAAGCAAAAAGGCCAGTTTGCTGGTCATCACAAGAAGCTATGCTGTTTCCAGCAAAAAATCTTTTTTTTTTATTAGGAAAACCCAAAAGAGCAGAAAGATTGAATTTTGTTTACTGAGATTTAGGTCAGGGTTGGTTTTTGTTGTGGTATTAATGAAATACATTACTACAGAAGTCAATTGAATGTACTCACAAAAATAGCAATACCAACCTCTGTGTGTGTGTGTGTGTGTGTAGCATCCTTACTGGGAAAGGGCCATATAAATATAAATTCTTCTTTTTCTTCTTTCTCTTCTTCTTCTACTTTTTCTCATAATTTTTATAAGCAGCAAATTAAGATTAGGATGAAAAATGCTAGAGTATTCCTTTAAAACGTATAGGTTTGCTGGTATGCTCACATATGACATTCATACAATAGCATCTGGTTCCAAATTAGGAAGTGCGGGGGGCCATGATCTACGTAGGCAGGATGTGTGACATTTTGAGTGCACAGGATTTAATTTTAGCTGTATAATGATCTGCAGTCTAGCTCTACATTAAACTGGATACAGCCATTGACAGATGATTGTTCAGATATCTACTCAGACTCCAGTATGGTGCGTCACCAAACTCTTACTTACAGCATCTCTGCGTTAGCATCCCTCACAGCGACAGCATCTTGGACAACAACTTTTTTCTTCCTTGCAGTCTGGCCTTGGCCTCAAAACTAATGTGGGCATAGATGCCTGAGATGATAAAAGAATAATTCAGGCTAGGTCCTTGATATTGATAACAGGCTGTACAGCAAAGCTGTTGAGTAAACTGAATTAATCTTCCCTCGCCATATATCACCACTCATCACGATCCAACGCAGGATAAGGCCTGCAACAGAAGCCTGTCCCAGACGAAATGAAACCATAAAATACACGCCTCCGTGTTCTCAGAGTCCACCCTCCACACCCGCCCTTCTCTTCTCTTCTTCTAGGCACTGGCTTGCCAGAAACTGTTTACTTCACTGCTTCCCTCTCCATGTCTTTTTCCTTGGATCCTTGGTATTTCAAAAAATATAAGATATTGCATTGCCCAACCTTTTTTCTTTTGCCTCTAGGTGAACAAAAGAACTAATGAGAACATCATTTCACTAATGAAGGATTAGTCATTGACACAGAGCCTCTGAGGGCTGTTCTTCGGACATGAAGAATGACGCTGTCATCTGCCTTCGGACTACTAAAATTGCCTGAAACCCAAGGGTTCGAGTTTTTTTCTCCAACCCGCCTGCTCGTGTCTGATCTGCTACATGTACCCCTTGCATCATTGGATGCAGCGAATTTATAATCAAGCAGAGGTCTGTGTCTCTGGCACCGAAAATCCATCATCCTCAATCTGCTATTGATGCGAACGTCAGGACCACTGAGGAACCAGCTCGCAGCGCTCCACCGAGTGCACAACAAAGCACTCACCATAATTAGCGGAGAGACCCCGGCCTGCATCCTGTGAGATCACCCTGATGGCACTGGACGTGACAGCTATGAGACAGAGTGGTGAAGCTTTCCACAGGGTAGTGCCACTGAGAACTGATCAAACAACGGAATGAACCAACTTTCCAATAATCGGCGGGGGAACATAAGAGGAGTCTGCGAGCTGTGTTTACCTCTGGGTTTTATTGGGCTGTTTGCAGCTTGGATGGAGGCTCTGAAGTTAAGTAATGTCACTCTCACTTTCAGAGCAACGCAGGACGAAATTGGGCCTGTCAGCGTGAGCGAGGGTTTGCTTGGTAATTTGGAGGGAAGAAAGGAGTCGGAGCTCGTTGCTGTTTTAAAGGCCAAGAAACGAGCTGTTACACCACTACACATCCACAGTGCCAGTGTTTAAGCATACACTCAGCCTAAGTCCATCTGTGTAGTCATATGTTATGTGAAAATGAAAAAATGCTAGAAAACTGCATCTTTCAGTTAACTCTACTTACAAAGCGTGAAGGCTATGAATGACCATCACAGACAAAAAAGAATATGGTTATTTTCAGTGTTGTGACTGCTAACTTACACCACTGTGAAACAAAAGCAAACACCAACTACGAGGTAATAACTGTCTGTGGTGTTAACGTCTATTGACATCTATCTATTACTGCTGTTTTTTTCCTTCTTCCTTTCATAATGTGACCTGATGGAACATATCACATTTACTTAGTTGGGAGTTGGCATCAGAAATATCAGTGCAGTGATTAAGAACACCTTAAATGTGTTGTTCATTGTATATCAACTATTATTCTTTTCTTGGTCTTCATGCAAGAATGGTACAAACTGATATACAGCATTTTAGAATTAAACTATTGTGTAGCCCTTGTATGAGTGTATGCACGTTTTGTATTTTGATATACGCCATAAAATAAAATGCAATTTAGTAATTAAGCTAGAGGTTGGTATGATACATCTAGAAATGGCACAAAACCAGTTTTTTATTTTCCGATACTGATATTGATCAGATAGTGATAGTGATCCCATATTTCCTTTAAAAGCCTCAAAGCTTTAAAATTATTTATTTGCTAACATGTCAACACTTTTTGCTCTCTGTCATAACAAAACCTTGTTTCTGAAGTGGTAACTTTACAAAAGAAGGTTAAAAAAAAGAAATTAATATTTTACTAGTTTTATAAGAAGATTGGGACCATTTCTGTCCACATTCTCTTAATTATAAAATATTTACATAATGTGAAGGTCACAAAAAAGGTTTTTATGGAATAGCAACGGTGTTCTTCACATTTGAAACTTTTAATCAACTGTCTGTCATCAAATTGTAGTTGTTTAGGAGTGGGTGGGGTCAGGATGCAAAAAGGGCACCATGGCCAAAGTGTCAGGTCCTTGGGCATCTAAAGCCAATAAGAGCAGAGAAAAAACTGAAATGTGCAGGCCACAGGGGGCTCCAATACCAGGGTTGGGAACCTATAGTATGATCCACATTACAGGATCAACGGAAAGGTCTTATCTGAACTTACACTGTCTTATTTGGATTAATGGGATTACATTGACTGACAGGGAGTTATGAAGTAGAATAAAACAGTGAGGATATGTAAGATTGAGCTTGATTAACAAAGTGACCACTCTCATTTTCAGAAAACATATTTTTGAGAGTGCACTGATTTTCCAATGCCCCCTCCAGTTATGTTTCTTACTCATTTTCTGTGTGTATTTATTGCAGACTAATGAGAAGTGTGTGTCAGAGGAACGTATTTACATAGTGAGATGTAATGCTGTATGTGGCAGTGCTGGCTTGATGACTCATCAAGTGCTGCACAATTTTTTGGACTCAGTTTTTTTGCAGAACACAGCTTTTTTCTTTCTTTTTTTTCACTCGTTCTGACTTCCTGCCTGCTACATCTGCTCATAATGCCCTTTGGGAATGCAGCTGGGCTACAGCCTACATGGAACAATATAGATGAAGAGCAGGGAGAAAATGATATATAATGTGGTATGTATATACAGCTTTTTTTCCAGTCAAATTCCTAAAGTGCCATTAGGCCAGATTACATTTACTGTTTTCCTGGACCTTGTTACACAAAGAACACAACATAGTTGCATGAATAGCTTGTAAGCCACACTCAGATCGCACACAACAGTTCATCTGAGGACCGTTCCACAAAGGACAGCTTAGATGTCCTCGGAAATTCCCATATCCTCTATCCGCTTTATGAGACATGTGTAATATGGGCTGCAATAAGCACACTGAGTGTACATTATGGCAGCTCTCAGCACACAGCAGGCACTTCTAATGAGTATATTCCTTCGCTGCAGGGTGGACAAGAGAGTCTACGATTCAGCAGAGTTGTCTTAGCTCACAGCTTCTTCGGGCACTCTCTCTCTCTCCCTCTCTCTCTCTCTTTCTCTCTCGGGCCTCTCAGATCTGTTTGATAGCATTTAGCAGGACAAGCAGATGTCAACTGCCACTGACCTTGCCAATTATCGCCCTGACAGAGAGTTAATGACAGAATTTCTATTCACTGCTGCTGAAGAACCTGAAGGCTGAAATACTGCCCTTTTATCCAGGCCTGTAAGCTTTATCAATCTTCCTAGTGTCATGACAAATATGTCTATGCAGAACGTTAAGCCTCCTATCATAATTACAATTGCACATGGGCTAGTTTACTCTACCGCTAAGGGTGGGCGAGATGGAAAAAATTAAATATTGCAATATTGTTGCATGGTATATGTAAATATATGTATATAAGTGTAAGTTTAAACTGATCAAATGCCCCATTAAAAAATTACTACTTACAGTATAGTTAAGGCAATCTCTATACACTAGTTGTTGTTGTTTATGACTCATCTAAATCTGTCTTTTTTGTAACATATGACAACACCCAAAATATATTTAGAAAGCAAACTGGTATATAATTCATTAAGATAATATTCATTGTCATATTGCCTCCTTTCTTGAGAATTTATTAACAGTTATTCTGGATTAAAAGGTCAAGGTCTTGCCTGGGAAGTTATATTAAAAAATTAAGCAACTAAGCAAGAGTTAATTTGCTTAAACATTAATATAAGAATAAATACAGAAATAATTCATAAGTAGTAATAATATTTATGTCAGTATGCTTAACCATTTCTTGTCCTCCCCTTTTTTACTTGTCCAGCCCAGTTTTACTTGTAATTAACAGCATAACTGGTTTGGCCCATCAGTGTTTCATTAAGCTTAACCAGGTGCTCTGGTAATAGAATTTAAGAAATCTGGGTAATCTGGGAAAGCTTGGGTATCAAGGAGAAATCTGGAACCAAATCAAACAAAAAACGTATGACTAACTCACCAAAGCTATAAAAATTTCCTTTGATTAAAAAAAAAAATTTAATTTACAAGAGTGTTTTAGGTACTTATACAACATCACAGATACATGGGCCTATTGCTTGATCTCATGACAAAAGTAACACTTTTCTTTTTTTTTTGAAAGAAACTCTAAGCTGTAAGTCTAGTAATCTCATCCAAGACCCAGAAACATAAACAAAAAATTTAATAATTCTGAGCAGAACAACTGTTTTGACATCTATGCCCTATTCCACCATGAGTACAAAGTTCCTAAACCATTTTGAAAATGGGAAATAACATTGATTCTGTTCCTTTCCAATGTATGTGGCATAATGAAGCAGCAGGATTGGAAAGCTATTGGATCCAGCAGCTGTGTTTACGTTGATAAGCACATGTCTACACACACACAATCAGCCTGTGGCATTTTACTGTTGCTGAATCAATATGTTTCCATTCCAATATGAAATAGTCTATAAGAATTTATTGTAGATTATTAGGATCAAAATATGTTCATATTAGAAGGCTGCCACCCAACCCGCTCTCTGGTTAGTCAAATTTGTATGTGCAATATTGAATTGGGCGCAGCCTTAGGATCGTTCTCTAATTATTGGCTTTTTTATGTAGTAGGTTTTGTACAGCCCCCTCCCCCAACCCACCCCTTCCATGCATACTCGTACTCCATCTTGTACTCTTGCTTTATCTCTTTCTTTTGTTGTCTGCAGTGTTTGGATTATCTATTAGAGAAGTGGATGAATATGCCCCTTTCTGAAACCATGTATGATTAGGGGGTGTGTCAGGTTGGTGGAAAGGTCACAGCAGATCTTTGTGAAGTGTGCCCAAAGTGTGTGAAGCATTTTTGCAATTAGCAGCAGCAAGAAGAACTTGCTAATAGCTGATCCAGCTGTTCTCTGGCAGATACAAGTTCTACAAATGGCAGTAAGCATCATTAGATTAGAATCAGTTCATTCAAACCGTGTCTCAGATATCTCAGCTGTCTCAGATATCGTGTTCCAGCCAGTTCAGGTTTCAGACTTAGAGGTACCAGTCAGGCCGGGTCAGGTCTGGTTGAAGATAAATCTTATAAAAAGATACACTAAATGAAATCACGTAAGACAGTGATCCAAAAACTATTGGGGTTGAGACTTCAGTATGTTACAAATAATGAACATTTTTTAAAATCAAATTTTTCTGTTCTGGAAACATTTTCATATTCATTATTTAATATAATTTACACCCTGAGCTACAGCAGAGACAGTGCTGCATCAGGTAAACCCTCCTGGATTGGCCTTGTCTGCCAGTGGCCAGGATAGGGGCAAATTCCTGGTTCTCAATTATCCAGAGCAGCTCACTTCATCAGGGGACCCTGAACCCTACACGCACATACACACACAATATTTGCTCTTTTTCATATAACATCTACACAAATGCACCCAATCCACACATTAAAAAACACATAATTATACACATTCCTAAACACAATGATACAAATACAAATACACTGCACACTCATTATACATATATACATATACATATTTTTATATAATATTTTGTAAGTTTTTCAACTGCATTTACTTGTTTGTTTTCATATTGGCACATTTTTGTTGTATTGTCTGTCACATTACTGTATATTTTTCTCAAATAACAAAAAGGTTAAAAAATCCAGTTTCTTCAGAGTTTTTAATTTCTCAAACCAGTTCCAGGCCCTAGGCCCAAAGGCTAAAATGCTAGTAAATCTAAGATCCCCATTTACACTATGGAGGTGGTATTGGTCTTAACAGCTCCTTTGTCACAGGTCAGCACAGGAGCGTCTAGTAATCAATGTTGTTAATGCCGAGGTCACAGAATGTCTGAACTCAGCACACAGCCAAATTCATTACACTTATACTTCCAGCATGAATCACTGAGCATGATGGAATAATTCCTGAGTGTATTTATGCTTCAGGCATTTAAGATACCACCAAAATATTTTATTTGGATTAATTTTTGATTACTTACACCAATCTGCCATAACATGAAACCCACCTCCCTAATATTACTCTGACAGTAATATCAGACAATAAAATAATAGGTCTGATGCATTGAGGTATGGACTAAACAAGACCTTGAGGATGCACTACTATATAAGGCATTAAAATGTTAGCAACAGACCTTTTAAAGCCTATAGGTTGTGAGGTGGGATTACATGGATTACACTAGTTTGTGCAGCACATTCCAGATGCTCATTCAGATTGAGATTTGGGGATTTTTGAACCGACGTCAGCCCTGGAACTTTTCGTCTTGTTCCTCAAACCATTCCTGAACATTTTTTATAGTGTGGCAATTTACATTATTCTGCAACAGTTGCCATAAAAGGATTTACTTGGTTTGCAACAATGTTTAGGTCAGTGCTGGATGTCAAAGCAACCTTCACTATTGAGTGCCAGGACCTAAGGTTTTAGAACATTGCCCAGAGCATCACGCTGCCTCCGCTGGCAAGATGTGAGGCACAGTGTGTTCTGACACCTTCATAGCCAGTATTGACATTTAGAAAATTACATTACGGTAGCTCCTCTGTGACATCTGACTAGATGGACTAGCCTTCACTCATGTGTATCAGTGAACCTTGGGTACCCATCTCAGGTTCGTCCTTCATCTGACCACTTTTGGTAACTATTAACCACTACATACAAGGAATGCCACACAAGATGTGCTATTTTTATACATGCTGTAACTGAGTCGTCTTGTCATCACAAGTACATTTTTTCTTTAAAGCCTCTCTTATAAGATGAGTGTGAGTGTATGTAGCAAAAACAGACTCAATTTATCGTTACATAACCATTTTCCAATCATACCCATTTTTCCTGCATCCAGTTTCAAGAACTGACTGTCGACTTGCTGACTAACCTAACCTACCCATGGACAGGTGCTACTACAGTGAAATAATCAGCATAATTTACATAATCTTTTAGTGGTTTTATTATTATGGCTGATTGTACTGATGTTTTTTTGTGTGAATCAGTCAGTTCCATCTTTTTTTTTTAATGGAAAAAATGCACCCACCTAAGATCAGACCAGACCAGTAACACAAGTGTAGTAGTCTGATGCATTAATCATAGGCATTCTGTGTGCTGTAGTTCAGATTAGAGGTCATCTTCTGACTGAGAGTGATGTGATATTACACCAGCTCATGGGAATAAAACTGCGGGTTGGGCTGGGCAACAGGGCCATAAAACTTTCATTGTGTTTACAAATTCAGCCATACACTTCTGTTATCTGACAAGCTGTTTCTCACAGCCTCCCATCTCCGCTTACTAGATGTAATCCATTCCACCTCTTAAGAATTTCCCGTTGTGTTCATTGATCATTGACTATGCTGGAGCAGAACCAAATTCAGTATCCCAGCAGGTTCACCCCAATGTCAGAGGCAGTTAAGGAGGAATTATCATGTAGCAACTGACATTCTTGCCTGAGTATATATAACTTTCGTGTGTGCCGTGTTCATAAGTTACCATTGTTGAAAAGTCCATATGACTCCATTACATATATAGAGTTTCTAAACATGCTGTTCACTTCTTTGCCCAAATAGGCCAATGTATGGAAACTATGCTAAAAACAATTGGCTATAAAATTGATTGTTTCTGTGTCTGTGGTACAAGAACCAACATATTAACAATTACAATTATTCAGTTATTCGGTCTACAAAAGTTTAGCTCCACCCATTCCCATCGACTTTATAAGGAGTGTTGCTCCATTTGTCATTATAGATTTAAATTCCAGTTTAGCCACTGAAAGAGAATAACAAATGTTCATAATATTGTGACTTTTGCTAATAGAAAGCACTAGAAGTGTGCTAGTGTATTTGATATGTTCATTTAGCCCAAAAGATGTGACTTTCAGGTATAAGAAAATATGCCAAAAAACGGTAACTGGCCAATTCGGTGGCAAACAATTTGGTAACATCCATAGAATTTTATGATCAGTGCATGCCTGAAAGAGATGGTAGCAAAAACAAGTAAAGAAAAGTTGAAAAAATGGCCATGTAAAAATGAATAATAACCATTTATGGTGCATAAAACAAATACACTTTAAAATACTGGTGCACTATAAGGCTGAAGTAATATTTAGCTATAAATTACATCATGCTTAATTCATATAGAGCCTAATGAATCAGGAAAAAAATCTAAATTAATGACAAATATAGTTATTAATGACAAATATAGTCATATTAATGTAAAATAAAGTATTACCATCTTAATTAATACTTTTGCCTACATCAATGTAAAGAAATATTTAACTTAAATAGATACTACATTTTGCAAAGAATCTTAATTAATAACAGAATGAGTTAATGTGTTTAACATTATAAATGGCTTTTAGTCATTGGTGTATATTCTTCTTTATTTCTTTATGTACTGAGAATTAGTTAACATATTACTTAAGCATGACTCAATTATTAGTTAAGTATTAATATCTGCCTAATCGTGCTCCCTTATTATAAAGTGTTACTCATCAACCCATAAAAACGTTAAGATACACAAAGGGAAAAAGTCAAAAACAAGAAAAAATGTCTGAAACTGTCCCTGTGTGAAAGTGCATGGCACACAACACCGAATAAAATTCTCAAGGACATTCTGTGCTGGAGGCACAACAATCTGTGGCAACTGAGGACCAACACTACAATTTATCAGTCTGGCAAAATTAAAGAGATTGCAAAGCCTGGTCCCCTCACATGAATATGAAGAAATGTGGCTTTTAATCTGATTGCCAGTGGCAGCTGTGCTATCACTCAAGGTTAAGGGTGGTTGCGGAGAGGGAGCCTTGTACTGTATTATGTGAAAGCATTTGTATGGCAATGCCAAGCATGCATCATGACTAGCTGTATTGGTCTGAGGAGCACCTGTTAAAATTCATGAGGCAGGCAGACATCTGCCTTTTCCCTTATGTAAGAGATTATTGCTAAGTACTTTCTGCTGTAAGCTAAGATCTACTCCCAATTTAGAACATGCCAAAAATGTTTCTCCATGGTTACAAAAAAATTGTCACTGCTGTGTGCATGATCTGGCAGGGATCCAAATGCCATATTTACATCAGTTAAAATGTACATCCTAGGCGACTGTTACACAGCTTCTGTTTAGCTTCCGGACAAACACATCCTTCACATATCAAACAAACGGATGCGTTTTAACAAGCTAAGGCAGCCGTCTCTTGTCTGATAACAGTATTTTGAATTGCCAAGAGTTCTGGGAGCTGCTTGTAACGCAAGTCACCTAACAGAGGCTTCAGCGAAGTTTCAAAGGAATTTGTAGAGAAAGCCATAATCTCATACTGTCTTCTCCTGATGCATCACTCAGCAAGACCTACATGTACTCTCTCTAATCATACTGAGCCAGGATGAGAAGCAGAGAATATGATCTTTCACTCTAAGGCAGGTGGATTTACTACGCACTTCACAAATGCAAGACATTTTTTTCAAAGACAGAAACCTCTCACTGCATTTTTAAAGGAAATGTTTAGCCAAGTTGCTAATAATGTTCATGGAATAAAGCAAAGGAGTCACTAATAAACATGATATAAACAAGAGCAGGACAACTTGTGACTGGTAGGTGCACTCTGTGTTGATACAGGTATTCCGCTGCACATACAAAGCTTGTATATTCTCAGAGGAACAGTATGGGAAACTCTGAAGCCAGTGGTCACCATGACTAATGCCAAGTATCTACTAGAGGGTTAGAAAGCCCCCAGCATTGGACTGTGAAGCATAGTATATGTTCTCAAGCGATGGAGCTCCATCCATGCCTTGGAGTGGTGTTTGTGACTCAGGACTAATTATACAGCATCATCACCTGACCTGATCTATCTATCTATCTATCTATCTATCTATCTATCTATCTATCTATCTATCTATCTATCTATCTATCTATCTA
>JBBPDA010000034.1:7598551-7643146 GCA_037974385.1 Arnoldichthys spilopterus | reverse complement strand
CTATCTATCTGTCTGTCTGTCTGTCTGTCTGTCTGTCTGTCTGTCTGTCTGTCTGTCTGTCTATCTATCTATCTATCCATCCATCCGTCCATATACTTTATCCATGATCTCTAGTGATAATTATGGAGAAAACATTAAGTGCACCAAGGGTGGATGACACTGAGGTAAGACATACACATAAACAATGACGGAGCTCCAACAGTTGCTGTTCAGATCCAGCATGTGTGGTCTGTTACAGTCACCTCGCTCTTGCTCCTGGACCCAAAGCCCCAGTCACAGGTGTGCCCATTCAGCGTGCATGATGGACGCTTGCTGCCATCCTGCTTTATACTGTGGAGAGTCGAATGTGCTCTCCAGTTGCTGTGAAGGCACTCATGGATGTGCAAATGTTGATATGGGCAGGGTGCAATAAGGAGGGAGTAGGGGAAATTTCAAAGCCAGCTATTGCTCCAACATAATTGCTGCTCATTTTCCAGAGAACTCATCCTCAATGATGTTTGGAGCTTTTGCAGAGTTCATTTCTGCTTCAGTTTTGTTCACTTTTTTCATCCATCCATCCATTTTCTAATCCGATTCTTTCATTTTGCTTTGCGGGGAAGCTGGAGCCAATCCCAGCTGACTACAGGCCCAAGGCAGGGTTCACCCAGCACAGGAGGCCAACCCATCACAGGGCAACACACAAGCACACCTACAGGCAATTTATAGTAACCAGTCAACTTATTGCAAGCCTTTGGACAGTGGGAGGAAACCGTAGCTCCTGGAAGAAACCCACACAAATACGTAGCTTGCAAACACTTACAACAAAAATTTCAATGCATACAAATAGGTGGGCCTGTGTCAAGTTCTTATGCTAGGATATTGTTTTAATGTTATTTCTGGTATTTTACTAAAATACAATAAAACTATTTGACTTCATTGCAAGACTAATAAACAGGGTAAGTTTACAGTGGTGACTCACCAACAGCAAAGTAATTCAGTTCAACACTACTTAATCCACCTCCTGGAAACTTGCCCATAGTATTTATTTCATGTATGTTTTTTTGCTGGACAGTAAATTAAAGAATCTGACGGAAATGAACATAATGTCATTACCTGAAATAACTGCGTACTGGGTGGGGGGCTCAGGTTGGCCTCTGCGGGCCCGTCTGGCTAGGACATTTAAACACCTGAAAACAGAGATTTCCAACGGCCCATCACTCCGCCCTATGCACTTCATCTCACACAGCTGACACACAGTCACACACCTGACACAAACATTCCAAAGCATTGTTTTGTGCTCCGCAAACTCACTTTTTATGAACTGCTGGCTGTCTAAAACAGCACAGCTCAGCTTTAATAAAAACCCATGGCCAGACAGGCACCATCTGAGACAACATAAAACCATCTCATAAAGAGCGGACAGGCAAAGCCAATGTGGCTGACATTCAAAATTGGTTGGCTCTCCTGTGGCGTTCTTTATTTGCTGCAATCAATGGCACTGGGTTATTAATGAAAACAACACCTTTACTGTCAAATTTGTAATTGAATTATTATGTCATCGTAGGAGTCTGCTCAACATTTTATCTGTGGGGCATTTTATGTCAGTCAACCTGTTACTGTGTAGTGAAAATGAAGCACTAAAATATATTTGGCCAGTGCTGAAATGATCAGCACTACCCTGTACACCCTATGGTCTTTAAATTTTTGTATTTTTTTAAAGTGACCCTTTTTAATTGTGAACACACTCAAGCACCACAACGAAATGTGACCTCTGCATTTAACCCATCACACGTGCCACAGCAGGCAGCTACCAACAGCACCCAGGGAGCAGTGTTGTGGGACAGTACCTTGCTCAAAGGTACCTCAGTAGTGCCTGGGCTGAGACTCGAACCTGCGACGTTCAGGTCCCAAAGGCAGCGTCCTAACCACTAGGCCACCACTGCGTGCTGGTTTAGTTCCCAAAAACAAGCAGTGTTGTTATTGTTGTTTACACTAGCATGTGCCTAAATTTAATGAAAGGATACATATCCTCCATTGTTTTCTTGACTCTGATGTGTGCTCTGATTGGCTGCTCTGCATTGTGCCCTGTTTAGTTAGTAGTTTAGGGTAAAACACTGCATTTTTGAATGTGGATGTTTTTACATGTGATCAGATGTATCAGAGTGGGGAGTCGTGACCTAGTGGTTATGGACTTGGCCATGTGATTGAAGGATCGCAGGGACAAGTCCTGGCCCAGGTATTACTGAGGTTTCCTTGAACAAGGTACCATCCATCTATACTGTTACCCAAGCACTGTTTATAGCTTCCCACTGCTTCACATGTGGATGGATTAAATGCAAAAGTCACATTTTGCTGTGGTGAACTTTGCTTTAATGGAATGTGTTTACAATGGCAAAAAGTCATGTTCAATGGTTAATAAATTTTTTTCATATTTTTTGAAAAGTAACATTGTTATTTTTACAAAATGTGCAAAAACATCTGATTCATTGCATGTGCTTCTCTGTAAAGTTTAAAATATATTTTAGAAGCTTCATTTCCATATATGTGGACAGTATGAGCTTTAGAGTGAAGAGCATGTTTTAAATAATCCTAAACATGCAACATACACAGATCAGCCATTACATTAAAACCACCTGCCTAATATTGAGCAGGTCTCACTCATGTTGCAGAAACAAAGTTGACTGTGGTGAACTGTGTGTTCTGAACCCTTTCTATCACAGTGAGCATCACTTTTTAAACCACAGTAGCTCTTTTGTGGGATCAGCTTTTACTCCCCACATGCATCAGTGAGACTTGGGTGCTGATGATTTTGTTGCCAATTCACCAGTTCTCCTTCCTTGGATCACTTTTGGCAGGTACTAACTACTGCACACCTGGAACACTCCACAAGACCTGCCGTTTTGGAGATGCTCTGACTCTGTCTTCTAGCCATTACAGTAAGGGCCCGTGCCAAAGTGGCTCAGATCCTTACAGTCACTCATTTTTTCTGCTTCAAGCACATCAGCTTCAAGAACTGACTGTTCACTGTTGCCTAATATATCCCACTCACTGCCAGGTGCCACTGTAATGAAATAACTGGATAGCTGATGTTATTCACGTCACCTGTCAGTGGTGTTAATGTTATGGTTGATTAGTGTAAAACTCTTTACTAAAAAAAAGGTGAGGAGCGATTTTGTGCCCATTAAAGCTGTCTATAGTGATGGTTATGTCAGGTTACCACATTCCGAAGACCTGTGACCGAGCTGTCTGCAATCTGGTGGATCCACCTCTACTCTACTAGTTTGGTTTGAAACATTGTTGGGGTCGAATCATAATCTTTATTGGAAGGGTGGGGTGGGTTTGCATACTGTTTTGTCTTGGTCAGACTGTGATCTTCCTCAGCTCTTTTGCTCCTCCGTTGCTGTTGCGAAGCACCGCGCTCAGTGTTGCAGTAACACCTACAGTGCTGGTTTAAGCCCAGCAGGACACAGATGAACACAGTAACTGAATTCAGCACCGGGGGTGGGGGGTGGCTGTGTGCTCCATATCTGCCGCTGTGAGAAACTGCAGGCATCAGAAGCAGCATCACGTTTCAATGGACAACTGAATTCAGTGAGAAGTGCAGAGTCCCGTTCTGCGTGTCCTCTTCGAGAGCCTGGAGTATCGATTGGCTTGGAGGAAAAAAAAGACAGGTGGCTCGAAAGTCGCGCATTTTATCCAGACTGCGCATTTTCCGCAGAAAAAAAGTGCATTTTATTTCGTCACGTACGTGCATCTTGCGCATGTAGGAGTATGTCATTCATCACACATCAAACATGCTCACGCAGTTAGAATTAACGCGTCTGCAGATTTTACACTTGTCCCTTTAAGGCCGCTGCCGTCCGAGCCGCATGTGACAACGGCACGTTTAAAAGTACTTTACCGAAGCTGCTGCAATGCTATTGCCAGGCATGCACGGCACGAAAAGCTGCATGTCGACGGCACAGCTCCCCCAACCAATCCGGAGGCGCGCCATTTGTCTCGAGCTCTGTGCGGGCCAATGGCGGCAGCGTGTGGGAGTGTGCTGAAAGGTGAGCTGCTTTTTTGAGTTTAGTAAATGACTGCAGCAGGGAACACGGAGGGCTTTGGCAGCGTGTGCGCGCGCCTCCGAACGATGGGAGAAGCTCCGAGCGCCGCAGTTCGCGCTGCTTTGCCTTTCGCGCGGGGATTCTAAGCGGAAATGGGGGCTAACAACGCGCGTGACGCCGAAAACGGTCTCCTAACTCGAGCGGACAATGGAAGTAGCTTCATGCAGCAGTAACGATTCACCCTTGGGAAACAGCCGCGGAGGAAATAAGAGCACCTGCAGAAGCGCATCACACTCCCAGTCCGCGCCGGCGGGGTCCCTGCGACTGCGTGTGGATGGAGAGCGACACCGTGTCTTTTGTTTTTACTGGGATGCATGTTATTGAGCACGAGAAGAAAGAAGAAGACCACCCAGTCGCGTAGGTGTCGGTGGTGTTATTGCACGCAACTTCTGGAATCCGAGGAGGGCGAGAGTTTCTTTCGGACCAGACACCGAAGAGTAACAGCGACCTGTACTAGTGAAGGACCCCCGTGCGCTCTGGCTATGGGCTGCCCACAGTGAAGCGCTGACATTTCTTTCATCCAGTTACCCCAGTGTCTCCCCCGAAGGAGCCCTAACCGGGTGTAATTCCGCAAACGGCGCCCCAACCACCACCACCACCACCACCACCACCATCTCTTTGTCCATCCATCTCTCTCTCTCTATCTCTCTCTCCCCCCCACACTCCCTCTTTCTCCCTCTCCTTCTCCGCGGTTCTACAACGTGAACTCGAACCTCACGGTGCGGTGAGCTAATCGATAGCCACTGTCTGGAAAATGCTCGCCTCGCCTCTATGGTCTTAAACAGTTTTTCTGGCTCACTTTTGGATCTGCTTTACCCGAAACAAGCAACAGAAGACCCTTCCGCCACCTCGGACGTCTGACATCGCCTAAGGAGTTGTGCTAGCGGTGGCCCAAAGCTCCTGAGCCTGCCAAAATGTGTAGACTAAACGCGCTCGGGATTTATTTGTGGGAAACTGTAGTATTTTTCAGGTGAGTCCCTCCGCGAGACCATTTAGACCATTTCAGGTTGCAAGGGCAGTCTCTCGCCACACAAAAGCAGAAAACCCCATCAGAGCAGTTTAATGTCAAACTGTCGACACCTTAGATGAGTCCACAGATTTGTGTAAGTGTTGCTGTTTTCACATAAACTTGTGTAGACTGTTGAGTAATTTTTGTAGCCTGTGGTTCCTTTACATTCAGGCAGCTGCATCAGTGTCCCATTCCACCGGGCTAACAGCGACCACTAGTGGCCGGTGAGCGCCACTTTCACTAGTTTATGAAGAAAAGAGCAATCAACAGGCATATTTTCTGAGAGGGACTAGCAAGGAGCAATATAAGTGTAATGTAATAGTGTGCATAATCTGTATGCCGTTAAAACGGAGTCCTTTATTGGCTTCTTTTTGCCTTGTTTGATGAGGCTAAACTATATCCCAGGTTTATGGTATAGAGCCTTTGAGACAATGGTGGTCTTTGTCATCTAACACCAGTTCTGTTATTATATAGTATGTTATTATAGGAAATAATGAAACATGGGAACAAAGTGTCCTCCTTTACAAATACTGAACATGAAGGTTGCTCTTTGACCTCTATGGTGCTTAATCTGAAGTTGTTTTAAAGAAATGTGTAAAAAGAATGTAAATAAAGATGATAAGCTGATTAGGAGACACATTGCGTATTTGTCACAAGTTTTTGAACCTTATTACGTAATAAAACAACATGGCCTGTAAATTCACATTGTTCCCACAAGGGATAACCTCCTTGTCCACCATATCCTGATGTCATTTCTACACATTGTCTTATTGCAGTATTCGCATCTTTAAAATTCTAAAATATTTTATAACCCAAAGCAGTGTTTTCTTTTTGCATTGTGGCTTGCTATAATTATTTTGTATTCTGCATGCACCATTAGTTCATGAACTGGAATCAGGATATTGCCGTTTCAGCGTATGCTGCTGAACTTTGCAAGTTCTCTTAATTGATATCTCTTTCCCGGTCTCAGCCTGCACCCTAGACCTCATTTGACATGCAGACTTATTACCAAACATTGATTACCCTGTCCATGCCAATGCTACTGATGAATACAAATTGTACACCAAAATGATTTTTTTTCTGTCTGATTCGCCCCATTCTAATTGTTTTTAATGTTTGCTTTCACATTATCCATGCTTGAGCTACCATATGAGAGGTTGCCTTCTGTTTGAGAAGGGGGATGTCGGAGGAGGGACTGATGCATGGCTAATACTGAAATACTGCCCATGCAGAAAAAATACATGATATTATATCATCATACAGGGAAATATACCATCTGGAAGAAAGATCAGCAGTTTGTTTTTGACAAATGTACATGCACAGTCGCTTTAAGGGTCAAAATGTTACTATGTTTGACATATACACTAAAGCACATGCAGTGTAATGTAAGCTACCGATAAAATATGGTTAAAGATGTGCTTATAAAGCCCAGCCATGGCTGGAGGCTGTGTTTGTTGCAGATGTGGTTCTATTAAAACTAACCTGGGCAATGAAAATGGTATTAACACAATGCAATATACTGCAAAATATTGTTGCAATACATCACAGACGTGAGACCTTTCCCTCTTTCCTACGAGATTCTCTTGCGGCTTTCATTTTCTCTCTGTTCCTTGCCTCTTTGTTATACATGCCTTATCACTGCAGCTGGGAATATAAAGTGTTTAATGGTGTCCTCTAGACCAGAACAGATAAAATATAAAAATTAATTTCTATATGGAGCTGTTGAACTACATGAAAAATGACCTGTTTATGCACCAGGTTTTTAATATCCTTAAGAATGTACAAATTAATCATAAATTGCATATGCTTGTGCACTGCTTTAAATCCTCAATTTCTGTCTCTGAGGAGAGCATTATGCTGGTTTATAGGAAAAGCCACAGCATGCCCTTGGGTCGGCCTTGAAAATTCCAGGACATGGCCACTTTGCCTCGCTGCATGTGCTTTGAATTCATATCATAAATTAGGCTTTTCAGGCTGACTTCTGAAAACCAGAAGAGATTAAAAATGCTCTCTAAGCATTGATGTTTAGTAGTAATGGGACTCAGTATGTCTGGTCTGATCACTTGAGACCCTCTGTGGTAATTAGCCAAGCACAGTCAGTGGCACTGGACCAGCGCGTGGTTTCTGTCTCCTCAGCACTTTATCTGGACGTAATTATCTTTGGCATTACAAGCAGAAGAAACAAAAGAGAAGAATATTCACTTATAAACCTAAAATCCTCTTTTTTCAGGGTACTATTGTTTTTTGTAAAGTTCAAAGGCATTATAATACGATATTGATTACCACTGACTGAGACTGATTATACTTCAAACAGATCAGCTTATTATGAATGAACTATCAATCTCACTCATGTGGGGGGTATGAATCAGCAGTGCAGTGGCTCCAATCACTACAGCAATAAGTCAGTTTGAATTTTAGGATTCGCAGAAGCTTTCTGTGTTTATTGAGACTGATGCCTTACATTTATCTTGAAGTTGTTTGAGTGCACTGCAGAATTGAGAACTGACCACATATAAGAATAGATGATATGGTAAAATTGTAAAACCATGATAGTTGGAAGATATTGTGATAAATTATGTCACAAACATATCAATACTTCTATAACCCTGACCAACAGCATGATTCATTTGAAAGAGAGAGTAAGTAGAGCAGTGTAGCATGCAAAATGCTAAATAAGCTGAATCATTTTTACATATAGTCTTAGACATTTCAAATATTCTTTTTTATCTTTTCTTATTTGTCAGATGTCAATATAAACAGATATTTTTACTTATATATATGTATATTATATATATTCCATATCACCCACTCCTTTGTCACAATACATAGTTTGGAACTCAAAATTTACATTTAAATAGACTAGGAAAAACTATACCATTGGACATTTGAGGAATTTAAGAAAAAACAGGACAGAAAAAAAGTCAAAGAATTCATAAACAAATGAATAATTGAAGATAATTGCATAACTGGTCAGCTACGTTACTGTGCAGTTTCTTATGTACTGTTTTATTTATGCCTTGTCTTTTTATGATGCATGGAGTTCTTCAGTGTGTTCGTCATTAGAACCCTGGATGTAATTTAACAGGAGAATGATGAGGTATGGTCATATTGCCCACCTTTGTCTAGAAGCCAGATTATCTCAGTAAAGCCCTGCTATTGGTTTCGTGTAATACTGGTTCTTTGCTGTCCTTTGAGTAAGCCTCTGGCTGAATGGTTTTGAGTGAGAAATGGCCAAAGGAAGCAGAGTATTGGAGCCAAAGAGGTCTTTGATTTTTCGAGTGTTACAAAATGCAAGGATAGGATCAATTAGGATTTGGTTCTTCAGAGCCTCTAAGAACATAATGAGCTACACTTAGGGCTAATGATTAGAGCTTCACATTAAAGCATGCAAGTGTCTGGGTTCTCTGCATATTATTTTCTGGCAGAATGCTCAGCCCCTTTTAACCTGCTGCACCAGCACTCACGTCAAGACCTCACGACTGCTTCGGCCAGCATTGATCCGAATTAATTAGAACAACAGCGCAGTTCTGATTTGTAAAATCTTTAATCACTAGACATGGTTTAGTAGTAGTAGAAAAGAATCACAATAATCGCCACAGATAGCAGAAAAGCAGAGCAAATTGTGTGAAAAGAAAGAGTGTCCACTGATTTCACAGTGTCATAATGATTCCGATCATCACTGCGAGTTCATGCAAGGGAACTATAGAGGCTGGGAATATGTGAAAGGGACAGAACAGTCAGACGAACCATGACTAATCTTATGTTTTCAGTGGCCGATGTAGCCTGTATGGGTCAGTTTTATTTATGGCGTCATTGTAAGATGATATTTACGTTGTTAAATTTGACACATCTGGATAGTAGGATAATAAATAAATAGGCTCATTCCAAAGTGTTAAGTCTTATCCGCTCTCTTCAAATAACACCTTTCTTCAGATTGTCACAGCCATTAAAAAAACAAACACTTTTTTCTGCCACATTTTTCCATTCAGTCTCATGGAGTACAGTCAGTGTATGATCAATGTCATAGTAAAAACTTGGGAGTCATTTTACCCCTAATTTTGCCTTTTCACCCCATTTCAAAAGGCTGGCTATGCTTTACGCCTCATAATGAATGGATTGATAGAAATCACACAAATTACATCTTTTTACATTTATACAGATTGTTATTATTATTTTTCTTTCTTCTACAAAGTTATTTTTGAGATGGAATTGAATAGATTGGAACAGATTATCTTCATTGTCATTGCACAAGTACAAGATTGCAGCTTCCATACACAATGCTATAAAGACTTAAATAAGTAAAAGTAAAAATCATGGTTTCAAAAAAGCAAAGTATAAATAAATACAAATAGATGGGAGGTTTTGTTATAACAAATTATGCTAACTTATGAAGTGAAAGTGACTAGTTGTCATTGTGAACACACTCAAGCACCACAACGAAGTGTGACCTCTGCATTTAACCCATCACACGTGGAGCAGCAGGCAGTAATCAACAGTGCTCAGGGAGCAGTGTAGTATGACAGTACCTTGCTCAAGGATACCTCAGTAGTGCCTGGGCCGGGACTCGAACCTGTGACCTTCAGGTCCCAAAGGCAACATCCTAACCACTAGGACACCACTGCTTGAGGCCACCATTGCCCTGTAGCTACTATAAATATGCATGTATCAGTATGATTATTATAGAACTTAGATCTTTAGACATTATAGTCCAGTTTTGCATTTCAGCAAAATAAACACAGCATGATATACAGACACTAATAGAGCACTTATAGTGATTATATTGCTTTAGTGATGAAACATACCTTGCATTATATTGCAAATGCCATTGGTGAGCCTTTCAGACATGGTTCAAATGAAATTCCAGAGATTTTTCAAATTTTCTGCAAAATCCAATAATTGAGATGTAATTCAGACTGTCATTCAGAGTGGCTTGATGTGAAATTATCTGTTTTACAGGAACTGTATTTTCTTTACACTGGTGATGAAAGGAGCTGAGCGTTGCAGTATCTACAATATAAATTTAGTTTAAATATATTTAATACGCTTTCAGTGAGGGACCTTTTAGAGGAATGGTGCTTTGTTAAAACTGTTCTGTTGGATAACATAAATACGTCAACTCTTGAGAGCACCAACAGACCACTCATCTGGAGCTGTGACTGGTCAAAAAGCTGAAAGCAAACATTGTAAAAGCTAAAGCTGAGATAAGATAAGGTTTTAGACGTGATGCATTGTGCAACCCTCATTCATACAGCATGTTTTCAGAGCCCAGAGCCTCCACTGGCTGTAATATTTCTGTGGTAAATACTGCATATCCCAGAGTAGTCTAAAAGCCAGAGAAGTGTCTGATTGACATGCCAGTTTTGCAATTTGCCACACCAGTAAATGTTAATGAGCTGTAAGCCTAATGATGTGTGGAAGAGGATGAGGCTGACTGCTGGTTAACTGAGTTGAGCGCAGCTACGACAGGAGTCTAAGAGAAAACGAATGAGGCACCAAAACAGCTGAAAAAACAGTTGGAGAAAAGGACAAATGGAATTGTTCAGCAAGTGCAATTGTCAAGAGGTTCAGTCTCCAAGACGTAGGTGTGTGAATTCACCTCTGTGGCTATGTTATGGATATGTCACCTTTTGCTGGACATTGAGTCTGTGGTCAGCAAAACTGTCATTTGGGGCAATTAATTAAAATCTTTATCTTAGGAGTGTATGTTTGTGTGTGTGCTCACATGCATGCTTGCATGTGTGTACAAGGAAGCTGAAAGTGATAACGTTGTCTAGGGAGAAAGTCCGTCATTAAATAGCAGCTGTATGAATAGGAATAGTGACCTTTAGACAAGACACCTGACGATCCGTGCAGGAGAGTGAGAGACGGGATCAGCCCAGAAAAAGAGCAGTGGCGCAGAAGGCCAGACTGCATAGACTTTCTTTATATGCTCTTTATTAATTTTTATTATATAATAGCCCTATAGCTTGTGCAGATTTGAAAAGAAATGTTTTTTTTCTTAAGCTGTTCACTCTAAGTCAACAACTTGACTAATCAGTTGTAGAGGTCTCCGTTAACTAAGAACATGTCATTTGTTTAAAATTGCATTTATTGATTTATTGATTTTCTTTGGCTAAATGTTTATTTATACAAGTAGAACTCAATTAAAATGTCAATACATCAGCAAAAATCAAAGAAGTAATTGAAATCTCAGACTGCATCAGTGGTGTACCCTCTTTTGGTCTTATTTGCTGTATTTCATTGACTGGGCATGCTGAAGTCTCTTGTAAATTTTAGGGGTTGTTATTCTTGAGGTTTTTTAGTTAGAAGGCCGACACAACCAAACCAAGCTGTAAGCTTATAGGGATATAGGGGAATTTTTTAAACATAAAATATCCGAAATCGATAATTTAACTTCAGAATTGTAAATAACATTGAACTTGTTTTACTTGATATTTAAAAAGCCATTATTGTACACTGTAAAGCAGTTACTGTAATTATGTCATTTTTTCTTTTTCAAGTTGTTTACCTCACACATTTAATGCCATCATATATGAAGCATCATGTATTGTGTATGTTACATTTGTTAAAAAGTTAATTCATATGCACCTCTCACACACAACTACTATTCATTATTCTGGACACAGCCTACATTTCATATTTCAAGATTCCTACAAATTATTTGAAAACTACAGAATTAATGACTAACATTCTGAATTTATAATTCAGTTCATTTTATACTTTTATCTAAAAAATGTCAGTTTTATATTATTAAAAGTGTTGATTCAAAAGTTTTGAACAGTGGTCACACTTAAACAAGCTTAAATGAGATTAAATAAGATTTCATGATAAACTGTAACTAGCTTTACTTAAATAAAGAACTTTCCCAATAAATTAGCTTATAGGGAAAGGAAAATGTAAGGTGCGAGTTCCACAAATCTTTAATTTACTGTTATTCATCTGTTAGTCTTTGTGACGGGAGAAGGCCTTCCTATTCTACTAATTCCTGGTCCACTTACAGTTGCATGCTCACAATGATGCTGAGATTATTACTGCGTTTTTTCATCAGAATCAGCATCAGGTCCATTTTTGTAGGATTTGCAGTTTTCTCATAATATTTTAGAATACCAGCAGCATGTCCTGGTCCTTGATCTCTCTCAGGAAGCTGGAGTAGTCCTCCAGGCTGGTTAGGGCCCTGTCATTTAGAATGAGCCAGATGAGCTGCTCACAGTGGGACTCTCACGTGTTACTAATTGTACCCACGATATCTAATGACCTCTTACTGTAACAGGCTTGTATGAGTGCTCTTAGGTTCAATTTTCTCTCATGTATGTAGAAAAGGATGGAAGGAATCTATAACATTTTTCTTAAAGCATTTCTAGAATAAAAAGAAGAAAATTTGAGACTATATTTAGATATGTGAAATATGCTAAATGATTTTTCTTCTATAGCATAATCAGAATAAAGAAGTTGAATGTGTTAAATGTGTCACTTTTGGGCAAAAAGAAAAGTGCCCAGTATTTTTTAGGAGAGTTAAGAGCCTGAAAATGCTACATTTTGTGATTTACCATGTGATTTAAAATGTGACAGATCAAATAGTCTGTCAGTGATCTAGTCTTTGCTTTTTGCACAGTGAATGAAGCGTAAGCATTGTTATTCAGTTGCTGAAAAAATTCTATAATGTGCCTGTCCTCCCTTCTGTCTCTCTGTCTTATTCTTCAGCTTGGCAGCATCCCAGCAAGCTGCAGCACGGAAAGCTGCCTCCCCCATGCCCCCATCAGAATTCTTGGACAAACTCATGGGAAAAGTGTCTGGTTACGATGCAAGAATCAGACCTAATTTCAAAGGTAGGTTTAGTCACCAAGACACTGCTGGATAACGCAGGAATGTAGCCAAGCAATGTCTGCAAAAAGAAGGAAGGTTGAATAGATCTTGTGAATGTGTCTGTAAGAGCTGGGGATTCTGTCCAAATTACATATTGAAGTAAGTGCATTTCAACCATTGATCACTGGTCAAGAAAAAGCCATGGAAGCAAGTGATCAATTGTGCTATTGATCCAAAATGTCTGCATCATCTACTGAAATGCTCAAGCTTTACTGGTTTTCCCTCCAAAAAAACAAGGCATCATTCTCCATCTTCAAAAATATTTGTAATAAATGCATTCCATCAACTTTCTGCAGTGCCTGTTCAAGTTTGGCTCGCATTTGAAAAGAATTAGAGAAAAGTCACATTTGCATGTGAACAGAGCCATGAGCTATATCCATGTCTTAATGCTGCAAAGCATGACAACATTAGCATCTGAAATCGAACCTTCATTTCTTTTTCGCTTCTGGAAGTGATGATCCTTGTGCTTTAATCTGTACTGATGACTTTGAGAAGCTCTTTCTAAGCTGGCTACATTCCTGTATGAGGCTCATAACCTTATATTGGTATCCTAAGAGTATGTCTGTGGTGGTAAGCAACTTCTGATTCAGTGTCCGCTGTAAGATGTACACTGACAGAGTTAGAAATGGCTTGATCCCAAACTAGAGGCACTGAAAGATACATGTCAGAGGTTTCCTGATACATGATATAAGCTACGTGTCAGAGGCACTGTTATTTGTGTCCTAGTTAACATATCAGAATCCAAAATTATATGTAAAAATAATGTAACATGAAATAAGTTGAGTATTTCCTAAATTTACCTGCTCTGTTACCTGTAATATTACTTTTACGTTTACAGTATGGATTGACAGGACATCATATTAAGCAAGTGAAAATGTGTAGTAAAATGTTTTAAGTGCATTTTCAAGACCATTTATTGGGTAGTTTGTGGGCTTTGCTATAATAATAATAATAATAATAATAATATATTTTTTATAATTGTCTATTTGCATTTAATAATCACTGTTGTAACAAAACCTCATATCTCTGAAACAGTTACTTTACAGGAGATGGAAGAAATGTTCTTGATTTTAATGTACTTTAATATAAGTTTTTGGTCATTTTTAATCATTTCTATTTGCTCATTCATGACACAATTATTATTATATTGTGAAGTGCTGTTGTCATGATCAAATGTTCAAAACAAAAATGGAAAAAATGAAGATATGAGATTTTGTTCCAACAGCAATTATAATTGTATAATCACGACAGAATTATTATTGCATACTTGTGCTAGTAGAGGATGAACGCAACTCAGACACACATTTCTCTAATGAAAATCTCCTAGTGAGTGTTGTAATGCAGACTGACTAATTGAATTGACATGCTTGCGTAGAAAAACAGTTCTAGCTGTATGTGTGATTTTCCCTGTGACAGTGGAGGTAGGTAAAAATGGCTTGAACGTGACAAGAATGTTTGCCGTGACTCTGTCCGCACTATTAAACCTGCCTGAATGCTCAGATAGCAAAAGCCCTCCCTAATTGTGTGATGGCGTGCATCTTAACCTTGCTCATGGCAAAGGTTGCCTTTTTTTGAGGCTGTATGCAGAAAAGTTCTGCTACATTGAATGTTAGCGCTGTTAGCGTTTGGTGAATGCATTATGACTTTTTAGTTGTGCTAAGCTGCGCTCTTAGTATTGAAAACCGCATCTTAATACAAAGTTGGAGAATTGTTTTCTCACCTGAGCTGACCTTTGACCATCAGATACTTAACATAGATCAAATTCACTGCAAGCTGTACGTCGATAGTACTTTTCTTGGCTATGATAATTTAATAAAAAATTTAAAAGGAATAAATGCATTAAGTACCATGATAATCATTGTTTGAGAGAAGCCCTGGCGTCTCCAGTGTGACCTTACAACACAATGGAATTAACATCATTGTCTGAGAGCCAGGAGGCAGCCCGTGGTCACATGACCAGACATTATGAAATTCAGTGGTTCGTCATGGCTGTCAGGTCAACAGTGTATGAGCACATTGAGCCGGAAGCTCCTGCCTTTTGCTCCTCCGCCATAGAGCACAGTAATGAAATTCATGTGGCGAGGGGCCTGACACAGAATCCGATCCTGAAACTGCGAGGGTGTCCTCAGCCTGAGCGAAGGTTATTCCCAAACAAAAAACCTTCTAACGTGAGAAGACATTTGTTTCCAGCTCTCTGGAGGAGCACACCTCTGCACACTGGCACTTCTCCTGCTAATTTGGTGCCATAGCAGGCGGGGGTGGGGGGATGGGGGATATATATATAAGAATTGCCTGAAGCTACGAATGTGCCAGCATGAGAAGAAACTACACTGATCATGACTGGGACCCACTGTGGGGAAATCCATCCAAATCATTTAATAGGAATACAATTGAAATGAAAAATAAATCATATCTTGACATATTTGGGACATCCCATGTAGTGATGACCACAGATGAAGTTTTGCAGATCCCATTCTCTACATTTACATTTTTATACCTTCAGATACATTACAGATAAAAGATAATAACCCCTGTTTTAACCCCTTGAACTCTTTTTCTTATCCTTAGTTATGGAGCTGTTATTCTTCAGGCTTATTCCTCAGTATCCACTATAAATGATTATTTCTCCTGTTAAATAAAAGTAAGTTATGAATTTATTGAGGATGGAAAAAGTGATTTGATCCAATTATAATTCTTAAAGAAGCAATTCAATGCATCATTAAAATCCTTTGCTGTTTGATTACTTTAGTCTGATTCTGAATTATTAAAGGGCCTATATCCATTACATTTTCCAGAAATAAATTTTATTTTTTCCTCTTATGCTATTTGTGTGGGTTTATGTACTAAAAACAGTCTTAATTCATCTTTACATGACCATTTTTCTACCTCACCTTGTCTCTCTGGGTTAAACAGAGATATGTAAATGACCTCTGTTCTGATTGGCTGAAGTAGGACTGAAACACCCTTTAATTATGGCGGAGCAGGGTTTATCTGCTGTAGGCTGAATAGATGGGTGTAAGTAAATGCATTGGTTTTAATTACATAAAAAAGGGGTTTCAAAACAGGCTTTTTGTAGCTTAAATTCTATACATGGGCTGTATATTGACGGAATGTTATGTTTTGAAATGTTTTGAAGCTCTTTTCTTACAAAAACAGTAATAAAAATATGTTTTTCCATGATATGAGCCCTTTAAAAATGCACTCAAATGCACAAATTGATTGGATACTTACACAGTAGAGAATTGTATTAAATATAATAATAATTGAAGAAGAATAATGTTCAAAATCAGTGCAGTTAATTCAGTTTTCTCAGCATTTTTACATTCCTACTAGTAATGGAAGAGCGGAATTGAAGTGAGGCTCCACACACAGATTTAAGGGGTTAAAATTCTGCCAGAGTGAGATTTTTCTTCTTGCACAGTGCTTGTTGACAGCTGTGGGTGCTGTACTGTAAAATGAATCGGGGAGAAGGAGAGTATGAGGCAGTGTTAGAGGGTCTGGGGAGTGGGTCTCTCCTCCACATATATACACTCACTCGCATTCAGGGAGCTGTGCTGTAATCTCCAGCCTTCGTTGATGAATGCTGTGCAGTACAGCTGCGGCTCCACTCTCCCCGTTAACCTTGTCCCTCCTCATCAGTCGTCGTGAGGAGCAGTGGGCTCGACAGCCATGAGGTGTAGCGCATCCCTGCCAAATATCACTACCATGGGTTGCTTTTGCCCAGTCACAGTCCTACCCCCCACCAACAGACCACCACCCCCCCCCCACTCCTCACCCCTGCCCGACCCCTTCCAGATTCTCAAACAAGCTGCAATGATGCCTTACAGTGATGATCAGTGTAACGCTTTATAATGACTGTCACTTTGCTTCTGAATGGGTCCTTTAAGACAGGTGTACCTTCGTAAATATACAGACTGCTGCAGTATATTTACTGACTGCTTTTCTTTTTTTGGATGTTCTGAATGTCTTCGTTATCTCTCTGCATTTCTTCCCATCCATGTCTTAACCTGAAGAGAAGATAAATGATTCACTGGTGGAGCTTGATATTAATTTCTGTGCTATCTGCACTTGTTAATGGGACTTTATTAGGATTGATGATCACTGATGAGTGGGAGTGTAGCATGCACATACAAGTGTAATGGTGAACCTACCCGAGTAGCTTTGTTGAGTGTCTCGTAAAGAAATTCCACTGAAATTCCATTTATTGAATAACAGAAGAGATGCGTGTAACCACTAATAACAGAGGGCCAGTTTGTTTTTTGAGAAGTTGTTGTTACTTCGTATATTTTAAGCAATTCATAATAACTTGTAGAAGTAGCTGAAGAACTGTTGCTATGCCATTTAAATCTAATTATATAATTATATATTTAAATACAAAATGGATTACACAAGAGATTACATTTATATTTCATACTGACAGCTTCAATTTGGACTTTTTTCATTTTTCATGTCAAGCTATGGTATTAATTAAAAATATATAACAATATATAAAAATATAATTTTATAGTAAATTTTGTATTGATTGTGATCATAATACATACCAGGTGTTATACCATGGATATCAACAGTATTTGAACACTGACCCGCTGCATTTTGTTTTGTTTTTTTTATCAAAGAGAGCATAGTACGTCCTGTTTGAGTTTAGTGCATTGCAAATATGTGATATAATGAACCAAAATGTTTCTGCCTGAAAATTTTCATAGCAGTTTTCAAATGTGGACTTGTACATTTGATAATTTAGGTTTGTTTCATTACTTTACAACTTTATCACCAGTGATAACTGCTATACCTAAGGCTAATATTTTTCACCTGTTGCTCATTACAATAAATGTAGAAATTCTCTGGAAAGTAGATGAAGGTTATGTTCATAAACCTGCTAATTAAACAAAAACCTAGTCCTGGAAAGTTACTAACAAGGAAAAGTACATTAGAACTGGAACTGCAGTACAAAAAACACTTTACATTTTACATAAAAAACAGTGCTTGAAGCATGATGTCAAGCAGGCATGTAAAACTCCAGTCCTGGAGGGCCGGTGTCCAACACAGTTTGGTGATTTCCCTTCTCAAACACACCTGATTCAACTTGTGTAGAGGTTGTATGGCAAACTTGAAATACTCAAGACATGAGTTACTCTCGAGTCTATGAGTAATGTATTGTCTAGGTTTTTGAGCAATCTGGCTACTTCTGTATTCATTTAATGCTGCAAAACCCATCTGAAGGAAACAACTGAGTACAATTTACTCAAAATGAAATCAATACTTTAATGGAGTAAAAACTAAACTAAGCATCTTTTGAGAAAATGAAAAAAAGTGTTAATGCTTTAAAACAAACAAACTATTCATAATAATGTTAATAAAAATACAAAGTAAATAAAAATGTTAACAATGGAATAAACCTAGTGTGGGTTATATTTTTCGGTCCATAACCTTTTTCTGTATGTGCAAAAGGAAATTTTTTTTATGCTGATTTAAATTTTATAATAAATTTTTCTTGTGTTGAGCCTTACTGTGCATAATTAAGCTGGGGTTTTTTTTTGCTGTTTTTCGCTTTGATAGTGAAATACATGTAAAGGTGTCAGCAGCTGAGACTCAAACCTGTCAAAATGAAATTCAAAACAGAAAAGTGTTTGAGCAGATTCTGTAGTGTGGGGTTTGTTAGTAAAGGTTTTAGGTTCGGTTTTATACGACTTTAAAATAAGAACTGGGCGCAACCAAAACAGAATGTCAGCATATTCATAACTATTTCATTTAATAACTTTTCTGCCAGCTTTTAGAGGCACTAAACTCTATGGGCATCTGACCACTGTGAGCAATTCTGACTTAATGTTTCTCTAGAACAGCATTTCACATCCACCCCACTCTAAATGACAATCATTATATATTCAGGAATTTGATGAAAAAAATTGTAATGAATTGGTAGTCGTGATTTAAATTTTATAATAAAATTTTCTTGTGTTGAGCCTTACTGTGCATAATTAAGCTGTTTTTTTTTTTTTTGCTGTTTTTCGCTTTGATAGTGAAATAAATGTAAAGGTGTCAGCAGCTGAGACTCAAACCTGTCAAAATGAAATTCAAAAGTGTGTGTAATTCAGATCATGTTACTATGTAATTTTGTAATAACACTGAAATATTAAACAGTAACAGTAATTTGGTCTCTTAAAGCTTGAGGTGTGGCTACGATGGATTCTCTCCTACTATAATCCAGTCTTTCCAACATATCTTGCAAAATATTGGTAAATGGCTTGAATTGTATTTTCAGTGTGACACTGACTGTCACAAAATTGGGGGAAAATAGGAGGTGAGGTAGGAGAAATATTGTTGTGTCGTCCCCAAGTAGAGAATTGATACAGCACAACTGCAGGACGCTGAAAGCCAGTGAAAATACGGAGTGATAGAGCAGTCATGTGGCACATATAGAGAGAGCAGGTTATATTCCATTTTAACATTTTATACACATTTTAACTCATTTCATACAGATTGTTCTGAGTCTCACAGGAGTGCAGGGACTATGGAGCATGGGAAATTCATTCTATAACTGCTCAAATTTGAAGTCAGCAGTGCACCACTGCAATTTAGCTCAGTTTACTCAAGGGCACAAGATTAGAACTTGGCATGGAAATATGCCAACGTGTTTGTGAAGGATTTTTGAGCTGTTAGTCCCTCAGTGAGCACATTTCCCAAACTTGAACAGAAAAGTGTTTGAGCAGATTCTGTAGTGTGGGGTTTGTTAGTAAAGGTTTTAGGTTCGGTTTTATACGACTTTAAAATAAGAACTGGGCGCAACCAAAACAGAATGTCAGCATATTCATAACTATTTCATTTAATAACTTTTCTGCCAGCTTTTAGAGGCACTAAACTCTATGGGCATCTGACCACTGTGAGCAATTCTGACTTAATGTTTCTCTAGAACAGCATTTCACATCCACCCCACTCTAAATGACAATCATTATATATTTAGGAATTTGATGAAAAAAATTGTAATGAATTGGTAGTCGTGATTTTGGGGGGTTCTTTTGTTTGAGGATGACATGACAGGCATTGAAAAAGTTCTGTTTGAAATGTGTTTTACATGAACTAAACACATAAAACATAAATCAATAAAAATCAATTTAAATCTTGAACTCTGAGCTGAAAATCATATCAGGCCTGAACATGTGTGTATTGTTATGCCTCTAGTGCACATGCATGTGTGCTGTGTGCATGGTGCAAACATTAACATATTAACATATCAGCACAAGGCACATATTCAGGTACTCCTGATTATTGTTGTATTGTTAAATTCATTTTATATAAACCCCACTGTATCCAATCAAATTTTGTGCATTGTCACCACTACCATTCTGTCTTTTTCAGGTTTCAAGAGGTATCGTGACAAAAACACTTCATACACACATATCCCAAAGTAAACATGTTCTAAACGTTCTTGTGAATTAATGAGACATTTTGAGTCATATGGACTATTTGTGTTGGTCTATTCTACGGATGAGGCATGATTTTTATTTTTATTTTTATTTTAATATATTTCAGTAATCATTTCAATAATTAATAATCAAAGTTGAAAAAAAATTACTTGATCATTGTCTTGTTTTGTAACTGGCACGTTTTTGTGTGCAACAGGTTACTATGCCATTAAACAACCAGAGAAGAAAAGTGTAAAAGAGGAGGGAACATTCCAGTAACCATTAAATAGTATTTTTCTGTTAAATGCCTGTTCCTAGTCTATTCATCATGTGATTTTCACATAAGGGCATTTGAAATTTTCAAATTGTGCATTTGGGAAAAAAAAGATATTTTGATATATGACTATGCCAAATCTCATGATTGAATTACAGTTTGTTGATCTTTTAAGTGAAAAGTACACATCCTTTTGATTTAAATATGGAATTAATGTATCCTGAATACATTTGTTTGTTTAGTTTAATACAAAAAAAATGAAAACATTGTAGCATATGGAATGTGTATATATATCTTTTGCATGGGGCAGAAAGGGTGATTTTATTTAAATGTATATATATCTAACACACACACATGTGTATATATATGTGTGTGTGTGTATGTGTGTGTGTGTGTGTGTGTGTGTGTTAAAATCAGCAACAACAACAAAAAAACAGTAACTGCACATTAAAAAGTGTGTTCTCTGTAAAAAATCTATTTAGGTTCACTTAGAAAATCAACAGAACTTAAATTGAGCAGGGCCAAACTTCAGTATATATATTTAGTATACGTATGCACCATATCTTTAATACAAATAGTCATGTTTTTGTTTGAAGTGTTGCTAGTTGACTTCTTTCTGAAAGATTAGAATAAATGTTTGTAATTGACTATTATCTAATATGAAGCTTTAATAAAGTGCACTCAGAGCCGAGTCAGAGGTGTTGAGGCTTGAATAGTTCATACAGATCTGCCTCACAAAGGATAAGCTTCTTTGGATGCGCAGGATTACTCTAGCGCTGAGGATTGGGGGTCATGTCGAGTGATAGAAGGAAAAATGTCTTGCATTACAGAGCGTAAGTCACCTGTCTCCAGCAGTTCATGTTTATGCCAAGTAATTGTAGTTCATTTTACGAGCGAGTTCCCTTGCAAGTAACACAGATGGATTACTGCAGTCAACAAGAATCTTTCATCCAGGCACATACCCATTCCTCACCAGGCAGATAATGATGATTTGCCTTACAGATGCACAGTACTTTCTGGAGCACAGAGCAGAGAGAGAGAGAGACAGAGTGTGTGTGTGTGGTGGGGGATCCTATAGAAAATCCTACTTTAATATTCAGCATAATCCTTTTTCAACAGGGGTGGAGAGGTGGGTGGGGGGGCTAGATGTTTGTTCAACTTTTGTATGGTGTTATCCATTCCACCATGGTTAATGGCATTTACTCTCAAGAAGTAATGCATTGTTGTTCTTTTAGACATATTAATCCATCTAATTCCACAGACCGAGGATAAAATTATTCATTATGTGCTGCTGCTTCACATACCAAGTAATAACGCGAATACCCTTAGCACAAGCTGCTAACAGCCCATTCTTTGTAGGAAATGTTGAAGGATTTTGTACATTCAAAGCCAGTGGTGCACTGCAACGTCTTGCTGTCTGCTTAAGTACATAAGGGAAAATGCCACAGTTTGTAGATCACACACACTAATGAAGCATACAGTATGTGTGAGGCTTTCTCTTCCAATGCTCGCTCTACCTCTGAGTAAGTTCCCATTCCTTTTGTATGGCACAGTCCCGCAATCTGTTGGGAGTAGATACAATCAACGGAAAGTAAAGGAGCCTTAAGGAAAGGATTAAGGAAATTGGTTTTCTTCAATTTACCAGCCGAGAAAAATGAAAAATGAAAAAAAGGCTAAGTGAAGCCAGTTTGACATGTAGTCTTTGCATTTTCCCTTCTCTCTAGTGTATTGCATCTCTTAGTGCATTTTGTTAACCCACCTTTGCCTCCCATAATGAAATCTGCATTGCAACCCCCTCCCTCCCCCTTTTCATTTCTATGCATTGCCTCCTCTCCTGCCCGCTGACCTTCTGGACAGATAAGTGCATCCTTCCTACCTGCTCTTGCCTTTAGTATGTTGGCCCAAGTCTTTCCCTGCCATACACTTCAAAGCCCAAAGTGTTGGCAAGTAAAACTAATTGAAGTATTGAGCCATGCTTCTATTTTTTTTTTATTTGTTGTTGTTTCTTCAGTGGAAATAGCAACATAACATTATTGCTGTTAGAATACTATGTGTTTAATCCTGATCTTTTTTTTATTAGACCCACAAGGCTCCAAATCGGATGGTACTCACAAGAAAGGTACTTCCTTTTTCTTCAATCCAGGAATAATCAAGCTTAGTAATTAATGCACCTGGAGCAGTATCCCATTAACATGTCTGAGGCAGCACCTAGACTATGTGTAGTTTCTGGGCAAAATGGGCTAGAACAGTACCTGTAGATGCCTGTTGATGTGTTTATAGGTCATTGTTTAAATAACGTTCTTCTGAGAGATGGATTGTTTGTGAGATCCTGTAGGAGACCGTAAAAAACACATCCCTACTGCCTGGTTTTTACCTCAGAAAGCCTGTGCAGCCAGTTCTGTTGATCCATATGTTTTTGGGGTTCGAGCTGAGAGTTTAAATGTCCTGAACATAACTCACATCTGATGTCAGAACCTGTTGTTTAATGTCACTGATAACACAAAGTAGCGTGTATTGTTCAGTGCACTCCTACAAATAAAGGCTCCTAAATGGTTCTTGGCTTTGACATATACTATATATAGGGGGAAACTTTAACAGGTCTGGAACCTTTACATTAGTGGTGGGTTTCCCCAACTGGTCCTCAGGAACCCTCACATGGAGCATTTTTTTCTTCCTTCCCATCCCTTTGCCAGTTGTGTTGGAGTAAAAATCTAGGACCTTGAGGACCAGTTTGAGAACCACTGCTTTTGGAAGGTTCTTCCAACTCACATATCACATTTACAAATGTTGTGCTTTAATGAACCATCCACTGAAAAGCTCCTTATAGAACCAGAAGTCGTTCTTCCCTGGCATTGTTCTCTAGAATCCTGTTCTCTAGCCACCTTTATTTTTAAGAGTGCACTAGGGCAAGACACTTTATGGTTTAATTATCAAGGTATTGGCTTTTGAATTAATGTTGCTAATATGCAGATGAGCCATTGCACACCATGCACAAACACGATGCAAGCCAATCTTAAACCATGTTACATCAGCATATGGTAATATATTTCAGAATGTATCACTATAATTGCAGTGTGGTGTTTTGTTCATATTATGCAGCCCTGTTTAAGCAATGGTTTGTTTAAAGGGAGATAATAATATATTAGAGGTACACCAGCACAACTGGCTCTGTGTTCAGAAAACATTCAGTCTGGGTTGTTTGCTATTAAACCTGGCATCCATGTGGATAATGGCTATTTGGATTTTTGCTCTGGAGATACTCTGAAGTTCCTGGTGCTGTATTGAGCTTGACTTTAGAGCTAACTTCGCTGAATGGTTTATGCCTCTGAGTATCAAGAGGCCAGACTTGGCGTTATCGCTGGACCACTGATTTTTCTTGATTGCTGGATTTAGAACAAAATGAGTTTTCATACCTGACTGAGTCCAGCCGGAGGGGTGAGCAACACACTGTTGTAACAGTGCAAAACCACACCATTTTTGCTTATGAACCCCTTTTCTGCAATGGCCTGTATCTGAGCCTAAACTTCAGGTCCTCACTCCCCTAACTCAGTAACTTGTATATAAGGTTTTGTGTAGTTGTTGTTATTGTAATAAATAATATCACAATCAGCTTTTCTGAATATAGTGGAAATCATCAGTCTGTGTGGGAACATACAAGGATTATAGTGACAACAAGCCTTGTCTTGTGCTATCCTGGACTATTTTAGTTGTTATAATATTGCATAACACATTTTAAAGCCCAAATTGTGATATTTTTAGAAAATTTAATCAAGCAGTGAAAAAGTTCTCTGATTGGTTGAAAATTGTTGAAGTGAAAACTCAAAGCTTTTCTAACCTTTTTAATACATAGCACTGTTTTTTGTTTTGCTGTGAACAAGCTTTGCTGTAAATCATGTATTTTGTTACACATTGTGTAATGAGAAATCTGTATTATGTACCATGAGGCTAATTTTGGCATATTGCCCGCCCTGTATGATTCATCTTTAAATTAATAACTGAATGTTAAGCTAGGGGGAAAAAACCCAACCTAACCCAAATATTTTATTGATATATAGCTAGGTCTAAATTGCTATGGTTAGTGTTTTCTCAGTTGTTGTGTATAGTGAGTATTGGAGAACAGAGGAGAAGTTCAGGAGCGACTGCAGTCACAGTCCTCTGGGCTCAGCACTTGCACTGGATTCTTATTAGAGCCCTGTTATTTAGCTTTATTAAGAACTGTGCAGCCTGTTATAGACGCGCCATGCTCCCGGATACAAAAGCTTTGTGTTGAGAAGTGCTGAACCTCAGGGATGTTTGTCAATGCGCCAGCTTCTCAAATGAACGATCATAGGATCAGTATCCTCAAATCGCTTTACGAGGCATTATTCTCTATTCATCATCCAACTTTTAATTACCATTTATCCTCCAGAAGATTAGTGCATGGTCTTTGTAGTATGTACACCCTGGAAATGTTTATAAATTAGATTGCTCTTTTTAATTAATGGTTAAATGGAGCTGCATATTTCTCAAATGGATTGTATAACTGGTGTATATTTTTGTACTTTGCTTCATGTTTTAAATGTAAATGGGAGGATTATGTTTTGAGAAGTATGTTGGATCGGAATGTTAGGACAGAAGCAATTTTAGGATGGATACCTCTCTTCCAGGTATTGAGTTCCGCTTAATCTCCAATTTCTGCTGATATATTAACTGTGCTTATAGAGAAACAAACGCACAATAAATAGGAAAGTGAGTGGCACAGCCTAGAACAGGGTAGCCTTTAACACTGATTCCTGTATGCAGTAAAATGTGTATTCTCAGAGCATTTTGACAGCTCTGAAAGATATTTCTCAAGATTCATCCTAAAGACTGTCTCTGTTTCTGTGCAATGAAACGTGTATTATAATAGAACAATGACTAGCTGGTGATTCTGTAAAGCACATGTGATTTATTTTGGCTGTTAGAAAATATTTCATCTGTTTAGATGCACAACTTCGATTACATATTCATGCTTAGTCGTTTTTAAGCAGATAAAATAGACATTTTTTAAATCAGCCTTTACTATTGGTTGAATAGCAGTATCATCATCTCCACAGAGCAAAATTCTGATTAGCATGTTTATTATATTGTATAGCATGAACAATTTAATTTGCAATAAATTATAGTTAACTTGCTTACTGTAAGATTTCCACTCTTTTTTCCTTAATCCTATACCTTTCAATTAAGAATTCACTTAAATGTATATTTACAGTATGTTCAGCAACCACATCTGCTTTGTGTGTTTTTCCTGTTAATGTATAAGTCAGAATTCATAACATACATATTATTCAAATCCCCCTTTTGGTTTGTCAACACTATTTTGAAACATTTACACAGTACTCTTCACACAGTTTTCACACAGGAGATTGTTTTACATTACATTATTGCTAAGACACCCAAACTAAACATTAAGAGACTGAGACTGAATCCCCCAAAATGAATATTAAAATAGTTCATTCATTGCAACTTTTATTATAATAATTATTAACACGACACTATATCTGGCATGTAAATCAAACCCTTTTCCTTTTTATTTCACTTATTTCCAATTCACCAGTCAAATGTATTTTGATGAATGTATTTTAGGTGTTTAGCTGAGTTAGGTGTTGGCAGTAGCCCAATGTTTCTGTCTAACTAGCCCCCAGTGAGACAGTAGCTGTTTTAATTAGTAGCAGAGATGTGTAGGTTGCTGGATACTGCTTTATAATAAGACTGCCATCATAAAGGGTCTATAAATGGTATGGAAGTTGTTCGTTAATAATTATTAACACCTGAATTTTTTAATTAAACTGTTAGAACATAAAAAAAAGGAAACTTGCTAAATAGTGAGCCCACATTCATGCATAGTGTAAAACCTTAGATCTTCCTGGTTACTGATCTTACTTCATCTTCTCCATCAGTCAGTATTATTCCGGTCAGCTTTGTCACATGTTCAGATTTGTTACGCTGTCACTGTTGCCCTTTTTTTGCCAGTATTATGTAATGCTTTTTACTTGAGCTCTTTAGATTTCCTGTACAACAGAAACTGTACATCTGGTTTTTTTTTTCATTTCAGAGCTGTTTAGCAGTTTGGTTTTTATTGTAAAGTATCTGCCAATCGCAAACGTTTTTCCTCCAAAACGTTGGTATTGTGCTATCTCTACTTTTTTCATTGATATGTGAGACAAAGAAATCCAAGGAACCATTAAGCAGGCAAAAGGTCTGAGATGGCTGTGTCCAAAACTGTTAGAGCCTCATCAAAATAAAAGGCCATTTTAAAAGATGCTTTTTAAAAAGAGTGTAGACAGCTGTAATAATCCCTTGAGATCATGCTGTACACCACAATACAAAACTGTACAGTGAAATGCTGCTGGTATAGAACAGAGCTGACAGTCCGTCATATGGTCACAGTCATATCGGCAGTAACTGGCAGGCAATTTAAAGCCTCGCCACTTCTGGAGTGAATGTGACTTCAGATGGAATACAGGATGCAGCCTATCCTCAACCTGAACTTGTATGACCCAGCACTACCCTCTAAGCCACATGTAGATCTGCTATGTTAATGCACAAGTGAGGCAGTGATTTTTTATGAAAAAATGTTTTAAAGTTTAAAAAAAAAAGTATAAGCTACTGAGAAGAAGACTACAAATATGAAAACCATAAGCATAACATTAACACCACTGACAGGTAAAGTGAATTACATTTACGTTCTGGTTATTTCATTCCAGTGGCCCCTGTCAGGGGGGTTGGATATATTAGTTCCTGAAGTTAATGTCCTTGAAGCAGGAAAAATGGACGAGCATAAGGATCTGAGTCACTTTGACAAGAGTGACTTATTGTGATGGCTAGACGACAGAGTCAGACCTTTTCCAAAATGACAGGTCTTGTGTATTGGTATGCAGTAGTTAGTACCTACCAAAAGTGATCCAAGAAAAGACAAGTGGTAAATCGACTACAGGGTCATGGACACCTAAGGCTCATGTGGGGAGTGAAGGCTAGCCTGTCTGTTCCAGTCCCAAAGATAAGCTCATGTTGCACAAAATATAAATGCAGACTATGATAGAAAGGGGTTTAAACACACAGTGCACCACAGTCAGAGCTGTATTGGTTGCATGAAGGGGACCTACTTAATATTAGGCATGTCATGCTAATGTTATGGCTGATCAGTGTATAATAACACATATTTACATATAACATACATATATATATATAAAAAAAAGACAAATAAAATGGAAATAGATTTTTTACACATATATACGTTAATGTCTGGCAGTCAGTCTGTCAGTTTTGTACTGTGAGAGAGGTCAGTGTAAGAATTTTAAATCTACTTTATCATCATGCAAACTGCCAGCAAATCATTATCTCATCTCATCATTTCTTTTATATCTTTATACTGTCGTTATATAGAATATTTTAAAAATAAACTCACATTAAATATTTTAATTAATTTTAATCAAGTAATTGAGTTTAATCATGTAATCTTGTTTTGCTTGTTTTGTACCACACAGCAGTGACATCCCAGTGGAGACTCTGACAGATAACTAAAAGCATGAAAATGACACTAGAGTAAACACCTGCACTCAGTTGTTCACCAGTTTGTCCTGTCCATTGGTGCAGGGGGAGAAAAGCTAACCTCGTAATCCAGTATAATCACACCACAGTCAACTGGTTCTCTACCCCAGCCTGTGTGCTGCGGCCCCGCTATTGATTTATGTCCCTCTCCATGCACACTCCTCCAAGGCTGTCATGTCCCCCCGTCACTCAGCGCTAGCCTTAGGGCCAGGAAGGGATTCTGGTAATTTAGCAGCCTGTCATTACTTATAGGCATGTGACACTGCAAGCGCTCTCTCTCTCTCTCTCTCTCTCTCTCTCTCTCTCCCCTCTCTCTCTCTCTCTCTTCTCTCTCTTCTCTCCTCTCTCTCTCTCTCTCTCTCTCTCTCTCTCTCTGCGGCTGGCTGTCACCATGCAGTCTCACTCCCCCCCGGACTCACTCCCCCACTGCTGCCAGGCTCTTATGAATTTTAATACAATCCTTCTAATGGTGAGGGTCGCCTTCAGCTGAATGAAACGTACAATGATGGATGGTGGATCTACGTTCTAGTCTCCTTCTCTTTATTGGCATGTTGTTGTGGTTTAGGTAGGCAGTTTTAAATGGAATGGAAAACAGAAGTACTTCTTTAAATGTTTGGTCACAGCAGTGGAAGACATATAACACTTTTTGGTTGTATTGATAGAGCTGGTTCAGAAAACTGAAATTTAAATAGGTGTAGGTGTTGGAACCTTTGTCTTTAAGGAGTTTTCTAATCTAAGGTTAAATCAAACATGTCTGCAATAGAAAAGATTAAACTTAATTATAGCTTATATAAGCAAATGGTGATGGTGTATCGGTTTTCATTAGAGTCAAACTGTTGGATCAGATATCGGAGGGAAAAAAAGTCTTATCAGTTCTGTAAAAAATCTAGCTTGAAATAGCACATACTTTCATTCCATGATGGTATGTTCATGTGGGGTAGTAAAGTGTTCTTTATAATCTATACATTACAAACTACTTTTGATAGTTTTAGCATTTAGATTTTGTAGGTAAGTGCTCAGAGTAGCTCACTGTCCATCATGCTTAGTAGTTAGACTGGATATTGTGCCATCTTTTCCAACAACCAGCAATAAGAAGTTCTTTTCATTTGACTGTGTTTGTAGAGTTTGTTGGGAAAGCTATTTGAACCATTATTTCATGCAATGGCAAAAAAAACTCCTCCTCTTGTTCACACTAGGGAGATTTAAAGCTATGACATTCACCATGACATTCTGGAAATCTGCAGGAAATTACTTCACGAATTCTCCCACGTTAACACCAAATCTCATGCTTGCTGATGCAGTGGAGAAAATGTGGTTATATGATTTGTCTTCCGTAAACCCACTAGAACTATTTGCAACTTCAGTTTGAACTTTTTCCTCTTTGTCAGATCAAGTGGGAGCTTGACATCTTTTTTTTGTCCTGCTGTATTGAAGCACAAATTGAAAAACGTTCTGTGCCAATAGACGCCCTGGGAGTCAGCTCAGACGTTTATGCATGAGGAGCAGCAAAGGGCTCTTGACATTTACCCCTCTGTTGACATACAGCACTGTGCACTTCTAGATGAGGAGACTGAAGAGCACTTTGTTTTTTCCTCTTCGTCACAGAGGGCAGAATGAGTAGTGCTGCACTTGTCTAAGCGTGTGGGCAGTATACTGTGTATTAGCGCAATAAAAAGTGAAGTTGCCTTGCCAACACCTTATAGGTACAGCCTAAGCGATATGAATATTTAATGTGGCTCGACCATTGTGTTTCTGCTGAGAGCAGCTGGATTTTAAGCCTAAGCAATATCATTAAGATTTCTTTATTTATATGGCACATTTACATCAGTGGCACTCCATTTATTGGGGAGGCATCTTGAGTGCCTGTTGATTGTAATAAATTTATTCCCTTTGCTTTTTAAGGGGTTTCATGTAGGGATACCATCTTGGTCATAATGCTCTCAGGGAAAATGGGCTTTAAAGGGCCCATATCCTGCATATTGCTTTTGTTCATTTTTGCGTGACTATCTCTGTTCTGATTGGCAGCCCTGCCACTTCTGTATGTAAATGACCTAGGTTTTGATTGGCAATACATCATGAATAGAGCTAAACTGCTGTAGGCTGAATAGGCAGATATATGTAAATGTGTTGGTTTTTGTGACATCATAAAAACATTGAAGTCAAAATGGAGTACATGGAGTCTTTTCCAAAAAAGCAAAGATTTTTTTATGATCTAAGCCTTTAAAGGAAGGGATAGGAGTTGATTTGTTATTGCTCTCAAGGGTCTAGCTGCCAATAGCACTACTGATGACTTGGCTGATACAGTGTGGTCTGAAAGCCTTGGTTATAAATGTGTAACCATGCTGCTGAGTTGCAGGGTTGGTTGATAAAATAGTGAATTGCTCTCTAGGCACACTGCATTCTCCTCTGCATTTGCATTTGTGGACAAACCTATAATTTGTCTGCAGCCCATGAAGATTGTGTTCACCCAGGGGAAAGTCAGTAGAGTGATCTATTGCCATAAGTGACAAAATAATCTCAGTGATGAATATCTAAATTCCTTTGTTCAGCTTTTTTTTTTTTAGCACAGAATCGCTGCTCTGCTCCTAGTCACTCTTGAAGATGCTTTGAAAAGCTTGTCTCTCTTGGACTGGCCCTGATCAAGAAGGGCAGAGCAGCTCTATATCGGCAGGTTTGTGTTGTGTTTATGACGGCGCAATATACAGAAGCGCAGTGAAACGTGTGGCGATTCTTAACTACTTCATTTTCTACATGGACTGTGTGATACGGTGCAGAAATGAGCATTTCACATGCTAAGGAAAGAGCAGCGGGAATGAAGTCGACTTGTGCCGGCTGTTTCTTCCCATTTCTCAGCGTGTTGTGTTCGGGGGTGCTTTGTTTTTGCAGTGCCCAGCAGATTATTTGGCAAAAGCCTGGTAAAGCAAATCATTCTGGGCAATGAGTCACCCGGGCCTGACAGTTAATGAGCACCGTCTCTCTCCCTTTCCCTTCTTCTCATTGGAGGGGCCGGCAAATTAACTGCAGCGGCATCGAAGACGATGCCTCTCCCAATGGCACTGCATCATATGCAGCAAGGAATGTCAAGACCAGACAAATTACTCCAAGCAGTGTGTTAGCCAGTGGAGAGAGAACACCACCAGCGTTCGAATAAGAGGCCACCCAGTTCACATGTACACAAAACTGGCCTTAAAGGAATACTCCCTTTTTTCAACTTGATTTAAATTTACCACAACTTAAAGCATATGAACGCTTTCAGAAGACTCTACAGTACTTACGTGTTTCCCTGTACTTAGAAAAGAACTAAACACTCCTCTAACCTCAGTTGCTTTTGTAACATCCTTTGTTTCTTTTGATCCATTGCCATCTATCAAGGTACAATTATCCAGCCTTGGTATACTGTAGTGCAACATTTCATACTGTTATATTGTTGAAAGCAGCTTGTAGCTAATTTGTTAGCTAGGGGACAACATATCAGCCATGTATTACCTTGTGGTATTAAATCGGGACACTTCAAAGCACCATCTAAATGTCTCAAATATGTACATTATAATGTTGAATGCTCTAATAAAACTGTAAAAATAGCAACATGAATATGTAAGCCTGCATCTCTTAGTTAGCCAAAGAGTTTGTGGTGCAGAAAGTAGCTACAATAAAGGCTTTTGAGACCACCAAGCGCTAGAGGTCACTGCTGAAAGTGTCAAAAATTAAATTGTTCATATGAAGCTTCTGCACAAACTAAAGCAGAAATATTTTGAGTGCTTTGAATTAGTTACAGGCTCATCGTGAGCCTTATGTAAAGTCATGGCATTAAATAATATGAGCCAATGAACTGATCAGCTTGCCAACCAATCAGCACTCAGTAACTATGCTGGCGTCTTACTGCCCAAAACCTGTTTACTGCAGGAGGAAAAACAGTATGATTCTATTAAGGCTTAATTGATTTCTAATGTAATATGTTCATCTACTTTCCAAATTGGAAGAAAACTCCTACACAAATGGCTAGAAACATGTTTAAAATTAGACTTTTAGCTCTTTTGTCCCTCAACTCAATCTCGCCATTTGGTGTTAATGTTATTGGTATATGTGAGGAATAGGAAAAGGCAGCCATGCTCTGGCACCCCTGTCTCATATCCAAATGAATAATGAATTTTGTGAGCTGTTACACAGTTGGTAGCTATAAGGCGGAAAAACGCTGGAGTATTCCATTAAAACATGCTGATGCTGATTCACACTATTCTGTTTGGAAATAACCCTCGCACCTTTTAAAATAAAGCTCCAGAAATATGCATGACTGTGTCCTTTTTTCACCTTATAATCAAAAACTTGAGGCTGCATACCAAGGTAATTTGCAAGGCCAGAACTGATTAAAACTGCACTGAAATGTGTTCCTCCCCAATAATCCACTTATTCAGCACTGTGAGATATAGATACTGTAGCTTTGGGCAGTTGGGTTTTCAACAGGCATGTGCGTGACGGAAGCGTGGAGCAGTTTGACAGAGTATTTATGAGGAGGTGAGGCGCAGTGTCACTCTGAATATCCTCTCTCAGATTTCTACCACAGTACAGGGGTGGTGACATCTTAACTTTTAATTCGTCCGCTGTAAGCATAGTGATTCTGTTATACACAAGCACTTCGTCTCCTTGAAAGGCTCTTCATATTTATTTATTTATTTATGTTCCAAAAAGAAAGCCTCTTGGCAGACATACAATACACATGGACCTCACAACTCAAGTACAAAATGATGGCACATTTGTTTACAGCATTGCCCTCCCAGGTTTCATTGGAAGTCTGTTCCTGTCATGGTCTAATCTTATTAGTGCTTGTACTAGCAGGTATTCCGGTCCACGGAGGAGGGTCACCTTAACATTGCATTATTTTCTCTAACCTTGAGACTGTCCTCTGAGAGAAATTTATTTTAGTGTGGTCCGTTAATAAAGTATCTTACCGCATCTGACAGCACACTGTCTTTCAGGGAAAACATCCTTAGCTAATGTCACCTTGTCTTTTACTGGTAATTTTTGGCCATAGTTTATGATGTAAATGGTACTGAGATTGACCTTTTTGTATGTCTTAAGCACCAAAAGAAACACGCAGGTAAGTAACAATGCTTGCAAGCTTTTAATGTTAAAAGTAGCCTAAAGCTTAAGTGACCATATGAGGTTAGTCTAATGGCTAGATGTACTATTATATTATATTTCATTAACAGTTTTTTTTCCCCCACAGGTCCCCCTGTGAACGTAACCTGCAACATTTTTATTAACAGTTTTGGATCCATTGCTGAAACAACAATGGTAAGTCTAAGCATAAGAAATACCAGATATTCTGACATTTTTACTTAAAGGACCCTGGTCCTGCATTTCTCTTTCCTTCAGGTCCACTGTGAAAACTGGTTTTATGCAACTAAAACAGACATAAAGCATCATAACATGACCATTTCCCACCTCTTTGTATCCCTCAGAATTACAATGACTGTTTTGTTACTGTGCCTTTAACACTAATATATGTAAATGAGCCCTGTACTGATTGGTAACTCTTTTAAAGCAGAATTAGGACTGAAACATTCCTTAAACTTCAGCATGAGTGTGATGGGGTAAAATACTGTGAGCTGAATATGTATATATCTATTTATGTCAATGTGTGTGACGTCATAAATGCTGAATACAAAATGGACTGTTCTTGCTGCTTAATCTCTATATATGAACTGTATGAACTGAGTGAGCTGTATGGCCTGGGTGAACGGTACGTTAAAAAACTTTAACAGTGTTTACATACTACATTAAACTTTTTGAAGCAGTGAGATAAATGTAGATTTCCATGATACAGGCCCTTTAAAAGAAATTACTCACTCTTTTGTATACTTTTTAACGTGAGCTTGAAAGGAAATGCAGAAAGGGCACGAGCACCAGCCTCAGTGCCTTTGAAAGCCTTTGCCTACAGGCTGCGGTGTCACATTGCTGCTTTATTGAATGTTTGATTAAGCACGCACAGTGAGTGAATGTGTTTTCACACTCAGACACGCGAGTGCTGACTCGGCTTCACCCTGAGACGCAAGTGTTTTTGAATCACACACAGTCCGACAACTCCCTCCCTGGCACGTTGTTGGATAAACTGTACACAGAACACCCTGTATTACTTAAGTGAACCATGGAAGGCGATGAAATGCGCTGGCTGATATCTATTCACACCCTTTCATGAGCATTTCACAGTCTTTTCAGACATTCTCCAGGAGGCCTATGCAAGTATCTCGGACACCAAGCGCTGCTCAGTGGCCACTGAGCTGCCCAGAAACTGCTGCAGCCTGCAGAAGCTGTTCGAACAAAACAAATGCAGCATTTTCTATCCCTCGCCTCTTTCACAGCTAGTGGAATTGATCCAAGTGGCCGGCACTTGCATTCAGGCCCATGAGAGAGGTCAGCCGATGGAGTGGGGCGAGGCGCTCACAACTGGAATGACGTCAATATATCTTTAGTGATTATAAGGCTGCTGAGAACAATGTTTCATGCCGTAATGATCTGCCCAGCTCTGGCCACTGCTGGGACCAGCAAACCCCCCTGGACCACGTCTGTCCTAATTGTTTACGCCGTTTCAAAGGTACGGTGCCCAGGGGAGTGGCGAGTGGCTATTTAATTAGCTCGCCGGCTCTTCATTTTCCACGGGAGGTTGGAGTGTGAGCACATAAATTCAAGAAAGTTTGCCATTTGTTAGCAGAGTTAGTTGTGTCAGAGTTGTGTGAACAGCCAAACTTTTTTTTTTCTTTTTTTAATATGTCACCGTCAGGAAGAGATCTGGCCTTGGGCTTGAATCACATTATGTGTATGCTGTTGTCATAAATCAGTCTCTTTAGCCTGGAGAAATCATAGAGGAAAATATGAAGTCTTTCCTCCTTTAGTTTGTGCTGATGAATGTGTGCCCACTCTCTGATTGTTTGCAGGATCATTCTGTTGGAAAATAGCTATGTCTTTGAAGGGCAGCCTTTCACTTCAGGCATTCTGTTCTCTGTCCAAAGACTGGCTGTAGTAATGGATGTCAGATATCCATAGTTGACTAGAGAGGACGATTTACAGCTACTATGCTCCTGGTAATCTAGCATAGTACTAAAACAACATGGACGACAGAGCAGGCAAGCAGAACACCTGAGAAATCACTTGAGGCCATAACATTGTCGGAAATGTATACCACTAGCTGGCTGTGCTGCACTTTTATTTTCCAGCAGACATGGATTATTTATTATAAAGAAGTTGATTGTTATTTTACGGCGGGCATGGGTTGTTTATTATAAGGGGGAAATATCGACATGAGGAAATCAATAAAGACTGCTACTCTACTAGGCTGTAGCGATTGTTCTCTCCGAGACATAAATCTAATAACCTGAAACAGATGATTCTCCTCTGTCACAAATATTTTGGAATTCGGTGAGCCAACGGGTCACCTCACATTAATATACCTTTTTCAAATTGTTATGGCTGATTGCCATTGCAAAGGTCACCTAGTATATTTTCTCTGTGCTGAGAAGTCATCCAGAGGTGCATTAACTGCCCAGACAGTTTAATGATCTCCCAGAAATGATAGAACTGCATGTTTCGAAGTGCACCAGACAGTCACGACTGAGATGTAGCAGGTGAACTGCTGCTATTTTTATGCATTCTGGTTTTGTGTGACTCACCTTTTTTGCAAGCCTGTCTTCACAAATAATAATTATTACCAGTTAAATTTGGAAAGAACCACAGCTCATAATGAGTTTCTGTGAGTGTTTGAATGAACTGTGACTATTGTGACCATATACAGCAAAATACATTCAGGTGCCAGAGGTTTTAAAAGAACCACTTTTGGTCCCCTAAGGAACCTTTCGATGCATTTGTTTGGTCACTGTTGGTTGTATAAATAAACAATTAGTCCAGTAATTATTTTCATGATGAATTCAATCTGTTCTGTTTTTTTCCAAACCAAAAATAGGCTGAAAAATAACTAGAGGTGGTGTTCACTTCCAGCACTTTTATTACTTTTATACAATACTGTATACATCAGTTCTACTTAAAAATTGATATTTTGAAGCATTTTCAGTTTGTAATAGGCACTTTGTATGCTACCATGTTTCAGTTAACCAGTAAAGCCCAGCTCTATCTGGTTAGTGTGGGTTTTCTCTCAGTGATGCACACAAAAGCAAATTGACTGCTAAATATTTCACCATGTGGAGAAAGTCTTTAGCCTGCCAAAGACTTAATAAGATTATAAGGTTAATATGCGATCTGCTGATACAGTCTTTTCCCTTCTGATTGCAAATGGATTACTAAGTTTGTTAATTGAGAAAACAACATTTAATCAAGTAATCCTGACAACCACACAGTGCACTTCTCTTTAGACCATTTTCTGTAAATAAGGTATGAGTGAAGTTTAAAGAACCTACTTTATAAACTCAAAGTCAAGACTGGGGCATGAGTAGATCAAATTAAGAGTTTGTGGTAGCTGAGACAGAGACAAGACCAAGACTAGGAATATACAAATAATACAATTAGCAAATTGTCACTTTATGAGAAAAAACAGGTGTCTTCAACTTTTCTGAAGGCAAAAACGTTCCTTAATTCTAGTGTAAGTCAACGGAAGAATGATTTAGAACAAGTAATTTTGGAGCATTTCTGTTATTCTGTTCATTATGAACTTTCTAACAATGTGAAGGCCAGCTGTTGTGTTGATATAGAAAAAGTGGTTTTCTCTAGACAGCTGTAGCGATTGGTGGATTTGGAAGTAAGCATGAGCAGGATGGTTTTAAAGGATTTATTAACATATGACGGAACACTAAGATTACTTACAAAACAAACATGGCATAGCCAAAGACTCGAATACTGGAACAAGACATAGTATGCAAAGCAGTACACGAAGCAGTCAAGGAGACCATAACAGAAACAGTAGACTAGACCAGGACTGAACTAAACACAGGAACCTAAATACTAGAGTGAAACACAAAACACCAAGATAACCAATAATAACCAAGATTCAAAAGACAGACAAGGAACATTCCAGGAAGGTTCCAGTTTTCCCTATCACTTCTTCTCAATCCTAACATTATGCTATTTGAAATGAAGCATATTCATCATTTGGATACTGAACATTAATGATTCCAGTAATATATCAATAATATCAATGATAAAAATATTTAAAAAGAACAAAAACTTCACTGATTAAGCAAAGCAAGGAGACCTTGTCGTGTGATCCTGAGTTTAATCTTTTACCACTTAAAAAAATTGATTTACGTCTTTGTTTTTAGTATAATGCTTGGATGCTTGGAATTCTGCAGCAACATCATTGCATTACAGTTTTTTTCAGCCTGCTGTGCTTCACAAAGGTGGCACATGCTGAAAAGCAGCAGTGGAGGTTGGAGGCACTGCCATGAGCAGAGAGCTTATGGAGGAGATGCATGCACTCCTCTCACCTCTGCTCTTTTGACATTGCTACACTTGTGTGTCACAGGATTACAGAGTGAACATTTTCCTGAGACAGCAGTGGAATGACCCACGGCTGGCCTACAGCGAGTACCCCGACGACTCGCTCGACCTGGACCCCTCTATGTTGGACTCAATTTGGAAGCCCGATCTCTTCTTCGCCAATGAAAAAGGTGCCAATTTCCACGAGGTCACCACTGACAACAAGCTACTGCGGATCTCCAAAAACGGGAACGTGTTATACAGCATAAGGTGACAAGCCTTGTATCAACAAGGTCTATCTTTGTATTACGTGATGCAGCGATTATGAAAGTTAACTTCTGCTGTATGTATTGTAAGCCTGACTAGAGGCTTGTTTTTCATTCTAAAGCTCAGTAGATAATAGCTTATGTATTCTTAAAACCAGCAAACAGTCAGTTTTAATTTCCAAATTGATTTTAGATCTCATGTGTCCTGCAGCACAGCATTAAACAGCTTGGAAGACAGGAGGGTAATGAATAGCTTTGTGTAAGATCTAGAGCTTCCTCATCTCTTAACTTGACACCATCAAATGAACCTTCAGTTCAGTTTGATCTCAGCTGTGAACTCCCTTTAAATTGCACCAGCTGCAGTGCATACTTTGAAAATAGCTGGTAAATAACTGTCATACTGCTGTAGCGATGCTATCTCAGGATGGACAGAATAGAATATTTGGGAAATGCATCGTCGCCGAGCAGACTCGGATCTTGGATCACCACTGAAAATTCCTTTTAGTCTAGGATTAGGCTTAGCCTTATTGTCTTGTTTTGTTTAGAAAAAGAAAGCAAATGCTTTTCTCATTTTTTGTCAATGAATTAAACAGTAACTCATGTAGTGCAATTATTTTGAGTCATTATGTAATAGAGCCTTTATACCATTCAAATGCAGGAGAAGTCATCATACTAGGGAAAATAGTCGGAGCAGTGTTTATGAATAGATATTTGTATGCCCTCTTTTTCCAGGACTTATCCTCTTTTTGGGACCTAAACAGTGTGTCCACTCGAGAGTTACATAATTTACCTAATTATTTACCTCGTAAGTTACCTAAAATATCAGAGATTTGACTTTCACATAGACTTTTGTTTTCTACAGTCTGCCTCTTGCCACCCGCCTGCCCTCCAAAGCCAAATACAGTATGATTAATATTAAAAAAAAAAAAAAAAGTCATTATGAAGAGGTGCGCTGGAGAATTCAGCTATAGATCCCTGTGGGAAACTTTGAAGTATATTATTTTCATCAATTTACATCTTTGGATTATTGCAATATTAAAGAAGCGTGGGAAATGCTGAGATCCTCCGTTTTTTCCTCCTCAAAGTCAGTCAGTGCCAAAGAATTCTACTTTATTATACAACATTATACTGCTGCATTTTATGACTTTTATAGTAGTGCAAATGCCGATGCTATATAAATGTCTGCATTTTTATGACATTCAACAGAGAATAGCAAAGCATCAGAAAATAAATTTGTATAAAGAATTGATCATTTACCCCAGTTATTGTATAATTACAGTAAACAGTATCTTAATATCATAACTAGAGCTAATTAATATAACAGGATTTATTATATCATGATAATTTACATCACTATATGTGTCTACATGCTTTTGTCAGCAAATTGCTACCATCAGCATTTAAAGAACAGAAAATCTGCAATCGGTGTTTAAAAGGTAGAATTAAAATGATTTGTACCGTTTTTGATAGTATTTTTAAAATGTAATGGATGTAATGTTTTTTTGTCTGTTCAGATATATGAGAAATCAGAAAACTTTGAATGGTTCCTTTTTTTAAAAAATGCTCTTGCTGTTAACAGGATAACACTGGTTCTGGCCTGCCCTATGGACCTGAAAAATTTCCCTATGGATGTGCAGACCTGTATAATGCAGCTGGAGAGCTGTAAGTATGCCAGCTAGGATTTATTCACTGGCTCAGAGATGGATGCTTTGCAGGATCATAAGGAGAGATGAAGAGTACAGTGATTTAAGTCCTGCCTTCAAGTAGATCCAGCAGTCAGTGGGGAGATGCTGCAAGCTCAGGCTACTGCCTGCTCCTGCCCATGCACTTATGGATTTTTATTTAGTTATTGTTCTCAGGGGTGTGGCAGAGTCAAGCAATTCAGTGCTTAGTGCAAGTTAACAGTGTTAGAGGTTGTTGATTATAATTGGGTATGTGATGCATGTTCTTTTCTTTATGTGCTTTAATCATTACAGATTAGGACGTTGCCTTTTCTGCTAGGGCAAAAATCACTATATTAGCCTTAAGGATGAGCAGTATGACAATATATTATTAAAGCAGGCCTGAATAATAATAATAATAATCATAATAATAAATTATACTTTCAAAAATCTTATAAGGTATTACGAAATCTGTCTTCTGAGTTCTGAAAGTTCTTAACCATTTTAAACAAAATATTTCATCTTAAAATCAATACAAAAATGGTAATTACTTAATAGTGGGTTTGGTATTAGGCTTTAAAAAATAATCCTGCCATATCCTGTTGTTAGCTAAAGGCTGCTTACAGCTACACTAGTTAGTATGGTATGTAGCAAACAAAGAGAAATGGTCAAATACCAATTTTTATAATTCTTCTCTAGGTTTGACTATTAAATAACATTCAGGTGAAGAAACTGAGCCTCAGTTACTCATTTAGCCTTTGCAAAGCTGTGAGCCAAATGCAAATAGATATCAGTCTAGCTAATTAGTGTAGCTGGTTCTTTTATGATATGAACAGCTGAATTTAATATAACATATACACAAATTCAGTATAAAACTAACTCAACCTTTGGTTCTACTGTTCTTTTATAACCACAAAATCTGTTATAAAATATTATAATAGAAAAATATATAATAAATAGAGAAATAAAAATATATTATATATATAAAAATATGAAATATTTCTTCATTTAATCTTATGGGATTAATCCATTGAGTCATTAAATAATGGTTCATAAAATAGTCCCTTTCTAAAGAAAAAATATCTTAAGACTATATTGTGTATTGAAAGTAGTTTTAGAACATTAAACAAATAAAAATGGCAAATTTAGAATAATTACAGAAAGCCTGTAAACAACAGCAACTGTTTGTCAATTTGTAGTAAAAGCTCATTATGCTGTTAATTTTAAATGTATTTATTTTTACTAGTTGTCTAATTCATGTATCATCGTAAATCATTTGTTTTTAGATGTTGAAATCAGAATCAGAATCAGAATCGTGTTTATTGGCCAAGTATGTGAGTGAACACATACAAGGAATTTAATTCCGGCAGGTGGTGTCTCTCAAGTACAGAGTAGTAATGGTAAGAACAGAACAGTAAACAATGTAGAAACACAATGAATACTTTGTGAATGAATACTTATTTACAGAAACAGTGCAAAGAGTGCAAACAGTGCAAGAGTGCAAACAGTGCAAAGAGTGCAAATAGCGGTGAGTGTAAAGCAAATAGCGGTGAGTGTTGCCAACATTGATTTTCATAGCCTATGTTCTGTCCTATTCCAGCTTGTATTTAAACCTCAAACACTAAATTCTGATGCAGGTTTATGTATTGTGTGTATTCAAGCCCTCCCTTAATTCTCCACACTTGTCTAACAGTTGGCTACACAATGAATGATCTGATATTCGAGTGGGACGAGAAGGGGGCAGTGCAGGTGGCTGATGGACTGACATTACCCCAGTTTATCCTGAAGGAAGAGAAGGACCTGCGCTACTGCACCAAGCACTACAACACAGGTCAGCTGCTTGCACACATATGCTGAGGCTGGGAGAGACCTGTGTATGTCAGGCTCCAGTGCTGCTGTTTCTGTAGTGCAGAAACAGCACAACTCCAGGGGCTGTATGTGGACATATTAAGATTATGATTATGATTCATATAATAATAAAGATTATTAATTGATACAATTTGATTGGGTTATGGCTTTTAATGTGTTATAATCCATTGGTCAAGCAAATAATGTTGCATGGTTAAAGATCCGTGTTCTTGAACAAAATCATTTAGTTTTGTTGGGTTATATGAATGTTCACATTTATCAGTACACACAATAATGCTCACCTGGAACTGTGACTGCATGACTGCACAACACACAGGGCAAATTAGTATAGCAAAATATCATATCAGTGTCATAACCATTGTTAAACTGTATACAGTGCAGCCTTAACACCCACAAACCTATACATGTGGACGTACAAAAACACACCTATACACAGTCATAAACACACTGTGGTTCTTTGTTACAGTGAGTGTTTTGAGCAGATAATAGTGTGTGGCTGCAGTCTGGAAGCGTTGTGGCTATGCTCTGTTTCTCCTTCATGGTCATTCACTTGGGCTGAAAACCATCTGTCCAGTCATCGTCGCCAGTCAGGATTTGTTACCCTCCAGATAAAGTGGGAAAAAGGGCTGAAGGCCAATCTAGTTGGGATCTAAAATAGAACAGACCAAAACAGAAGGGACACAGGGAGTGTGGCTCTATTGTTGTTGTTACCTCAGGAATTAAGAGGTGTGGAGTGTGTGTGAAGGTCATCCGGTTGATTTCTGTGCTCTTTCATGTGTAAAATGCAGTCACACATGACTGTATCAGTTGAATAAGTCATATTTGGCCTGTAAAATAGCATGCAGCTTGTTTCACAAACACTCTTGACATCACCACGTGAAATAGATTGGACGTTCAAATCCGTATTTGAGTCATTCCATACAAACACCATATCGGGGACGCTTTTCCATTCCACAAATAACGTCCAAGCAATTCGGCCCAGCTTGACACCACTCAAGCGATAGAGCTGGCTGTCAGGGAGAGTGCATGTGTCTGTCTATCTGTCTGTGTGTCCTTAACAAGAAAACTGGCTGCACTTTCTTACTCACTGCATGCTTCGTCTCCAGCATAATGAAACAGATAAGAATAAGCCAAGCATGTGGAAAGATTTAGAATAAACTCAGACCTTCTCTCTCATTTCTTTTTCTTTCTTTCATGCAGTTCCATTGTGTCATGGTCATTGGCTGTTTGATTAGCTGAAATGATGCACATGCAGAGTTGATGTTAAGATGCTGTTTATGCCTAGGTTATTTTTAAATGGTCTGCTATAGAGGCAGAGCATAGTTTTTTATTTCATGGAATAGCAGTTTATCTGCTTTGGAATAGCAGTGAATTTTAAATTGTAGTGCAAAACTAACACTATTCCCATTCTCGGATGGCATGTTATTTAGTTGTGAATTACTTTGACGGCCAAAAGTCATTTTAATATATTTCCATGGTATATTCGTGCTATTTAAATGTTAATCAAATTACTTTCCTATTCAATTACTGATGAAGATTGAAAATGTCCCTCCCTGTGTGAGCGAGATTACTGCAGTATGCTCTTTCTGCTGGTGGCCTTGTCACCTCTCTGTTGAAGCTTGGTGGTGAATAAACCAGCAAGGACCCTGAGGGTCTCTTCATAACCCCCATCCAAACCCCTCCATTCTCCTTCCCACACCATAAATGCACTCTTCAAGGGCAAGCAGTCTCCCCAGCTGGACTGGAGCTGCCTTTCTTTAAACCCTGTTACTGTGCAGCACACAAGCTCACATTCAGTCCCCCATTTACCATAAACCACTGATGTTAAAAGTGTAAATTGGTAAAACATTTACCCAATTTTCCTACAGTGCATCTGATTGGTCAAGACCTGTTTTGTATGTATGAGATTGTGCTCCTTTGGTCTTGTACTGTAGCAATGAGACTAATGGGTAACTAGTCTAATGCTAACTATTTCACATTGTGCAGACTGCATTGTCTAAATAATCACATGCTTGCTTCATCCCACTATTGTGTAGTGTTAGTTAACGTTACTGGTTGCCATGGCTGCTATGTTTTACTATGTATGGCCAAAAAAGTTGAATACAATGTAAATAAAAACAGAAATACAATGATTTGCAAATTACATTAACTAATATTTTGTTCAAAACAGAACATAAATATTGAAAGTGAGACATATTAGTATTTTATGAAAAATACTATCCTATTTTTAATTTAATAGCAGCGACACACCTTTGAAAACATTGAATATGTCATCATCTACAGTACATTATTTAATCAAAAGATTCTGTAAGTCTGGAGAGTTCTCACTGTGCAAGGGACAAGGCCAAAAAAAATCACTATTGGATGGCCCTGATATTCTTGCCCTTAGATAGTACTGCATTAAAAACAGGCATGATTCTGTCATGGAAATCATTGTCTGTGAACACAGTTTGCAGTGTCATTCACAAATACGGATTAAAGCTCTATCAGGCAAAGATGATGCCATATATGAATATGATCCAAAAAAACGCTGCCATGTTCTCTTAGCAGAAGCTCATTTAAAGTGGATTAAGACAAAGTGGAAAAGTGCTCGTTGCTTAGACAAATCGAAATTTAAAATTCCTTTTGGAAAAGATGGACACTGCGTCCTCTGGACTAAAGAGGAGTGGGATCATTCAGTTATCAGTGCTCAGTTCAAAAGCCTGCATCTCTGATGGTGTGGTGCAATTCGTATGGAATTGTCAGCTTGCACATCTGGAAAGGCACCATCAATACTGAAAGGTACAGTGGGTACGGAAAGTATTTAGACCCTCTTCAGTTTTTCACTTTTTGTCATATTGCAGCCATTTGCTAAAATCATTTAAATAAATTTTTCCCCTCCTTAATGTACACACAGCACCCCATATTGAGAGAGATTTTTAAAAATTGTTGCAGATTTATTAAAAATGTAAAACAGAAATATCAGATCGTCCTAAGTATTCAGACCCTTTGCTGTGACACTCATATATTTAACTATATAATATACTTGCTTTCCATTTCTTCTGATCATTCCTGAGATCACCTTCATTTGAGTCCAGTTGTGTTTGATTATCCTGATTGGACTTGATTAGGAAAGCCACACACCTGTCTATATAAGACCTTATAGCTCACAATGCATGTCAGAGCAAATGAGAATCATG
>JBBPDA010000034.1:7564780-7577667 GCA_037974385.1 Arnoldichthys spilopterus | reverse complement strand
TGTGTGTGTGTGTGTGTGTGTGTGTGTGTGTGTGTGTGTGTGTGTGTGTGTGTGTGTGTGTGTGTGTGGAATGGCACACATTAGCTCACATTTTATGCTTTAGGTAGAAGAACATAAAATAGGCTTGTTCTAAATTTGAAGGGCTATTTTAAAATTTTGGGACAGGTACAACCCAGATTCACTTACCTTATAAAGCATTTAAAAATCACTTCATTCTTCTTAAACGAATGTGTACTTCATTAAAGTGAGGCAAACAAACACGATTGCACAGTTTAATATTTCTAGCAATTCATAAAAAAATAAAACTAGCAATTCAGCTTTAGGAAAGGCTGATTGATCTGAGTTGATTCATCTGTAGTTCTATGCTACAAGGCAGGCAGAGCATTCGAGAAAAACAAAACTAATGGAGTCCTGTTTCAGATGACTGTGCTGTTTGTAATAATATGACCGTGAACATGCTTTCTAACTACCTATTTGTATTTGTTATACCTATTAATTACTGCAGCATCCCATTTATTAAAATGATCGGCGATTCATGCTTAACCCCGACACTGGCAGCTGCAATATTAGTCGAGTGATGGAGACTGAGATCTTGACTCAGCCTTAATTACATAACAGCTCATGGTCATTTCCCTCGTTCATTCAAGTGTTCTTGCACACATCCATTCCACTGAAGGGGTATGTTCAATTCCAACTGATGGAGGCACGGGGTGTATATTGTACATTTGAAATTTGCAACATTACTTTATACATTTAGTGATTATTTATGTCAGCTGTGAAGCAAACCTGTAAGTGAGCAATTTTTAAACGTCAGACGAGATTTGTGAAATTTGACGCTCAGCTCAGTGTTGCCATTCCACAGATTCCCTCGAATGATGAACATGAACGCTGCTTACAGCCACCTAATGTAACCATGCTGCTGTATTGTCCTCTGTGTGTATGGCCACAGCCTAAACCCCCACTGTCCCCTGTCACTAGCTACAGTATTAGAGACTGGAGGAACTTTGGAACAGTCCAACTAATACTGACCTGGGAAGAGGACAGTGCAATGCGAATCACCTGACAATGTGCAACAGTGAACTTTTTTGAGACAAAACGATCATGCAAATGTCAAATGTTAGCAACAGTTCCTTACATGTTGGATTTATGAGGCATGATGTATTTGATTGGTTTACCTCTATATGGTTTTATACTTTATAGTGTCATTTTTTTTTATTGTTTTTTGTTTTGATTTTTTTGTTTTGTTTTTTTTTTATGTTCATTTTATTGTTAATTATCCAAGATATGAAAGGATTCACTGAGACTGACTATGGGAATGGCCCTTTCACATGACCTCTGTACACAAAACTGTGGAGAAGGTTTTGTTTTTTGCACAAGCTGGTATGGCCTTAATTTGTTTGGTTTACTTGCTTATATTGTGTATTTGGCACAAAGTGCACCTCTTCATTTGCTGATTCTCATAACCCAGTGCACTTCCAAGCAGTGAAAATTTCAGCGACTCCTTCTTCTTTTCTCTTTTTTTTTTAAATTTCTAAATCTGAAACATGGAATATTTTGCATGAATATTAAATTACAATGGCAGATATTTTTGGCTTGTACAGAAATGTGAGCAATTTGAAGAAAAAAAAAGGAATGTACCATTTCTGCTGTATCTGTATATAATTAAATATTTATTGAAATATGTCATTATGCTAAAGCTAATTCTACTATTAAAGGTTTTCTGAACAAAAAAACTGTTTGAGAATTGTAAAGCTTGTGCGAGTTTAACTGGTGTTTTTCAGTTGTTGAATAAATCATAAAATAATAAATCATATAATTTATTTTTTAAATGTAAAAATCATAAAATATTTAACAAAATATAAAACATCTAAAGCAAAGCAGCTCGCTGGGCTGTGTTCACTCAAGCTGTGAAAGTCTATGAAGGAACAAGGCTTTTCATCATTTGGATTTGCCTTTACAGTCAGAATTACATGATGTAAGCAGAATCCCTGGTCCAAGAACATTTTATTGATTTTCTGTAAAAATAAGTTCACGTCCTCTACAGATATCACGCTTAAATGTGGCCTTTTTTCTGCAAATTTTACTGCACATTTGCTTTGTTGGGGAAAAATCAAAGAACACCATGTGCCATAACACAGGCCACACTTTATTCTTTCTTTATATATGTTAAATATATATAAAAATGCACAGTGCATGGTCCTGAGCTGGCTAAGCACTGGCCCAATGATGAGTAGATTGTGAATTCGAACCCAGATGTCCAGCAGCGATCCATGGTCGGGAGCCCAAGAGAGCATAATTAGCCTGGCTCTCTCTGGGTGCGTACAATAGCCCTCCATCACTCCCTCAGTACAACAATAGCCAGCGCATATGTCTGTTAGCTGACACAAAATTGGCAATTAGCTTTCTCTTCTAAGTATGTTCTCTTCCAGTGACACGTCATCGCAAAAAGACATGGGGCTTCATATGTCTCATGTGTCCAGCCTTTACCCTCCCAGTGCTGGCGGTATTGTGTGATTGGGGGCGGAGCCCTAGCTAGTGAGTGGAATTAGGCTTAATTAATTAATTTAGGATTAAATTCTCAATTTACAAAAAAATCATGCAAACCCAACAATAATAATTCAGTTGGAATTCGTTGGCAGTTAGCAGTACATATTTTATACATATTGTTTGACTAAAATGGGGAGGTTTTTTAAAAGGCGTGTATTCTTTAGAGGGTGCATATATTGGCACTTCAAATTTATGTTATTTGATCAGGTGCAGCCAGGTTTTTGCATGTGACTGTTACATAATGTAGGCCAGGCTGTCCTGTTTTTAATTTTTTGGCTGCCAAAAGATCTTGATTCATTTGGTAAATGAACGTTTTTTTTTTATCTGCAGAAAAAGAAAAGAAATGCCATGAAAAATTGAAAATATTTTCTAGAATAAATGTTTCCTCCATGTCATTAAAACTGAGCACTCCGACGGTCTCGTTCTTGCTACAGGGCACAGGAACACAGGACGTACATATTTTGGTCACAGTCATAATTTTTGTGCAAAGTGCCTCAGGCTCCACACAGCCAGCGAATATGCCTCTCTCTTGGCTTATTATGCCGCTGTGTCTTCTTCTATTTTTATTTAGCCTTGTGATCCCGCAGCCCTCTAAACTGACCGATATTGCCCTGTTCCTTTTTTTTTATTGACACTGCTTTACTGTGATGTATGCATTTGATTTGATATATGACATGGCACAATATAATATAATATAATGCCCTGATGTGTATGAATGCAATATAATTTTTTAAGCTAATATGGAGGTTCACAATTATACAAACCAATAGATGTCCGTTAAAGTGCTGCCTCTAATGGGACATCCCAAACTCAACCAGATTTGAAGCCAAGTTTGTCCAAATGCAAAATGGGCTGCTGTGTCTCGTGGCTCTCCTCGCCATGGCTTTCAAATTATGCAAGTGGATTATAACCCACAAAGGACTCGCTCAATCAATTTCTCTTTCCTTGCTTGAGTAGCGTGGAACAGACCGCCCTCCCCCCATTGCTCCAGACCACCCGGTCTCTCTGACCGCACTGCACTCTGCTATGCTGCCACTAGAATTACATTACAGCTGACATCCAAAATCACCCCCCAGGCCCGGAGCCACTGAAACATGAAGGCTGGGACAGAAACTTGTTTCTCAGTGTATGAAATATGAATATTTGTCATCCTCACTCAGGCACAGCAGCATTTTTCTTCTTGTACGACACTTAATTATCAGTCAAGAACCAAAACTGATGGATTTTAGCATCTAGCATTTAGTCAAACTGTCATTTGATTAAAAAAAGTGGGTGTTCCATTAGCTACAGCTCTTTAATGGAACACTGTTGTGATCATTTGTGGGTTTCCATATTAAAGGAATATTACCGATTTTCTCAACCTAATCTCTATCCTCAGGACCTGTACCGTACAATCAGTCACCCTGGACAGTCCTTTCCATGCTTTTAAACTTAACGGAACTCAACTTGCTTATTTAAAACACACTTATACTGATGAGCCATAACATTAACACCACCTGTCTAGTAGTGAGTAGGTCCCTCATGCTCCTGAAACAGCTCTGACTGTGGTGCACTGTGTGTTCTGACCCCTTTCTATCAGAGTCAGCATTCACTTTATAAACCACAGTAGCTTTTCTGTGGGAATGGACCAGACTCCCCACATGCATCAGTGAGTCCTGGGTTCCAATGACCTCCTAGCCAATTCACCAGTTGTCCTTCCTTGGATCACTTTTGGTAAGTACGAGCTATTACATACCTGGAACATTCCCGTGACCTGTTTTGGAGATACTCAGTCACTAGCCATCACAATAAGGCCAAAAAGTGTAAAAGTGGCTCAGATTCTTATAATTGCCCATCAACTTTAAGAACTGACTGTTCACTTGCTGCCTAATATATCACACCCCCTGAGAGGTGCCATTGTAATGAAATAATTAGTCAATGTTATTCACATTACTTGTCATTGGTGTTAATGTTATGGCTGATCAGAGTGTAATAGAAGATAATGGGCATGAACGTCTGTCAAAATCAAGCAAAAATAAATATTTGTTGCTTTTGTGATACAGCTGAAGTAAGATGTTCTCTTGTCATCCTAGAACCTGCATTTTAGAACATCAAATGGTTATATGGTCATATATTTTCAATTGTTTTTTTTAGAATTTAGCAGCTCCCCATTGCCTAGAAGCATGTTTGGCATTAATAGGCTTTATGTTTTTCAGTAAAAAAAGTAAAAAGTAAAAAATTGCACTAATCAGCCTGACTCTACAGATACAGGGGGTGGACATTAGGCTGAGAAACATTGGAATATTCCGTTAACAGGAGGAATCTGAGCGCAATGGGACAGAAGCCCCTAAAGTGAAAAGGTAAACAACAGCTTACCGGCTTTAACTGGGACAGAGTATGTGGTGTTGCAGGCTCTGCAATTCCAAGGTTTTTGTGTTAAGGGTGTTTTAGCTGGGGGGTGTCTGCTTGGTGGGTTGTTGCCAGCTGTAGGAGGACATCTTGGACTCATGTGGGTCACTGGGGTCAGGCCCATGCTAGAGTGAAAGAGGCAGGTCATGTCATCCTGGAATACTAATGCTGGATCACCTTCTGGCACCCCCACCCCCCACCTAAACCACCCAAAGCCCCCCACACTTCCATCCACCCACAGCAGTTCAACACACAGCTCTTGATCCAGTCTATTGGGTGATACATTTGGCTAGACCTTTTCATGCTGGTCGAATGCGAGCCAGGATTTCTCATTAAGGCCAGTTGTCAGACAGTGCCACGGATAAAAGCCTTCGCCCCGAGCAAGTGTTTGTCCAAATTGCAGAATTATTGCATTTTTCAGACTAAATTTGCTCATCTCTTTTCATGGAGTCATTTAGAATAGGAGGCCCAAAGAAAAGTAAGAGGTGGTAATACTCATTACCAGCCCACATTCTACTGTCCAAGTGACAGATTTTGTACAAAAGGCACTGCAGTACTACATGCTGATACTGGGGTATTAGTGCCACTATTACTGCTCCACTAATAGATTCTACAGTCTAAACATACAATTTCCTAATTACCCTGGCCTGGACATAGTTTTAAGAACAGAAGCCTATTAGTCGTTAATCTTCATGTTTAAAAAAAATTACTTATATTAATAATTTAAAAAACTTGTTTCAATAATCTGTTTTATCCAGTCTTGTTCCCAAAGTGGTTCTTCTATAACAAAAACCTTTTTGGCACCTGTAAGTTACAGACTGCATGACCAGACTGCCATCCATGGGTGGCAGCTATTATTTATTTTCAGCAGTTGATCCTAACAATGAATACTACCACTGTTCCTAGTCATGTTAAGAAACAAAGGTTGCTCAAGGTTTAGAAAATAAATAAAAAGAAACCTAAATGATGGAAAAACTGCTCTGAAAAGACATTTTATGAAAAGAATAAAAATTGAGCATTTTGAGTGAGAGTAAATATTTAAAAGCTGAAAAAAATGCAGTGCAATTCAAAAGTCTTATCCTTGGCACTGGAAGTTTCACTATGGGTAAAAAGATTTTTTCTGTATTCAAAACCCGAGCCTGGCTGCCATCCTCACAGAAAACAAGAATTCTGTCCAAAGCATTTAGCATAATGTTAGACCTTGAGGCTGTGCTGCAGTAACATTATGCAGCAAGACTATCAAAAGTTCGTGAGTGTGGTTGTAAAAGAAAACTTAAGTAGAATCTAGTAAAGCTCAGACCTACACCCCAGATACACAATCGGAGCTGTGAAACATCCGAGAACAGTTCAGCTTAGACACAACCGCAGTTCCCATTAAACCAGGACACAGATTGAAGGCTGCAATTACAGCAAAGAAAAAAAAGCATGTGATATGACGAGCTAGGTGTCAGTTTTATGTTCGCACTAGAACTCAGGACAGGTTTTCAGTCTGAATCTTATTAGTCAGTGTAAAAAAATAAATAAATACATAGAACTCCTGCAGGGACACAGAACTATAAATTACATTTTCCAGAACATTCAGAAATGAGAAAATGCATTAGATACTTGATAAAATTTCCAGCTGTGTGTAACTTTGCATTGTTGGCAGTAGTAGCTGGGCATTTTTAGTTGTGGGGACAATCTGATTTCACACGTAAGCAGAGCTGTGTTCTGGCAAAGACAGCTCTAGTGGTAATGGTGGAAGAATTGCCACCTATATTTATGTAAACAGATGTCTTGAGCATCCACCGGTACCAGGATGGAAAAAAATTAAAAAGAGGCCTTTAGATCCATATACATTTTTTCTTTCCTTTGCATTTACCAACTGCACTTTGGAAGAACCCTGTTTGGGATGAGCATCCTGAGCAGTGCACCTTTGAACACAGAACAGACACGATTCAAAACAGTACATCAAGTTTATTTTTGTTCTCTCATCAGCAGAGTTGTTAAAATATGTCGTCATTCTTGATGAAGTGCAACAGTAGAAGGCAAACAGGATTCTTTACATGCTAGATAGTCACTCATACACAACCATGATTTGACTTGGCAACAATTCCAAATAAAACCATACTTGCACTTTGATCTGACAGCGGGCGCTAGCAATACACAGGATTGCCCGAGCAGTAAAAACACGTTCCTTTAAGAAACAGGGAGAGAACGCTAAAACCAAAAAACGTTGGGTTTTACCTTTTCCACAATTCAAGTAGTTTTGTTTGTCTACAACAAATTCAAGTTCAAACTCAAATACAAGAAGGAGTCCAGATAAAAGGGGGAAGCCACTCCAAAGCTCAGGAGTGGCATGGAAACAGGGATGAGGGAAGCCGTTTGTTTTTCAGGGTGACTTGCATCAGCAGTGATTTGACATGAGAGCTGCTTCACTGACGTGGTCCTGCATAGCGCCCCTCGCTAGATCCTGCTCCACGGCCAGCACCAAAGCTGGGCTTTTGAGCCATGCCGCCTCTGGGTGGTGGACCCCTAGGTCCTCCTATCCTATCTCTGGGTCCACCGGGGCCCCTGGGACGGATGTCCCGGCGGTCACCTTCGCGGGCTGAACGGGTCTTCTTTTCTTCCACATTTAGACGCACGTCTCCTCGTAGCTTAATGGGCTACAATAAAAAGTCAACATAAGTATTAAAACAGGTCTTATAATCAATTATTTAACCAAGTATATGCCATGATATATACAAAAATAAAACATCTGAATCTTAAACACACCCGGTTACTTAGGATCTTCTGTACTGGTTCAGAATCATCAAAAACCACAAATCCAAAGTTGGGAAGTTTACCACCACTGTTGATTCTCAGCTCCAATACTGTTCCATACTCTGAAAGCAAACAAAAAGAGCTGTTGGAACACCACCATAGAAGGGATCAGATTTCATATAGGCATCATATGAGGGGGGATATGAACTGTATTTTCAGACTTACGTTCAAAGAACTCTTTCAGCTCAGCCTTGTCCACGTCATGAGGTACGTTTCCTACAAAGAGCTGCTGACTGTCAGGATACCTGACCACTCTTCTCACTTCAGACTCCCCACTCTCACCTTCTCTGACTGCAAACATCCACACGTACCATTGCAATTTTGATCTGCATAATATTAACCTTACCAATTTACATTACAAAGAGCTTTTAATCTGGCAGGAAGAGATGCAATTTGTTTTGTGAAGAAGGATAATTGAAAGCTGAAGACATGCACACAGTTTCTCTTCATACCATGAAAATTTAAAATTAAGTTGCCAAGGAAAAACCCATTCAAGTGTGGGTCTTCTGCAATTACTTTGATTAAAAAGACCTAATTACTTCCTATAAAGGCCCCCCTTTTCCAAAGGGAAAAAAAAATGTTAAGATGCAACATGACCTGCAGAGTTTGGTACTAACTACAAGCTCTAACTGGAAGAGGGGCAGCATATACATTATATAAGAAAATCCACATTCTTTGTGTAGTGTTTGTACAGACTTTGCTAAACTGTTTCTCTGAATGTGCTGAATTCCTCAACAACTCTAAAGTATTGGTTTTTACAAAAGTAATCACCACCTTACACCAACTGCTTTTCTATGATAGACTGGCTACACTGGAAATAATCTGCAAAGCTGGAGCAGAATTTACTCTTAAAACATTAAATAAGTTTACACAATTAGAGACATGCTTTCTGATTGATTAGCATAAATATACAGCATTAGATACCTCCAGGTCTTGGAGCTCTCTGTGCTGGAGACGGTCCTGGTCTTTGGTCACGTGGTCTCTGGTCTCTTTGAGGTCTCTGTGCTGTGGTCTGGGTTTCTGATTTTACTTCCACACGAGGCTACAGTAAAAAGACATGTTCAGTGGCATATACTGGCAAGTGTCAATTTTCACAAGAATACTAAACCATAGCCTAAACACAAACTTAATAAGTACAATGAGAAATGCCAGTGAATATACACCACTTAATTGCCTAATATAAAAACTAAAAGAAAGAAATTTTAAAATAGATGAAGAGCTGTTTATGACAGCATACCTGAGTTGCTGGAGCTTTGACTACATGAGGGGGAATTCCTGAAGGGGGCACCACTCCTCCTTGGGGGAGATTCTTACTGGTGACTAATGCCCATGAGAAAGGCTGAGAGAGAGAAAATAAGGAAAAAAAACAAAAAAAAACCTTAATCTTATTATTTGAAGTTAACTCAAGAAAAACCAACGCTTTCTTTCTAAGTCTTACCTTTCTGGCAAAACCATGACAGTCTAACAAACATCTACAAGCTAAAGGGGCCTAATCTGTCCCTAATAAAACTGAATTTCTGAAGTGGCACAACGATCTAACCTATGTGTACAGCTAGAGGGGCCTTTATCTGTCCAATTGGAACAAGATTTCTGTATGCTCATAAACCGTTTTACAGAGAAGAACCAAACAGTAAAAGGAACGCAGTCATACCCGGTTGTCCTCTGGTACGACAGGTGCTGGATCGGCAGGTGTGGGTGAGGGGGGGGCTCTCTGCGTTTTCTCCACAGGATGAGGCTCTGCCTGACTGGCTGATTCCTGTTTCAGCTCCTCTATAGGTGGTTCAGGCTCCGGCTCAACCTCTGGCTCAGCTGGAGGCTCTGGAGTTACAACCACCTCCTCCTGAGGGGCCTCTGGTTCTGGGCTGCAATAGTGTGAACACACTCCTAATGTCATAATAGCCTTGGATATCTATTTGAAATTCAACTTTGTCTAGGTCAGAGTCCACAGTTTTGCAGCTCATGTAAAATCAAAACCCATGATTTATTATGAATTGCTTTAAAGCAAAAGCATGGTTCCTTCCACTAGATGTAAATTACATCTGTTAAACAGTTAGTAATGTCATTAAATTCTTATCAAGCAGACAGAAGAAGAAAAAGTACCAAGGTGTCTGTTCATAGAAGGCTGCAGGCTCTTCTTGTGGCACCTCAGGGGAGTTTACTCTCTCCTCCAGCTCTTCCACTTCCTCCTCAGACTCTGCAAAGGCAAGAGATGAATGACGCCATCTGTGATGCACTAAGGATAGTTACACAAACTCCTCTAAAAAACAGTTGACTCACCCTCAGGGGGTTCAGAGTCAGAGTCCCCAAAGACCTCGTCCTGATAGCGGAATATGTCGTTGTGTACGTAAAACTTGTTAGCAACAGTGCCCTGAAAGAGTGCATTACAAATAAATGACAAAATATATCAATTGGGAACACATTAGGTGATTAGAACGATCGCAACGCAGAAGAAATTGTCTCAAATTATAGGAATAGGGAAAAGTAACTTGCTTTGCTTTTTGAAATACAGGTATGACAGCTGGAAAATTCTTGGCAGATGGAGTACATACCTCAGGGGCCAAAACAAAGGTCTGCATAAATTTCCTCATGGGCTGCATGTTGTTGGACAGCTCTCCCATCACCTGAACTACAACTCCCTCATTCAAGGTAGCATGAGCATCAACATGCCTGATTTTAGTGTGGCAGTCCCGGAAGCTCAGTGCCATCACCTTTTTATGAATTTCCTGTAAAGGGGAATTTAAAAATAAAATGTCAACTTAATATATACAAGCTGCATTATGTACTTGCCATGAATGTGATCAATTTGGGGAAAAGATAGTCAGCCTTTTATTCAACATACAGACTGTCCATATACTGCCTCTACTGGCTTGCCATTGTTGTCCAGTCCTCCATGCACATAAGACGAGTTCTTGCCATAAAACCTATAAAATCAGAATCAAATGAGCATTTTCTTGATTTCTACTGACAATACAAAACATCAACCAAAATCAATCATACTAATGTATAAGTGATTTGGCATGCATGTCTGAAAGAATATTATAAAATACCACTGTCAAACAGCCCTGTGTATTAAATAAGCCATTAAATTTTACCTGTGCAGGTAGTCAGGAGCCTGGTTCAAAAGGGTGTAATACTGTCGGACAAACTCTCGCCCGACAAGCTGGGCACTTGGCTTCTCCATCACCATTTCTTTGGTCAGCTGGTTTCAACTGGAAAAAGAATAAAACAAAACACATTACACAAAAAACAAGGCTACCTGCTTCACTACCTGTAAAAAAACGTTAGCCATACCGATCAAGATGGAGGCGCCTTTGTTTGTCTTTCGCTTATATAGCCGATCGGTTGTTGCCAAGTCTGTTTCAATCAGTGTACTTCGTTTCCAACAGCAGCTAAAGGCACACCCTTTCAGTCCTCGAACTGCAAGCCGTTAATAAGTGAACGTGAGACGCTGCTAACCGCCAGGCTAACAGGCCCATGTGATGAAGCCACGCTCAGTGATGCCTCGTTGCCAGCTTGAGGAACACTTTGCTATACGTGCGATAGCGACGATTGTCAATCAAACAAATAACGACCGCCATATCGGTAAATCAACACGACGGAAACCGTCGCCTAATCTGCGTAACAGAACATTTACATAAAATTTTCGAGAACAAGCACGTGTTCGCCATTATTCCAGATTAGCATAGCTAGGCAGCTAAGTAAGCGCTGTGCCCTAGAAGATCAATCGCACAAAGAACGTTTTGCTTGGCGTGTAACTCGATTGGTATAGATTAAATAAGAAATACATTGCATGAATATGCCCATAAACCCCATTCCGGATAATATAAATCAAAATTAGGTCACATTCTGGCTATTCCGTCGTTCGTCTAACCGTATTCCTACACTACAGCTAGCCGGGAAAAACTCGCTAGCCGATGAAGTGAAAGACGCTCCGGCTGAATTGCTTTAGCCTAGCAAGCTAACAAAGTCTGCCTCTTCCTATACGACCCCACGAGGCGCAGTTCGATCGAATCAACGTTATATTTCAATCAGAAACGAAGTTCGATAGAAACTGACCACGCAACCGACGCGGTAAAAACATAAAACACGTCGGTCAGCGTGGCTAACGTTGATTACCTCATAAAAACCTGAACTGCTAAGCTAAGTAGCAACGGGCTAGCTAGCCGACTATCGAACAAGCGTCATTAAATACGTTCGATTTTTTAATTAGGACAAGAGAAATGCTTTAATTTTTATTCACCACTGATATCCAGACTACTTACCAGGAGGGAAGATGTTATTAGGTCCGTGAAAAAACCGCTCACTGGTTTATGTAATCGCCTCCCGCGCCGGGTGGAGTGAGAATGGCAGCGCGTGCTTAGCCGGTTTCAAATTCACTTACACTGCAGCTACAGCAGGGCTGCACGCGATTAATGGCGGCCAATACAATCGCGGCACGGCATCGCCCTAACCAAACAACTAGCAAGTAGTCAAAAGCCCGCCCCAATGTAAGCCAATCAAAATCACCATTGCTGATTTCCCATGGCCTATTGTGTAGGAGCACGGACAAATTTAATAGGGTAATTTTTAGTTGTTTTTTTTTTTACTGTTATTGCTGATCGAGTGGGTCTATGTTATAATCTAGCAGTAAAACGAATTCTATACGATACTATGATAGAAAATATTTGATTTGATAATTGATCTGCAATCAAATAGCAGTAGCATACTAAATGATCATCACAAAAAACAGTGGATTGTTATACAACACTATAATCTAAAATAGTATTATAGTGTAAATTAAAATTAGATTATAAACAGCTTATTATAAATTCAATAATATTTATTGCAGCTCTAAAATAAAAAAGGCAAATAAATTATCCCATACTGTTAGAAATGTTTATATTTTTTTGTGTTAAAATATAATATTTTATATAAGTGGTGTGTACATCTGTGTCAGGCTAATTTGGATAAATACTCGTTGTACAAGCAGCCTACACTGATCCTCATTTTCTGGGGTTGGATGCTAAAGAGAGCAAACCTAACCTCCTACCTCCTCTCTTTTTGTTGTTGTTGTTGTTGTTGTTGTTGTTGTTGTTGTTGTTGTTCTTCTTCTTCTTCTTCTTCTTCTTCTTCTTCTTCTTCTTCTTCTTCTTCTTCTTCTTCTTCTTCTT
>JBBPDA010000034.1:7539784-7561119 GCA_037974385.1 Arnoldichthys spilopterus | reverse complement strand
TTGTTGTTGTTCTTCTTCTTCTTCTTCTTCTTCTTCTTCTTCTTCTTCTTCTTCTTCTTCTTCTTCTTCTTCTTCTTTAGAAACTGGTGAGAATTAAACTGAAACTATTCAAAACAGCTGAAACAGAAAGTGGAACTATTACAGCTTCTTCGGTCATGCTTCTGTTGTGTCATAGTGGAGCTTGGCCTTTTCCAACCCTGCCCATGTTGTTAGATGTCTTGTCTTTTTCTGAGCTGTTACTACAGTAGACTTATTACTGATTGAAGAAAAACACTTTCTGATCTAAAGTGCTTTAGAATTATTTAGCTGTAGGCCATACTTCAACAGGCGGAGGTGAATACAATAATATAAAAGCAGGGTTAGAAAATACCAATGTTTGTTTTATCCTGCTCCTGGTGATCCACAGCTCAGCACAGTTTACTGTATTCCCTGCCTCAACACACTTGAGCCAGCATGTGAAAGGTTCAGTTGAGTTGTTTCAGGTTTGTTGAGCCAGGAAAAAGTTAAAATTGCATAGGGCAGTGGATCCCTTAGGAGCAGGATTAAGAAATACTGTATTATACAACACTATGGGGCTACGAGCAGCACCACTGCTGTTTACATTATGATGGCAGACAGAAAATAGAGTTTCCATGTTTTTTAATGGAGCAGCAACAGAAAATTTTGCAAGCGGGAATAACAATGTACTACAGTGATCAGCTGAAAATTCTGCCAAAAAGTTTTTCCGACCTTCAGATACAATGATGAATAAAACTGAATATTTATTCAGCCTTTACCTTTGGTTGCAGTAGTGGAATAAAGTCCAAAGTTCAGTCAAAAACACCAGTAGAATATTTTAAGATATAATAGTGACACCCACCATCATCCTGGACATGAACAATGCCACTTGTATTCCAGAAATGCTAAAACCATGGCCATGTTTAACTGAATGCATGTTACCACCAGTCAGTGTCCCATCACTGATTGTACCAATTCTGGTCAAGGTCAATGAAACAGTATTATGCAATTTAAACACTAAAATATAAACACAGCTTTAGGTGGATAGCTAAATACTACACTGATCAGCCATAACATTAAAATCACCTGCCTATTATTGTGTATATCCCCCTTAGTCATTAGGACAGCTCTGACTGAGGTGCACTGTGTGTTCTGACATTTTTCTATCATAGCCTGCATTAACATTTTATGCTACAGATGCTCACTACAAGTTGAATTAGACCACTTCAGACTCAAAACAGAAGCACAATGCAAAATTGAATCAGACCAGACAACCAAGCCTTTATTTCCGAAATGCATCAATGAGCCAGTTTCTCTGATTCCAGCAAATCAACTTCAAGAACTGACTGTTCACTTGCTGCCTTATATATTCCACCCCTTGACAAGTGCAAATGTAATGTAAGAACAAGATACTCATTATTACTCGTTATTCACGTCTCCTGACAGTGATTATAATGTTGTGGTTGATCAGTGTATAATTTAATAGTGGGTCAGGACTACAGAGACTAAAACACTATTTTACTGCATTGCTTTATTGCTTCAGTTAGATAAAACTTGAAAAGAACAGCTCTGATAAGACATGCTCTCGTGGCTGTCTAGTGTTAATACCTGTATTGTTAGAGAGTAATGACTGGAACTGAATTTGCATTATATAGCCCCATTATTCAGCAACTGCCCAAAGACTGCTATAGAAAATGAGAGTGGAGTGAACATGAGTGAGTTTTATGTTTTACGTGAAGGGGAATGTGTTGAAATGATTGTTGGAACCTATTGTATAATACAGATGCAGTAAACTGAGATTAGGATGAAAAAACAATGTTGCCTTATGGAGTGTTGCATTAAGTTATTTGTTTAAATTTGTAGGCCCAAGGTCTTTCTGTACATGTAACCTTGCCATTTCTGGACTATTAGTCCTGGCTCTAGAGCACCACTGCCCTGCATGCTTTAGTATTTTCCTCTTTAAACACCCAGCTGGTCTGGGATAATCTTGGTTAATTAGCTGACAAGTTAATCAGGTGTGCTGTACTGTACAGGGTAATGGACCAAGGTTGAGAAATATTGGGGAAAATGTGTGCTCTAATGCACCAGATACCTGATAACATCTTCCATCTCTTGTCTGTGTTGACAACAATGTGTAGAAAAAGGATTAAAATGTAAAGGGCAGGGGTACTCCGAAACCAGGAACACCCTTACATGACTGTAATAGATGGTGTTAGTCCACTAGGGGGTGCTACTTGCCATTCAAGAAGACATAGTATGGGCCACTGAAAAGGCCATCATATTCTCATTAATTAAAGGAGGTCAACCAGGCAGCAATGCTTATTTTTACCCTAATTATAAAATCTTCATAGGAATTGAGTGATTGCAGTAGGTAACTAACCGCTTATGAAGAACATGTCTAGTCCAAAAACGACTCTTTTCAGCAATATTCTTTTAAAACTACAGGCTACCTTCTATTAGTGTATGGGATTGCATGCTTGCCCACATTCCTGGCTTTTCCGTACTGGATTCAGCATGCTATCTGCATTAGCTGGCTTGGTGGAGAATTAGAAACCTGAGGTTTTCTCCTCCTCCCTGTTGTGGAAGGGGTTGGGCTGCTTCGTCTCTTTGTGCTTGGAGCTCTGCCATTGTTTGAGATTCCTGACCAGAGAGTCTGGCTGGAAGGGTATAGCTGGTGACTGGGTGAAATCAGCTCAGTGTAGAAGGACTTTTTACATCCCTGCACCAAAACTCATCACTCTACAGGGACCAGTGGCTCACGTTTTCCAGTATATTGCGTAATATACATGAGACAAAGACCTGCCGTTGGTTTTAGTTCTAGATATAAGGATTGCCTTTATGAAAAAGACCTTTACAGAAGGATTTCTATAATTGAGATGACTGCAGTTTTGAGATATATATATATATATATATATAGTACCAGATATATATAGTATCAGAGATTACTATACACACAATTACTATAACACTCTACTATAGTAGATTCTATAATAGATTATTATTACTATATAATATGTGTTACAGCAATATTGTATCATAGTAAAAATATTAGACTAAGAATTGTACAGAAATATAATATCTGTAATCTATATAGTAATTTATGAATAAAAAGTCTTAAATTAAATAAAGAACATTAATATAATTATTAAAATACATTGGGTATTTGCCATTGTTTATATCTGCTATAGATTACCATATAGAATAGAGAAAAGTAATATACACTTCTATTGTGATTTTTAGTTTAGAACTGAAAAATTAAACAGTATATAATTTTATTTTTTCCAGTTGTATTATAGACTTCATTTTTCATAAAAGTTTAATTTTTTTTTGTTTATTATAATTGCAGCTTGTAATACTCAGTCACTACAGACCTTAGTTTCTGCCTCCAGCGTAAACCTAACATAAAAAAAGTTTCAAAAGCTCCTGTGGCCTTTTCTTTCTTTATTTTGTTCAACAGACCCTGCATTACACATAAATGTACAAGTTGCGGCTCCTGCTGGCATTTTTTTTTGGTAAAAATAACCTCTTAAGTATAGGCTTTAGAAATGCCCTCTCATGCCAAAGCACAGGAGACATATTACATTGATGCCCACTCCACCCTCAGAGAAATTGCAAACATATGTGTGCTGCAGATCTTTACTGGACCTTGTTATTTGTTTCATAGCACATGCATTCAGTGTGTTTATATGGTAGCCAACTTGCATGCAGCTTTTACGGCTATGAGGCATCCATTAATAATTTGCTTTTAATAAATAGTAACGTGGAACTTGACAGTCTGATCCAAATGAGACTCAACCAGCCAAAACTGCACACAGTCCTCAGCTCATTCCATGTTTTGCGAGCTTTACTAAATGTGAACAAGGATGCGAGTAATCGTAATTCAAAGCATAAGGCAGATATCCAGAGCAGAAAGATGAAACACTGAGAGAATGCATGCAATGTTTGGGTTTGGAAATCTCAGTAGCTTTATTCATGTAAAGAGGTTCATAGCGCTCACATTGTGGCAAATACTGCAAACGTACGTGAACAGGGTAGAGGGAGAAATTTCTCTACCTGCGAGATTCTTTCCTCTTCGAGTTCAAATAATATTTTCTTGTGTTGTTCAAATTTCTAAACACTCAACATGGTGCAAATAAACAAACAGATGTTTTTATTCTTCCTCTTATTATTAGTCAGGGCTCAAATTTAAAGGGTCTCTTGCATTCTAACATAACCAAAAACAGTGTATCCCCCACCGAAAGAGTGCAACAAACAAAACTAAAGGTTTATAAAGCAAGCAAAAAGAATATTTATTTGGAAACTTTATTTTTGTCTTTTTACAAGTTCACCTCAGTAACTCCCAATTGACATTAAATTCAAGCCCTGATTCCTTGAAAAATATGTAACTCTTTGTTCATCCATTAAAAAAAAGCCTTTCGACGTGCAAAGTCCATCATCATATTTCAGCATCACCCTACTCAGACCTGTTAAGCGTCTACTCAGTTCCATCAGCTAGCTTGAGCATTTGCACAATATTGGAACAGTTACAAACAAAAAAAGGGAAGTTATCACTTACTGTGATGGTTAGTGTGGACTGTGCATTTTCTTTTTACAGTTAAAATTTTAGTGGTATACATAGGTTACTGGAAAATTTGCAATTAGCACCATTAACGTGATTTTAATTTAATGGTTAGCACCTCATCCCAATAGTAGACTAACTAGAAAGCGTTGATAGGCATTGTTTAGATGACGAGGTCCTTGTCAACATCCTCTGCAAGCAGAAACATCAAAAGAAGAATAAATAAGTGAATGAATTTATTTCGTGAAAACAAACCAACTCCGAAAATGTGTCAGCAATTGTAACGTACGCTCTTTGATGCCAAAGCAGTTGGCCCACTCCTCCAGTGCAATGTACTTGTCCTGGTCAGCATCACACTGCTCGAAGAAGGTGGTGGTACAGTGCTCCATTGGGATTAGAGGGGCACGCAGGGGAGCCAGCTCAGTGTGGGACAGAAACCTGAAAAACACACATTTCGGTCAAACAGTTGAGATGGAAACGTCAGTTGTTTTTTCCCTCTGTGGTGTTAAGCAGGAAAGCCAAAAATGAATATCAACATTTGCAAAGAACAGTTTGTATTACAGCTTCAAATAGATGTGACCTCGAACAAGCCATAGCTGTTAAATACATTCTAAATACTAAAGAAAGCAGCTTCAAGACAAGTTAATCGCTTAAGAACTGTTAGAGAATAGCTTTTGAGATGTGAATGAGACTATACCCGTCCACGGGGTGCTGGTCAAGCTGGCCGAACTGCCAGTGCACGGGGAAGATGTACATGTTGTAGTTCTTTTCGAAGTCCAGGGCAAGCAGGTCCAGAGAGTGGTCACCAGCCTGCAGTCTTTTCTCATTCTCGTAGATCTTTTTCACCTGAACAAGGAACACATTTTTCAGAGCACAGAAGACACTGTGGCTGTCAGCATTGAAAGTAATAATAGTTTTTCATGATTTGTTAGGTTCTCATGGTTTATTGCAGTTCATGTGAGTCATTCTGGAAAGTAATGGCTCCTAAACGCTTCCTGGCTCTGACATATGGTTTTAGGAAGAAACTTTTTAAACATTACTGCATAACTTTCCTTTTATGTGCAGGTTCTTTAAGGTTATAAAAAGTTGATCACTCTTGCTCTTATTTACAAAAATGCCGCTTTAAAGAACCAAACATTGAAATTAAGGATATCGATGTCGATGCAGATATCCGATATTTCATTTGTACATATCTGCCAATGCTGATTCTGATACAGAAAACATTTAATGTTAAGAAATGTAGAAATTGGGACTATATCTAAAAATACATATAATATTTGCATATTAATTATATTTTTTCTATAAGCTTTAAAATGATATATAATGAGAAAAATGAAAGCACTTCATCACAGTTTCACCAAAACAATTTGCAATTGTGCAATGCAAAAAAAAAAAAAGCAGCTTCAAATTTAAGCTTCAAATAGGTGTAAAAACTGATACGATACTGATATTATTTTTTAAAGAAGATTTTTGCTAATACCAGTGCCAATACAATATCATCATGCATTCCGAATTGAAAAGTTTTTTTCCATCCTGACAGTGGGTCTTCTATGGCACTGCTTAACCATTTTTGGCACCTTTATTTTTCAGAGCGTATTAACTCTCAGTGGGAATTGAACAATGTTGCTTATTGACTGCACTGATTGCAGGCTGGTAATGTACCAGTCCTGTTTTTGATACATGAATTGCACTGGGGCCAGTGCATGGGGTGTTGTAATTAAAGAGAAAGGTAAAGACTGACCCTCAGCTTCTGCTTCTCATTCAGCAGGTTGTTGTCTTCATCACGCTCATAGAGAGTGACCAGCACATTCTTCAGCCAGTCCCTCATACGTAGGGGGAATTCATTCAGCTCATTCTCCAGGCAGGCGGGGATGTCTGGGGAAGAGGGCCAGTAGAAACAGTCAGAGGAAGGCAAGGCAAGTCAAAAACAAAATGCTACAAATACCAGTGTGCATTTTAGCACACACTAAATGCTAAACATCTCGACAGACTGTATAACAAACAGTCCATTATGAAACGGTGTAACTTGCCCCTGGTGCTATATATATCCCTGAAGAATGATTTTCCCTGAAGCTTACAACCGTGCCGGTGCTATTAGCTAATTCACTGATGTCAAAACACGTTTTTTTCGGTTCATCTGTGGTTCAGGCACCCTGCAAGACTTTAACTGCAGCAGGAGCTCCATCTGAACCCTTCAGTCCAGAGAGTTGGCCCAGCCCTTGAAGCTCTAACAGGGGATTCTCTCTGCTTTGTGGAATAGAGTAACATGGGCTTGCTAGGGCCTGCCCCACGCTCAAGCATGTGCAGGGCCCTGCAAGGGAGGCCTCCAGCCTGGAGCTCATCAATCACTGCAAAGCGCTCAGCTTCAGCCAGCTTTTATGGCTACACCGTGACTGGCTTAAATGTTAAACATCCTCTGCGGCAAACACCCAGCTTTTTTATTTCATCAAATCTTTTTTTTTTTACAACTCAAACATGTCTATTGATGCACACTCACGTTTGCAGGGTCCGATGTAGTCCAGGTGCAGCTTGTGGCCTTTCTTGGTGCCCTCCAAGGCGCATTTGGTGGCAAAGAAGTGGCAGGAGGAGTCGTAGGTCTTGTTGTCAGTGCCGCAGACCTATAAAGTGCAAGATGGCAACTCTAAATGCCACGGTTTCTAACCTGACAGATTTAGATTGCTATTTGTCAAAAAAGGTATGTACGCCTGGTGGCAAAAAACATGTAGTAGCATTTAAAAGACTCACATGCTCAAACTCTCCAACGGGAGCGGGGCAGGTCAAAGGGTCCTGGCACACGCACATGGGCTGGTTGCTTTCATCAACCTCACACACCTTGCCCTTCTTGCAGTGATGGTTAAGGCAGGGGTCTAGGGAGAGGAAATGTGACAGTTTTTGCTCAATTGTGAACTGAACTTTTCAGCCAACACTCGTCTTTTTCTCAGTTCCCTCTTTCTGGTTAAACTATTTTGTGGCTGGCAGACATGTCACATTGTTGGATGCATGGCATTTAAACTTTGTGTTCTTAAACCGTAGCCTTGGTAACCCATAATTACAGCAGTCTAGTTTTGACATGTGCAGTCTGTCATTATCAGAGGCTTCATAAGCTTGCTGCTGTATAATTTACCGATGCTAACACAATATACTTACAATGGCTGAGTGTCAGAAAACTTAGAATTATATAATTTTTCTAAAGTTAAACAATTCACAACAGTCCTTATAACATAGACACATATTCTGTAGCAGTTCCCTTTAAGGGTCTATATCATGACAAACTACAATTTCTTAGCTTTTTTCAGATAAAAGAGTTTGTTGTGGGATGTAGATTTTGTTAAATTGTCAAAAAATACCATTTACTCCCCAGTCCATGGAGACTATATATGGAATTTTATGATGTCATGAACAAACAGTTTGCATATACCCACCTGTTTAGGCTACCATTTAGTCCTGCCTATTCAAACTAAAGTTGTAAGGTGTAATTCAGCCTGGCTACTCTTTGAATGAGCCACAACAAAGGACAGACAGATCCAGAAACTCTGCATGCATCAATCTTACAGACACACTAACAAAAAACGCATGTTTAATTGTGAGGAATTAAACATAATTATATGAAAGTGAACTACAGCTGTTTTTAATACATAAACTAATGTAAAGGTTATAAATAAAATATAAGAAAAATGTTGGGCCCTGTGACAAAATCTTCTTATATTTTAATGAGTTTTACACTCACTCTCTTCAACCACGTCCTCCATAACCTCAATGGCCTCATCAAACTCTCCAGTCTCCACTTGGACTGGGTTGGCTCCCACTTCCACCTCCTGGGCAAGGAGGAAAGTAGCAATGGAGAGAAGGCGAAAGAAAATGAACAATTTTGGAACAACAAATATTGCCCATGGCGTTTGCACATTGCACAAGCTGAAAATATCATAGGAAAACGGCAAATGAAAACTAATGAATGTGAATGTCCCACATTGCTGATCAGGCATGCAGGGAAATATTTATTTATTTGGTACAAAAAAAAACAGCAGACATCTGTGTGCAATTCAATGACACTTAATTGCTTCCTTTTAGCTATATTTACAAAATACTGTGGATTTCAAGCCCCTAAGGACTTACAACAGGAAGCTATGCATATTCACACAGAAAGGCTTCTGGCTTATGGAGTAAAGGCCCATTCCTTATTGCATATGCAAACCTTAGCATGGCTTATGAGGAAAATGCTTTGCATTTCTTTACGTAGTTCTTATAAGCCTATATGAACCAAAACAAATGGGTCTTACCTCCTCAACAACTGGCTCCTCCTCTGCCTGCAAAATGAATAGAACTTACACTTTGGATGTAAATTGCTTTGCTGTGATTAGATGCTTACTTTTGTCTGCATTCATTTTTTGCTGACTTCAGATACCAAAGGAGCGGAAACTTTTGATTAATTTAATTAGCTTAAACAAATAAAGCTGCTTGTATAACTCCTGAATCATCATGTTCACTTTTATTAGATTGTTCAAGCATGCACACACACACACATTGTTTATGCAGGTTACAACATATGTATAGGAAGACTCGTATATGTTCTCAGGGAAGGTTGTAAACTTACTGGAGCAGCCAGGGCCTTTCCAGCCAGGCACAAAAGGAAGACAATCCACAGCCTCATGTTGGGATTCAGCCTGGAATGAAACAAATGAATAAATAAATAATAAAACTCAACATATCCAGTGTATCACACAATGCAGCCATTTCAGTTTATCCAGCAGAAACAATCTGACATCATCTACCGATAACATCTGCATGTAAGTTATGGAACAGAGAAGAGTGTGCTGGTGAAGTTTTTTTTCATATAACAGCTGTCATAACACTACTTCAGGTTTAAATTTCTGTATGCTGTTCTTAAAATGCTAACCGGCCTTTAGCAGATGTGAACATTTCAAGAGAATGGACCAATAAAAATCCTGAAAAACAAACTTCCAGCAAACGTTTAGATGTTAGATGTTTCCTTTACAAAGTTACCATTTCAGAGATAAGAACCATGGTGAATGGTGGGGTCAGGTGGCTATGTGTGTGTGTGTGTGTGGGGGGGGGGGTAGCTATTCTTTAGCAGTTTCATGACTATAGATGTTTAGTAGTTGCAAAAATGTTTTCTTTTCTGGGTGTCAGAGAAGATTATTACTATTTTGTACTGCAGTTTGGTGTGGGATATGGAAAGGTTTTGTTCTGTTTCAGCTAGTCTCACAAAAAAAAACACCAACTACCTGATGTAAACGGCCTTCTAAAATCACCTTTCAGAATCCACCCTTTCAGTGTTCTCCATACCTCTGTGCTGTGCTTTAATAACACTGGTCTGAAAACAAACAATTGTGCACAACCTAAATGCCAGTAGTGAGCTTATCATTCATGGTACAGCTAAGAGCACTGAGCCCTTTAGGATGAGAACTAAAAAACTGGACTTAGAAAATCCCTAGTTCCTAAAAACAAGCCTGTACTTAAAAGTCATTCATGAAGCTAGAATTCTAGTAGCTAGAACTAAAGTAAGTAACCCTTGTGTATTTGCTGCCCAGCACACTGTGCAAATTTGTCTTGGTTGTGCACATGTTGTACTCAACACTGGTCAGGTTGAGGTTAATAAAACTGTGCTGTATGTCCACACCAAAAAGCACTTTATGTTTGTATTTAGAGGAAAAAAACTGCTTTCTGAACAGTCCTCCTGGGTATACACTGCTGTTTTTCCTGCTGCTGTACTGTAGGCATTGACCTTGACTATTACAAGAATTCACACAAAAATAATGTTAACGGGAGGATGGAAGTATTGCTGCAGTTTTACAAGGGGGATCATTTTTGCTATTTATCTATCCTTAATACAAGCCTTAGATGTGATATATTCTAACAAAAATGGGATGTTTTCAAAAACTGAGACTTGGTAGCATTTACATGCATGGCAGGACACTTCAAGCTGTGCTTTTACCGCTTTCCTCCTCAAGTCTGCCTGTGCTGTAAAATCAATCACACTTCAGATTTCATCCTTGTAGTAGCCTTTGACAGATGGGATAACAGCTAGCATTTTCCCATCAGACCTGCCATTTATACTCTTTGACGGACCAGTGTATGCCCAGCAGTGAGCCTGCTTGACACTCAAATCTACAGGGAGGCCAGGTGCAGCAGCTGATTGAGATAACGGTTCCGAAGGCTTTTGTACTGCTGGCCGTATTCTGGCTCAGAAGGTCCCTCCAAGAAGAGCTGCAAACTGCACTTCCCTGCTGGAAGCACACTGCTCTGAACTCTCTTTCCTACCCAGCTTAGTCTCCTTTTTTCTCCAGCAGACATTTTCTCTCCTGCTTGTCCCCCTCATGAACACGTTCAGTCTTTGTTTATGGCTGGATGTTCAAAGAAGCCACGAGTCTGCTGTCATTTCAGTGATGGTATCAAGTGATTGGCGCTAGATGTCTAAAACACAGCACAGATGAAAGCCAGATGCACTTTGTTTTTCCTTCTAACTATGCACAGAGGCAGTTGCTCAGTCCTGCCCATGACTGCAGTGAAAATGCAATGAGATGTCTTGCCACTGATGCACATTAAAAACGAAGAATCAGCTTTAAATGAAATTACTGAAATGACACCAGTGTATATGTGGCTGAGATGGCAAGAAGTATTTGTGTCAAAGCTTCTCAGTATGAACAAGGGAAGCATTCACTTGCACTTCAAACTTCATTTCGAATGCTGAAAGGCTGAACATTATGATGGCATTGTGGCTTATATACTGTGAAAGCTATTATGTGACGAGCACTACAATTATTTGCCACTCCTCAAGCTATGATGGATGTGTTATCACATGATTGAATATGGAGAAGGATTATTGCTCTTTATCTGTATGTTCATAATTGGCCCAGCTGTAACGTTCTTCAGGGATTTATAGGCTCCTTGAAAGCACTGACCCATGAACAATTTGCCCAGCAACTTGCTGAAAAACGTTTTTGGCTCTCTGCCACATTTTGGGATGGAGGAATTCTTGTGGTGCTAACAAAGCGCTCACATTCTTCAGTATCAGACGAGATTCTTTATGTGAATCCAGCATTGTTTGGATTATGATACCATAAATGTCACATCTCATAAATTACGTTGCACTTGTTTTTTGAAATAGTACTTAAATAGTTTTTGACTTGAATCAATGGTTCTAGAAAAAAACCTTCAACTGGCATTGAATGTTTACACCATATGTAGGTTCTTTAATGTTTACAGACTGGAATTGGAAAACTGGTATGAGTATTCACAGGCTTCAACATTAGGTTATGACTCTCTGGGAAGTAGCCCTTCATTAGGAGTAAGCGTCATTTTGATGAAAGTTAGCTGATGAACACTGTGCCTAGACCAATCTTTTAGCCACAGATGCTTGCTGCTGTGTTGATGTGGCACATGCTCACATTTCTCAGTGCAGTTGCTGGGGGAGATCTGCCAAACTGGGCTGGGACAACGGCACGCCAGACCAGCCAAGTCTGAGACAAGCTCAGACCAGGCCTCTTCCCATTTTTGTTTTCACTGGAAGGGGAAAAAAGAGCTTGTGCACAGGAGCTGATGTCAGGCAGACAGCTTTCAGCTCTGATGAACTTTGAGAAGTGGAAAAATACAGAAGCCCTGGCCTGCCCTGCAAAAGTTGACGTCTCCAAGTGTGGCAGACAAGAAATCTTCTCTCCAGCCACTCAGGGAGGGGAAAAAGGTGTCATTTCTCCAGGAGATGGAGACTGTTTAGGCAGACAAGTTAGACCCTTGGCAAGAAAGTGAAGGAAATGACTTAGGATCGTCTCCTGTGTTTAGCCTGGAGAGGTCAGTCTGTTCCATTTGAAAGCTGTTTCTAAATATTTGCATATTAGTTCTTTTCCCAAAAGAGGCAAATGGCTGTTAGCTCGGTGGACTTTGCTGACGTAACAGCAAAACAAGCTGTTTTATTTGGAAAGTCATGCTCATAATCAAACAGGCCTGAAATTAGTTGACGGCACAGGGCATAACGGCCGTCTTTTTCACTCCCTGTTTGATTTAGGGGTTACTTAGGCAAGCAAGCTGTGGGGCGTCAACTGGGAGGAAAACAGAAACACAGCTCTGCTTTTGCTTTTTTCAGGCAAAGGATTAAGGAATTCTTTCTGCTTTTCTAGGGTGACTTAACAGGTGGCGTAGAGGCAGGAAAAACAGTGGAGCTGCAACATTGTAGCCACAAATAAGTGGAACCACTTTTTCCTATTGCTTGAGCATAAAAACTGTAAATCTAGCAAAATACTGCATCTATGTATATGGAAAAACAAGCTATGTATTTTCTCACAACCCTAGAAAATAGCTAGAAATATTTACATATATTTTATTTCTGGGATTTCAGTATAAAATATTTCAGATTTAAGGCTTCAAAAAGAAAGATTTAAGCTAATGTTTAGCCTCCTTGGTAAATGCTGAGTTCCATAAACAGCGCCCAGTCCTGGGCCTATGAGCTCTGGGGGTGGTACACAGCTTTGATTTAGGAGGCAGGAAGCCACTTTGTGTAAAAAAAGTAAACTTGTGCGTGAGCCACCTGTCCATTACTAGGCAATTACTCCCTTGAGTCTGGGCAGCATTCAACATGGAGCAGAGAAACAGATCCCATCCTTTTGCAAAAATAAACAAGGTATATGCCAGCAGGGCAGCCACATGGAGCCAAAATGATCTAAAAAAAACTGACAAAAGTTGACTTTCAAACTGGCATGCAAAAAAAATATCATAAACAGCATGCTGTGTGCTCTGTCCAAAAACACCACAGGTGTGTTGGCCAAGGACTGGCTTTGATGGTCTGCGGTTTGCAGGAAATGAACATTTCTCTCACCACATAACCTCAACCACTTTTTCCTCTTTTGGCCCCTCAGGTACTAAGCCTCCATTTCATTATAGAGAGAAAGGTTTAGAGAAAGAAGTGGCCATGGTACGCAATCCCATCCACTGTTGAAAACCTGCCATTGACATGCTTGAAGGGAGCTCAGAAGTGGACAAAAGATTCAGTGGTGGAATCCATGTAACCTGAGTTTGCAGTCACCTGACCTTTCAAAGCCCTCCTGCCCATCCCCCAGCACTAACTTAAAGCACTCAGTGATTACTCTGTTTCGTTTCCATCCTGTTCCCAGATTCGAGCCAACAGCTGTCTGTGGAAACTTTTCTACAGGGAAAACTCACTCCCTGTCTGTGTCCATCTCCATCATTCACTTACAAAAATCTAATTCACACTGAAAACACCAGTTGACCTTAACACTTTGTGAACATTTTATGACAAAGTAAAATATCTGTTCCTTGTGACACTGACTGAAGTTTGTACACTGAAAAGGGTGAATTTTCAGTTCAGTTACGTTTAGTTTAAGTTCTCTCTAGCTTATGAATTGTTTGTCCAGACCTCTGGCTGCATGCCAAGTGATCTGCGGGTCAGTCTCCCTTTGGGACAGCAGTGAACCCACAACTTTTCCCTCTCTCACCCAGCCTTCCACTGCAACCCTGAGTCTTTTCTCGCTTGCCAAAGCTGTTTTATTGTGTTTGATGTTATTTAACCTGTTGCAACTCAAGAGCAGATGTCACACTTTTGATTCACGTGTGAGCATCACCCAAATGGAGCACCGATGGCAAATGGGCAACAGTCTTGCTGTATTCCTGGCTTGTTCTGAGCCCTATACACCAAAGGCCTTACTTAAAAAAAGAAAAAGACAGAAGCATCTACCACACAACACATTCAGACTGTTTTAATTTGCTGTTTCCTTCATGTGGCAGATAGAAAAAGATGGGGGAGTGGGAGATGGGGGAACAATATCTTTGGGTTGAAATATATAATCTCCCAGTCTGCTTAGCAAAATATCTCAGTGGGTAACACAATATCTAAAACTCACACAGTGTTTTCTACCAATAAATAAATAAACGTCCTGAGATAAACAGCATGGAATGTGACTGCATTTTTTCTTTTGCACTAGCCAGCTGTCTTTATCGAACAGCAGCCCATCTGGCAGATGCGGATGTTCAGTGCGTTCTCACAAAGTTCTTTTTTGTCAAGAGAATAGACATCTGTACAATCTTAATGCAGGCTCCAACAGCTGGAAAGAACTGCCATGGCAACTTGCATTCCTATTGATGGGAGTAAATGGGAGGGGAGGGAATTGTGTGAAAATTGACCCCCCCCCCCTTTCTTTCTTTTTCTCTCTCTCTCTCTCTCTCTGTCTCTCTCGCTCTCTCTCTCTCTGTCTCTCTCTTTCTCTCATTCTTTCTCTCTTTCTGTCTCTGTTTCAGGCTTTGTAGCTCAATCTCCCCTCCCCCCTCGTCCCCCATCTCTGTGTCCTACTCTCATGTTGCTTATGTGGCACAGTACATTTAACACTGTGCTACACTTCAATTGAATGTCACTGTTAGATTCAGATGCTCTTTGCATGAGAAAAACACAATGAAAAGCCTCAGTAACTAGCTTTGTAACTTTTGTAAGGTGTTTTTGAATAATGCCTATTATAAATCAGGACAATATGTTTAAATAAATCCATAAACTCATTTACCTTTAGCCTATTGAAATATAAAGCACATATGAACAAATACGGCAATACAATGAAACAAAATCAAGGGAAAAATACAGCAATATAAGGCAGAATCTTTTAGGATATGTCACTGAATATCTTAATAAAGCATCAAGTCAATGATGGACTATAAATAGCATTTGTCTTCAATTTGTAGTTTGAAAAAAGGCTCTGGAAGTGGATCTGAGGTTGAGGTGGAGGTGAGTTTTTGAGTGAATTGATTATAGGGTCCAGTGTTCTTACCTTCTGTTCGGCAAGCCGAGAAGCCAAAGCGAGAAGTCAGCTGGTGCGGGGGTCTGGAACTAACTAACAGCAACAGAAGTTCACACAGAAGACATTTGCAGTGGGCAGGCTCAGTCAAACCCCCCCCTCTCCACTGGAGTGGGACGTCTCACAGTTAACTCTATGTATCCAACTGAAGGTATGTGTCTCGTGCCATGCAAATGAGACCTGCTATGCATTTTTACACAGGGGTGCACTTATTTGTTTAATATGTTTGATAATGTACTAATTATTAATTAATTAATTAATTCAGTTGGTGACACTATTGGATGCATTCTTTAGCTTGAAGTTGGATTTGTTGGGTTTGTCTGTCAGAGCTACTGACATCAGGTAGTCATTGACACTTTAGTTATATATATTCTGTTTGTGCTGATAAAACAAAATAATCTAATACTTATATAAAAATAGTATATTAAAATCATATTTATGATGCTACAATGTGAAGAGTTTTTAAATGCCACTTTGCATTATTTGTATTGGTCCATTTATCATAAAAGTTTCTTACAATGTAGAAAGCAGCTTGCATTATCCAATTATCCAAGGAAAAAAAAGGATACAAGGATTTGTTCCAACAAAAACCATATGGTAACATTACTAAAATAGGCTACCATCTAGGGTAATGGCATATTTCATAATATACAGTTAATATATTATATATATTAGTGTCTTAATGGCCCACATGCATAGCCTAGTATCACTTTATAATGTTTTAAAAATACAAGATATTTTATTGCCAAGTTTTTGATGTTCATAAAAGTGAAAAAAACATAATATGTGAAATATGGACAGTTAATTCTACATTTCTATGTAGACCAGAACAACGGTGGACAATATCAGCTTTAATGTTGAGATGAATAAATATTTTATGACTTTTACTAAAAAGAAAACAGCAATCGGGATGAATAAAGGAGGTCTTTTAAAGCTAGTCAGGGTCGAATGAATCATACTAACTCACAGTGCCTGTAAGGCATCTGGATGTAATCTCTTAATGTCAGTGCAACTTATCTTCAAGTAAACTCTCTCACTGTTATTGGTAAATGCATTTAGGATCATTTCATTTTCTAGAAATATGTACAACGAATTTAAGAAGTACACAATGTATAGTTTTTTTTTTATTCTTAATATTTAATACATGTCTGTCTGTCTGTGTCTGTCTGTATATGCCATGAGTTGCTGAAAGTACATCAGGCTAAAGTAATCATGCCAGCTTTTCTGTTCAGCCTAAGGCCTCTTTGCCTCAGAGACACTTTTCCATCAGAACTGCTCTGTTGTGGATTGCTAATGTCTGTACCCTCCCAGCCTGTGGACGAGTAAGGAGAGAAACATCTGGATGAGAAAAGGCTGGAAAAAACAGCAGCTATGCAACGTGGCATTTTCCATTCTGGCTGCAGCAGACAGAGTGAGCCGAAACGAGAGAAGGCCGTGGTGGAGGAGGTGTAATTATTGAGGCTCTCTTGAGCTGCAGACGTGGCTCTGTCTACAAAGTCTAACAAGTCTTCACATGGTGATAGGCGCACTGGAACTCCCTGTCTTATTACAACTAGGCCTTATTATACCAGCTACCACCTGCAGATCACAGGCAGACACACCTGATAAAACTTAGGTTATACTTTAAGGGAAGGCTTTGCAGACAACTGCGAAGGATAGTAAAGTTAGTTAAAAAGACAATTTAGACAATAAGTAATTATATCCAATTTTACCCTTATTTTAAATATAGTTCATCATCCAAGTTTGATGTCCGAAGTTTGTAGCTCACAAGTAGTGGAAACATCTTGTTAGTATCAGGCTAACTGCCTGATTAAATTATTGAACCTCTTGCCTCAAACGGTATACAGATTGCAAAATGCTTTTGACTATTTGTCATTGTGAAAACACCACAGCACACAGTGCACCACAATGAAATGTGACCGCTGCATTTAACCCATCCATGTAAGAGCAGTAGGCAGTTGTCATGAGCAGTGTCCAAGGAGCAGTGCTTGGTGCCTTGCTCACAGGTACCTCAGTGGTACTTGTGTTGGTCTAGGATTTGAACTCCCTAACCGTTAAACCACCACTGCCCCTGCCTCTAACACTGGTGGGATATCCCATTACTTGTTCAGTACATTAGCTCCTGTCTGAAACAAAAGAAATACATTTTGCATCAAACATAGTTGTTTTCAACTATGCAATTACAGTTCTATAGACTGAAATATGTCATATATTGTGAAAAACCACAAAAACAGGTATTTTTCACATTGCTTAACAACATGACCATTTGAGGCTAGTCTTTGACTTTGTAGCCATGCAGGCAGAGCTTGCTTTTGCAGTACATGGGTGCAAGCTAAAAAACTTGTATGTAAAATAAAACATTTCAAACATTTTCTCACTATTAGTATCAGTCATGGTCTGGTTGGTGAAACTGGAAATCCATGCAATTGAATGAGCAATGTTTTCTTCTTTCAAAGAGTCAATCAATAGAAATGTAACCAAAAATTGTTAATAAGCTACATGCTAAAGGTAAAAATGCTTGTTACTACATTATAAATAAGGCTTGTCTGTATAATTGGTCATAGTTGTGTGTGGCACCCATAGCACTTACTGAAGCTCAGGTAAAAAGACTAAGCTTCTATTGCTTTTTAACAACATTTGCATCCTGGCTTCAATATAAAGAACAGAAGCTACATTTTGAACAGAAAGCATGTCAATATTTTGGCTGACTGAATTCAATTGGTCAGAGGGATAAAGCTGTAAATTTATTTTTTGGAGCCTCTCCTAACTCAGTCGCTAACTGTCGATGTAGAAACTGCACTTTTTAAAATATCACTTTCTTATTTTATTACTGTACTTTTTTTAGTAACAAAAGTTTTGGAATGCAGCTTCTATATACTGCATTGCAAATGTGGGGACATAATACATTTTGGACTGCACCCTGTCTCTGGCTAGTTTATGGGAAATACCTCTTTTGGGGCCCTGCCTGAAAATAGTTTAAATTTGAATCATGCAGTAGACAGTATGATTTTGACCATCATTTCCTCAATATAGTGCCACAAACTCTTAAAAAGATCATAGCCTCAGAGGAGAACACAAGGCATCTATTCATTCTGCTTCCTGTTTTGCCTCTGTGTAAACGCAGGGCACACTGAACCCTGCAATAGCAAATAATATTAAACATGGGACTGGAATAAATTACAGCACCTGAGTTTACAGTGGAGATAAACCAGACGCACCACGCCTCCATTTCAGTAAACAGCAATATAGGCTCACCTCTGAAAAAAGAGCAGTGTAAAGGTGTAAACTTTTTTTAAAATTATTTTTTATTATTTTCAATTTAAAAACTTAATAAATTAACAGAGTACCAGCATGCATGATAACATAAGCTGTCTGAGGTAGAGCAAACATTTTCTTTCATTACATCACCTCAAAGGCAGCCCACACAATACAACACAAAGCAGGAGCCGTTTCGAGCACAAGGCTCATTATTGTCTCAGATTATTGGTCTGAGTGTGTAATTTTGAAACGGGCAGCTCAGTACTGGAAATTCTAACTGCAGTTAACCCCTGGTGGTCTTAGAAGTTTTACCCTTAAAAGAGCTATACTTATCACTTTGTTCTACTATTTCATCGTGTTTAAGTGATTACATGACTAATTACAATCATACATAATAAATACAATTTTTCATTTGTTTTTTTTTATATGAACAGTTTGAATGTGCATTTGTTTCATTTTTTTGCCAATAGTAAAATATGGTTCCAGAGTGATGCAACGGTCTAAGCATATCATCAAAATAGTCAAAGCTCAATCTCAAGTGACAGAGGAAACAATCAAGCGTTCGCATTGCAAAGAGTAACACTGAAGGTGATGTCACAAGAAGACCAACGCATTGCTCGTAGTTGTAGAAATAAATAATAAACGCAATTACTATAATGCATAAGCCAAGTGCTTATACTACTACGGACAGCAACTACTGCAACTGCAACTACTTTTGCAACTACAAACAAATACATATACCAAGTTCCTATACTGCAACAGAGAGCAACATCAATAAATACATACATATGCCAAGTGCTTACACTAACTACAGAGAACCGCTACAACAATGGATACATGTGCCAAGTGCTTACACAAACTACTACAATATAACAGTTGACAAGTGCTATAGTAAAAACTACAGTAAAGACCAAGTGGTTCATTATTTTCTAGATGACATCTGGTTGGTTATCGGGAAGCAATAGATCATATGTGATCACTAGGCTTATGTGCTGAGGTGGGTGTGGAACAGTTGAGTCTTGAGTCGCTTCTTGAACGTCGAGAGAGACTCTGCTGATCTTGTGTCACTGGGTAGCTCATTCCACCACTGAGGAACAATAAAGGAGAAGAGTCTGGAGTGGTGCTTTATTCCACGAGGGGATGGAATCTCCAGCCGCTGTTCACTCCCTGGTCTGAGTGACCTGGTGAGTGTGTATGTCTGGATGAGTGATTTCATGTAGCCGGGAGCTGATCCATCAATGATCTTGTAGGTGAGCATCAAAGACTTGATTTGAGCGGAGATGGGGAGCCAGTGCAGGGAGTGCAGGAATGGTGTCACGTGAGCGCATTTCGGCTGGTTGAAGATCAGCTGAGCTGCTGTATTCTAAATCCTCTGGAGTGGCTTGATTGAGGTTGCAGGTAGACTGGCCAGCAGCGAGTTGCAGTAGTCAAGGGAAGACATAAACAATGCCTGGACTAGTAGTTGCGTGGCATACTCTGGAAGGTATGGTCTGATCTTGCGGATGTTGTAGAGAGTGAATCTGCATGACCGTGAGGTCGATGCAATGAGATCCTTGAGTTCTGGTCGGGGTGATGACTGATGAGCCAAGTCGGATAGAGATGTCGTGATGTATAGTTGGGCTGGCAGGGAGGATGAGGAGTTCAGTCTTGGAGAGATTAAGTTGGAGGTGTCAGTCCTTCCTCCAGCATGCAATGTCTGTGAGGAGACGTTGTCATCACCTGATGGGAAAATCATGAAATTTGATTACATTTGCTGAGTTCAACATTACACAGCCAAGCTCACTATGTTTTTTGGGGGGGTTTTTGTGCCGAGGTGAATGTCCCTGAGTTGAGATTGCTCAAAGACATGCCCCACATGCAGGCCAACACCTGCTAAATTAATACAGTGACTCATTAACAGATACTGCTGTGGTTCTGCTGCTCTGCCTTCTAAAAGTGCCAAAAGTGCCTGATTTACCTAAGTCCCTGAATGTATTTATTGTAGAACTTGCAGTCTGTATTTTTTGTAGCACTTGTTTTCTGTATTTTACAACTAAGAGAATAAATGAATGAATACATTAAGTAGTAAATGTAAATGTAAAATGGACTTGCATCCAGAGACTGTAGTAGCCACATTTTTCTTAAATGCATAATTTGCACTCCAGACCTGTCACAAACAGTAAAACAGGGATTGGGATCTGTTGCACATGTAATGTTTGTGCTAAATGAGTCTTACTCTAGTAACTAGTGGTTGCCACAGTGCTACTTGTACACAGGTGCCTTAGTGCCTCTGAGGTCCTTTGTTTTAGTTCTCATCGTCTCATTCAGGAAGGGGACAAAAAGAGTTCCTCAGATTTTCACATTGCTAAAGTAGACAGTAAGCCACAGTTTAAGCTATTGCCCTCTTTGCTGTGATTTTGCTAAGTAAAGATATTTATTGTTAAAATCTGGATGCAGAGCATTTTTATGCCTCTCAGTAACAGCTCAAAGTGATTCAGTTGCCTAAAAACCATCTAAAATCTAACAGGTCCATTCAGCTCAAATGCATGCATTGTTAAAAGAAAACATACAAAATGTTGACCTGCAAAACTATTGTTTAAACTGCCATAGGTTTTTAAGTCAAGTCAAGTAGGCTTTTATTGTCATTTCAACCATATACAGTTCATACAGTACACAGTGAAACGAAACAACGTTCCTCCAGGACCATGGTGCTACATGAAACACAGGACCACAAA
>JBBPDA010000034.1:7507904-7536789 GCA_037974385.1 Arnoldichthys spilopterus | reverse complement strand
GTGTGTGTGTGTGTGTGTGTGTGTGTGTGTGTGTGTGTGTGTGTGTGTGTGTGTGTGTGTGTGTGTGTGTGTACTTCAGCACTTCACCTGCAGTTCCATTTTGAGAATTGAGACTGGGCTCTGTAATTTTGCTGGTCAGTCAAAAATGTTTTAGTATTCTGTGCTGGTCTGTTGCACCAGCCACTCACATACACCCTACAGTTTTCATCCTGGAATATAGGAGTGTCAGTGTTGTGTTCAGCTTGGGCATATGGAAGAGTGGGCCTAAATGGACATGAGCTCAAAAGAGCAATGTATTCCTTACCTGACAGCAATGACACTGATATTAAGGCAAATGGGTGCTTGACCAAGCATTAAAGAAAAAATAGTGGTTGTCAAGAGAGTCTAATTTAAGCTGTTTTATTTTCTTTTACTTGTGAAGGATTTAGAGTAATGTTTATGGCCTATTTATCTACCAAACTGTTAGTGGTATAGTTTTTTCATATGTAATTATGTAATTTATACTATTAATATGAGTGAGTGATTATTCATTATTGTGGACACACATCAGCACAGCACACAGTGCACCACACCAACGAAATGTGAACTCATCATTTAAGCCATCCGTGTAGGAGCAGTGGGCAGCTGACTTGAGCGCCTGGGGAGCAGTGCTTGGTGATGGTACCTTGTTCATGGATACCTCAGTTGTTCTTGACAGTCCAGGATTTCAACCAGTGACCTTCAGGTCACAGGGGCAACCTTAACTGTTACACCAACACTGACCACTAGAATATCACTGAAATGTTATAGATATATTACAGTTACATCCCAAAAATAACAAATACCACAGCTAAACAAGAACCTAATTTATTACAGCTTATAATAACAGTTTTTCAGCTTTTTGCTTATCAGTTTCTCTAAACATGTAGTAATGTGTGCCATTAATAAAGATACTTTAGTGTAATTTGTTGAATGAGTTTTGCAGTTGTAAACATGTTGCAGGAGGGAAACATGGTATTTATATGGTTACTATGTGTAATGGTGTGTTATTCTCTCTACTCAAATGATGGGAAAAGGCAACAGAGCAGCATGCCTGCTGGTTTGCTTCATGTGTGTGTTTGCTGTGTGCCTATCTGGTGGGCATTGTTTGCTAAAAACCTTGAAAGCAAACAGTCTCTGTTTGAGGCTCCCTTTTTCATTTGGTCGTCTCTGCACTGACCATGCCACTTCGATAACAAGCGGTCTAGGAAGACCATCATCATTAAAAGCTCTCCTGAATTATCATAATGTAAATAAGACATGCCTGCCTTTCTCTTGGAAAAGCTAAAACAGAACTACATCTCTTCCATTAAGGTTAAGTCCATCAAATGACTAAGATCAGCATCTAGAACAGAACAGCATGTAGACGCAGAGACGGGCGTCTTTCTGAAGAATTAATCCTGCAGTAACAACTTTTGATCAAAAATCCAAACAGTAGGGCAGCTAGGGAAAAAAAGGACTAGAGACCGCCATGAGGAATTCGGTGAAAGTGTTGAGCGCCCTGGTCTGTGTGGAATTCCTGCTGTACACTGTGTGTCTGTGTGCCCCTCAGTGGCTGGTGCAGCCTGGGGGTGCATGTGAAGGCCTCTTTGCTATCTGTGACACCTACAAAGGCTTATCCAGTTGCACCACATTTCCAGCCTGGATGGGTAAGCATTCCTTGCATTTTATCTCTCAGTTCAAAGACCCTGCAGACAGTCTAGACAATAAAGGATCAATTGTACTGCTACTAGTGCAGGATGATATATCATTTCCATCAGTATGTCGGTATTTATGTCACACAATATTGATGCTTAAGTTAACACCTCTCTGAAGGCCTGTATTTGTAAGGCTTCATTACTTTTAAACCTTTCTTTCTAGCGTCAGTTGTCATAAAGGCTGCTTTCATCAGTTCTGATGTGATTCCACCCTTAGAAAAAGTTATGACTGCTAAGGTTGATTAAATATACCATTATAAATGCTTATGATACTGAAATATGACAGAAACTGCAGGTTATTTCTTTTGCTGAGCGCTTTAGATTGCTTTGACAATACATAAAATACATGCAAAGCTTTCTTCTTGGAAATTAATGTTTAAAATATTATGTAACGCTCCTTCTGTAGATCAGTACAAAATTGCCCAATCAAAGCATAGAGTAGTATTACTCAGGACACAGGAAGCATGAGTTTGTTAACTTGTATTTGACATGTGGGGAATGACCTCAGGCTTTTTGCTGATGCCAAAACCCTTCCATGCCAGTCGATGATTACAAGACTTCAATCCAAAGTCTTAAAAGTTGGGTGGGTCTTTAGGGAACAGCTTTAGAACTATTCAAACCATATTTAATGGTTTCGTTATAAAATCACTTCCATATTTCTTGTGAAGTCCCAGAACGTTCAATTTTAGGGCATTTGCTTTTCTCATTGTACATACTACCTCTAAGAAATGCCATCAGGAAAATTTTTCATAGGTATGCTAATGTGAACCTCTTTATGCATCTACATTCCTCCAGAAAAGACACTGCTGTTAAAACTGAAATATTGGCTCATGATAATATAATTGCTTCGAGAGAGAGTAGGCGCTTTTGCTTACCAGTTGTACCAAATCTATAATTTGAAACCTGAGTATAATTTTAAATTCTGAGTCTTGTTTTACCTCACATTTAATTCAGTTCATTAAAGTAGTTTTTGATCATTTAAGAAATATTTCTGAAGTTTGACCTTTTCTATCCCAAAGCAATGAAGAATAACTTGTACATGCATTTGTAATAAGCAGAACGGATTACTGTAGTGCTTTCTTTATTGGGCTACCTAAAAAAAAACAGCAAATCATCTACAACTTAATGCAGCAGCATGACCATTAACCTACATAACCTCATATCTCACTAGTTAAAAAAAACTGTACCTGTTACATGGTCTTCCAACACATGGTCTTTTTTTTGTATTGCTATTGCTCTATTTCTGCTTAGGCTCCTACAGCCTGACTTGGATGTTTCTGGCAAGCTCCTGCATACTTTCTCTGGCCACACTTGTTGCGATTAGGCCAGCTCTTACCCGAGGAAAGCGAGCCATTGTAGGCCTTCTTTTAAACATCTTCTCAGGTAAGCATTATTTCTCTTCTGTGTAGACAGATGTGTACTTCACAAAATGAATAGAATTAGGTAATCAGTCCCTGGTGGTGCATGGATAGAATCCACCCTCATGTGGCAGCACAAGATTACTAATAAGTCAAAATAGTCTTTTCAGATGTTGCCAGTGCAGTCACATGTAGAATGGATTCATTTAGACTTGAAGATGTTCTTTATGATTCAGTGTAAAGTATTGAGGTGTGAGTGAATAACTGTGTACTGACTGACATTTCTAAATGTTTCTGCTTTAACAGTTGCGTTTTGCGTGAGTGCCCTCATTGCCTTCATGGTGTCCCTTGAGGAGCACCTGCCTGAGATGGTTAAATTCCTGGGCTGGGCATTTTACATCTGCTGTGCTACTCTTCTATATGCCACTCTGGTGTCTGTGGCTCTAGGGCTGGTGGAAGGCTCTTCAAGTGTGGGACCAGTAAGCCCACAAAACTTTCCAGACTTGCCACCTGAAACCCCTCAGCCTGATACTGCACCTAAACCCCCCAATCTTCTCAATGTCAGTTTTGCCACACAAATGGATAATTGAAGCTTGTAATCAACATAACGTTTTTTGTGTTCTGGCTCATTCTGCTACAGTGCAATAAATTAGATAAAATGCCCAAAGTAATGTTATAATTTTATTATTAATTTCTTATGTCACAAATCTGAGATATATGATGTAAGATATACAGTATGAACTTTCTGTGCTACAGTAGCTCTTCTGTATGATCGGACCAGATGGGCTAGCTTTCACTCCCCATGTGCATCAATAAATGCTGAGTTCCCCTGACCCTGTCACCAGTTTACTGGTTGTCTTTGCTTGGATCACTTTTTCTAGATGCATAATACTGCATACTGGGAAACCCCCCAACAAGATCCCAGATGCTCCAGATGCTTGCTCAGTCAAGCCATCAGTATTTGCCCCTTGTCAGATTTGATCAGATCTTTATGCTTGCCCATTTTTCTCACTACTAACACATCAACTTCAAGAACTGACGGTTCACTTGCTGCCTAATATAGGCCATCCCTTGACTTGTGCTATTGTAATGAAATCATCAATGTTATTCACTTCACCTAGTAGTTTTAGTAGTTTTCATGGTGTGGCTGATCAGGGGAGAGTAATGACTACTGTGAACAAATGGCTAAGATCGAAGAGGAAAAAACGACATAGCAGTCTGGGTGGAATGTGAGAAAAGGCAGGAGAAAACGTTTTGGGTCTGGTGTGACATTTATTATAGTTTGGCAGTTTTCTAAAATATGTGCAATTGTTGATCAGCAGAAGCTACGTATTTTTCCTTTTTAAATATACTTAATGAGGTCAGCCTATTGATCTTCCTTTCCAGCAAAAAAATGGTTACATTGGCACTGTTCAAAACTATACCGTATGTCTTATTACTGGTTGAACATAAAAATTAAGGTCACATAATAAGCATAAACATAGAGAGAATGGAATTTGTCACTGTAAGAGGTGGAAAAGTTTGTTAATTACATAATACCAGAAAAACTGCATGGGTGTCCAATGACAGAACAGTGAAGAAAATGTCCTATGTGAGGTCATTCTGTGCATGCACAGAAATCTGTAAAGTCCATATAAAACATGTGACTGTGTGACCTGTATGATGTAATTCATTTACTACTAAATGAGTTGTGGATTTACTTTACTTGCTGTAGAAAATGTTTTTTTTTTTTTGCAAATTCAGGTCCAAAAGTGATTTTTGTAACATGTTACATTTTTCTGAGTCATTTTCTTTTGTTTAGAAGTAGTTTAATTTGTTAAAATCTGTTAATTTGAAGCTGTCTTTAAAACTGTACCTCTTCACAGTTTCCTATAAAATGATGGGTGGCTGTAAGTTTGACATTAGCAATGTATTATTTCAATAAATAAATAAACATCACTGTAATATTATATAACATTGTAGTAAAGCTTTTTGATGTACTGTCACAAATAAACATTTTTGCTGTTTTTTAGAGTGATTTTCCCCTGCATGAAACAAATGTAAATAAGACATATTTTTGCAAATTTAACATAAATTTAACAAACTAATAAATAAATTGAATTTGTTAGGTTTACACACCTAATCAATAATAAGTTTTTTTTGTTTGTTTTTCCAGGGTTTTCTTGTGTTGTCTCTTCATTTTTTTTGTTTTCTATTTTCAATGTTTCTTTTAGAATGCTTCTAGTTCAGAAAAACTCATAGATCACCTTGCATGCATGTTTAAGATCTACCCAGATTTCCAGAAATATGCACATTTGAGGACAATAAAAGCCATTTACTTAGTGTAGTTAAAAGTGGGTTTTATTGTATGTTTTGGATCATTGTTTTCTTTTAATTGTAAGGCTTCTGGGTGTGGTCGTTTGTGGCACGGGAGGTCTGCATATGTTCTTTGCAGGCTCCTGTATGCTGTGGCGCAGGATGCGCGCTTTCTGTGGCCCTTTCTGTTACATTCATATTCAGCCTTTTCTTTAATTTCTTCACTGACTGTGGGACATTAGCTCTCATGACTTTTTGTTCATATTTAATGGAATCCTTCCTTCCTGGTAACCCATTTCCTGTGCCACTGGCAGCCACACAACATCAAAGCATAATATGTTCCCCCTTGTTCTTAACAGTTGGCCAGGTGTCCTTTTATTGAGCTTTTGTTTTATTTTTCTCCAAACATGGCTTAGATGATTAGTCACAGTTTAGCTTTTGTTTAATCAGAGCACAGCACTTGATTCCAAAATGCCTGTGGTTTTTCTAAGTGTTGCCTTGCATACTTCAGACATTGACTTTTGTAATGAGATAACAGTTGAAGTTACCATGTTTTTGATGTTCATCCAACAACACGGCTCAGTGGGCTAGTGCATATCTATTCCTGTGCCAGCTCAAACCTCCAGGAGATGCTTGGCAGTGATGAGAGGTTCTGCTTTGCATACCTGACCAGTCTACTAAGAATTTTTTATTTTTTTTAATTTCTCTTTGTCTTCCATATTCTTAAGATCCATTTCTTATTAGATAGCTGGGAAGTCTGATAAATTTGGATATTTTGGAAAAGAAAGTTAATACCCATTTTGCTTCCCATACTAATCTCTAGGGGTGATGCAGAAAGAAAATGAAATTACATGCTTATTTATATTTCTTGGATTAGACCATTTTCTTGTACTATGGCAGTTTTGGCTGGTTCCTCTTGGCAGAAGAAATCTGGTTATTCTATTAGTGTTGACTATGGCCATTAAAGAGCAAAGCAACATATTTTTTGAAGTTATAAGGACAGAATACATCCATGGATTAATAGGCAACTTTATTAAAAGCTTTTTTTCTGCATCTAGTGAGTCTCATTGTGCTAGTTTTGTGATAACAGTAATGGATAAACTGACAAGTCTCTAAACATGTCTTTTTTTAATGAAACCGGACTCAGAAGGATAATAAAAAGAGTTCCCATCATGACCAAAGTGGCAGAAACATGAACGTGAGTTTTCCTTTAATAAAGTGCCACCCACTTGTAAATTGGGGCATTTAAAATTCTTTAACTTAATAATGTTGATGAAAATGGCTGCATTTCTCCACAAATATATGCCAAAGCTCCAACCCAAATGCCATACATTTAGTCACAATTCAAATTTCACCTGGCAAACATCCTGTAGTCTATATTACAGTAACAGAATGCCTGTCAACAGTAATATCCAGTATAAATGTTAGAATAAATAATATTGTGTTTTTACCATTTGTTACATTCTTTGGTGTAGTTTGGGAAAAAAATCCATCATAAACTAATTGTAAACTATTTAGTCTACCTTTTAATACAATATCTAGGAAAAGCAAGAGCTTAGGAGGACAAGCACCCAAAACAGGGCAAAACATTTTATTTTTGCATGTGTGCATATAAGAAGAGTTCTGATTGGACGATTAAGTAGCACTGTATGCCTATAATCATTGGTTATTATAATACAGCTACACAAAGAGCAATTACACTAAAACTATTTAGCATTAGATACTAATACTTCATTAACATTAATCAGCTCATGAGGTTATTTTCATGGCACACATGTGGACAGGTACAGAGAGAGGCTCCTGGTCCCCAGAGTCACACCCCATTTCATTCATTCTTGAAGTGGTTGATCAGCCGCCCATGATCTCCAGATCATCAGTAATTACAACCTATCAAACGCACAATGCACATGAAGCAGAACTAAATTAAATGTAGAAAACGGAGTTGAAAAAGATTATTTTGCTGTGTGTAGCATTATTATATCATACATACTCATTCATATCACAGCAAATAAAAGAAAGGAATTGAGTAAAATTCAACATGCAAATACATTCATAAATAAAATCATACACATTCATAAATAAAATAAATAAATGAAAGTAAGGGGAAAAAAGCACAGTAAACAAACAACTGCTGTTATTTATGAATGGAGGGCAACATTACAGTCTTACTGATGATCTTGTCTACTTAGTCCCAATGTAAGTGACCGTTTTCCCTGTCTTTTTCAGGGTTTCCAGAAGAACATCTGCATCTTTGTCTGATTCGATGAAGACCTTTTTGTTAGGAAGGTCAATGTCAAACTTGACATCTGTTGGAATGAGAAACACTTTTAGAGAACAAACACACTGCTAATGCAAAGCTGAACTTTGACACACAACTGCTTTACAGAAGCCAGTTGCTGCTGTAGAAAAAAAATTACAAAAGGGGAAACACGTGGAATTTTGAGTGTAAAATGTTGTAGTAATTTTAATGATCTTTATCAATGATTTACGTGAATGTTTAGATACAGTAAGTACATTTTTAAATAATGTTTAAAATAATACAAGAAAAACAACAAAAATTAAGAAAAGACTGCGAGGAGGTAAAATATTCATTAAAATTAATGTTGGCCTAGGTAATTGAGGTGAAGAATGTCTAAGTGCGATTTAAATGGTCAACAGTTCCTATATGGAATATTCTGCTATTTTTGCACATTGAACCAATTTCGTTTTCGCGAAGCTCTTATAAAACGTTTATATTGTCACCCCTACTAGCCATCGATTGCTCGTATGTATGCATTTTTGATTACGCGAACAAAAATCCATTAAAGACCTACCTATTTTCTTAAGAACCCGGGTGACTGCACCGGAGCATCCCTCGCATGTCATATCGACAAAAAATTCGTGAGTCTGTGAACAAAAGCAAACGTGTTTTTCAGGCCGGCTGAACTCTGAGCCACAGTGTCGCTAAAGCTTGAGGCATAGGACATCAGATCCAACAGGCTAGCTAGCTGGTTAGCAAAGCGTAACGGTAAATATCAACCCTTGACCTTTAGGCAACAGAAACTACATGCTTTCGTCAACCCGCGAGTCAAACACAAAAAGCACACTTACAGTCATGATCCTGTAAAGCTTAAAGACAGTCAAAGCATTTGAGGGAACTAACTATTCTTGAGCAGCACTACGGATACCGACAGCGAACTACAGCAGCAGTGTGACTTAGGGACAATCGGTAAATTAGTGCCTCTTTCCTAAAGCGTGTATTACTGCAGTACAGCGGAGCGCCGTCTGCTTAAACCTAGGCCGGCGAGATACTTGAATTTAGAGCCATTTTTAAGCCTTGATCACAAATAGAAATGTATTTATTTATTTAATATAAGTTTTAGTTTTATATCTGCCTTTTTGATTGTATTTATTAGCGGTACTGATAAGAGTATTAAGGCTAATACAGTACTGAGAGGAAGATGTTTGACAACATTTATCATGGGATATTAGCGATGTCACCGAATATTTTTGTCGCGATAAGTAGACATGAACAGCTGAAGTTTTGGGGTCGTCCTCGTAGGCAACAGTTAATTAAAAAAATTCTAAACTTCACGTGGAATCCGAACATACCCTAAATGTGCACGTTTTTTCAGGCTTTACACAGAAACTCCCTGAAAGCTGCGTCAGCTGACCGGCGCAATCACGTGACCGCGTTCTAAACGCTACAGGAAACAACAACAAGCAGCATAAGCGGGCGGGAGGAGCGGTGGAGTAGGGGGCCTCACACGGGTCTAAAGCATTGAAAGCGGACCACATGTGTATACATTTGTGTCTGCTTAAGCTGTTGCTTGAAAATGTTTTGGATTTGTTATAATTACTAGCGAGATAAGGCTCAACCGCTGACATTACGGTAAGTGATCGCCAGTTCAGTGAAATAATGAGTACAGTGCGGTAGTAGGAAGTGAATGGCGATTGACTAGGTATCGCCTGATAAAAGACAGAAATGCTTATGATGTGTAGTTGATGTAAAACTGTGTGGCTACTATACTAACATGTACATAAAATCTACATATTTAGGCTAATCTGAGTACTGTAGTCCAGACATGCCTTATTCCTCGTATAAACTGGTCAACTGAGAACAATTATTGCAGTGATCAGATGTTGCTGATCTGTAAATCTGGTATGTGTGTTCGCATGGAGAGTCTTCATTCTGCTAATTAAACTGTGTCTGTATGAATGCAGACCTTATTATTTGCAGTGCTGGTGTGTGGAACTGGAGCACAACTATCAGCACAATTAATTACCAAAAAGGAGAATACAGAAAGAGAAGCATTTTAAAGCATTGAAACCCAAACCCATACAGTCATGAGGTTGACATCTGCTATGATCAGCAGGTTATTATTTAGCCTGTTTAGTGCTGATGTGCTGATATGCTGCCGCTGCTTTACATATGTGTGAAAGAAATTACTCAGCTAATTTTAACATTGCATAACAGGATCACTTGACCTGTGTTTCAAGAACCACTTCCTGGCTTTAGTGTTCTTTGTAGGGCTCATGACTTTCAACCAGTCAGAATGTTTAAGTTTGCATACGTTTCAACCAATTATTAGTCGTGCATGTGTGAAACAAAGATTGACTTAGCAGTATTCATATTATCATTCATATTTACAGTGGTTGGATGTGCACACAGAAGTGCAGTGGCAACACAGCCTTAAATCAACTGTATGGTTTTCTCAGATATTCCGAAACTAAGCAAGACATGACTGCTCCTGATCTTGCCTTTTTATATCTGTGAAAGTGTTGGTATCATGGTTAGGGAGTTGCCTCTGTGACTTGAAGGTCACCGGTTCAAGTCCTGGACCATTTAGGTCCCCATCAGCAAGCTCAGCAAGCTCAGCAAGCTCAGCTGGCCACTCCGCCTACATGGATGGGTTAAACTCAGAGGTCACTTTTTGTTTGTGGTCCACTGTGTGCTGTGTTCACAATGACAAGTAATCACTGAGTCACATATTCAGTAAAAATACAGCTTGGTACAAATGAATATAACAAGTTTATTAGTGAGTTATATCTTCATTTACTTAGATTTTAATTCTCTCTCAAAAAGAGTGTCATGATGATTCAATCTTTTGTAAAATTATATGGAATTTGCAAGTCTGTCACACTCAGGCTTCTTCAAATGTTGTATGGATGTTTATTTACAGATTAAATTTGACAAATGCTTATTTCTTGACCCGCTATGTCTTTGCATTGTGCAAAATATGCAATAACAGAGCAAGAACTACATTTAAATATGCAGTGATGTGTTTCTTTTTGTTCTTTGAACATGAGAGGATATATTAATGCCCAAAGGGAAACAAGTACACTGTGCTTTTGTACCAGAAGAGCAATAAAATATAAAATTAATCATGTTTGATTTCTCTTTGATCTTGGCCGCTGTGGGTGCTTTGTCTTTGCAGTAAAGCTGGGGACCAGTGAAGCATTGAGACACTCCGAGAAGCCATGGCTGCAGATATCAACTATCAGGACGGTAATCAGATTTAGCCAGCATTAGGAGAACATTTGTGCTGCTGCCTGTTTTGCTTTATTAACTTATACTGCAGTTTGTATGACCGTCTCTGTGCTGGTTTTTAGTGCAGATCAGAACAAGATTTTGTATTAGTGTTTGATCACTTGATGATGTGGACATATTGGATGGAAATGCAATAACAAAAAAAATTTTTTAGGCCCTGTTTTCTCACAAGTAGAGGAGAGCCCAACGGAGGAAGAAGAGCCCGTCCATTCACCTTCCCACATGCAGAACGATTACGAGCGCATCGGTGGCAGAGCTGGATCCTCGTAAGACTCATCACAGCAATTTTCTTTTGTGAATGGTTCAGCGTTGTTATGTCTAGTCCATGTCATGTCCGGATTCTTATCGTTGCAGGTTTTTTCAAACCTTAATTCATTTACTGAAAGGAAACATTGGCACTGGTCTGCTCGGCTTGCCTCTGGCTGTGAAGAATGCAGGGCTTGTGGTAAGATGCTGTTTAAGTGGAAACTCAATACATTGGTAAATACATGTTCAGCATGTTGAGTTCTCTCTGTAGATTATGACTTGACTTAAAGTTAGGCTGACATGAAAATTTTGATATTGATGCATTATTGTTGTCATATGGTGCCTTGCAGCTTGGTATATACACAAAGTCAGGTTGACACTTTGTTTAAAGAATGAAAGGGGTTTTAGCTTAAAATAATAGGCATTTTGGTTTCAGATAAATATATCAAATGAATTCAGTATGCTAGTGCAGCTTTTAAATGATTAGTAGAAAACAGTTATTAAAGAGTAAGAAATGTTTGATGTTTGTCATAATGCAGTTATCATACATTTTATATCCATATTGACTTGAATTTGAAAAAACAAATGTAGATGAAATCTTGAGGTGGTTGAAAAATAAATAGATGAATATTTAAAGCAAATAAAAAAAAAACAGGTGATATTTTCAGTATTTTAAGTCCTTATTTTATCATATATAAATACTTATTATAAGATATAAATACACACTGTGTAGGTTATTACCATGACAAACAAATAACAAATTATTCATAAAAATGTTTTTTTTTTAATTATAGCATATTAATAGAGAAAATAAACCTTTTATGCAGTCTATATGTAGTGTTCCCTTTGTTTAACTTTTCCAGTCAGTAAACCATGTCTATCTTCAGGTGGGTCCTCTGAGTCTCCTGCTGATGGGCATTGTAGCTGTACATTGCATGGGTGTCTTGGTAAAATGTGCACACCATCTAAGTGCCAAGTAAGTCTCTGTTGAGCAGCTGTCACCATTTGTTTGTTTTATCATTTAGGCGAGTGAGTTACACCCGTGTTTGGCATATAACACTGTTCGCTTCATGCTGATCCTCTGGACAATCTGTGTCAAATGTGGTTTGGACGTTTATACTTCTGACTTTTAAGAGGTGTCTCATTATCAGTGTATGTTTTATGTATAAAGGGAAAACTTCATTAAACATATCCGTTCTATGATATGTCACATTCTGACAAAGAAAAAAAATACAACAACTGGAATATGATTTAAAGCCAGTTGCTGCATTAGAGTTTGACTTTTGTGTACATTGTTTCATACTTCAAGTGCATGTAAGATAGTGAGTCAGTCATATATGCATCCATTTTCGAAAGCAGTCCTGCTTATGGCTCCTCTAATGTTCTGCTTATAGCCATAGGAACCCGTTCAGTAAACTGAGTGAGACAGTGGGTGTTTGATCAATAACATACCTGTGACTACCACATCAATAATGAGTGGTAAACTGAAATGATGAATAATGATGAGCTTAAATGACGTACTCACTCAAAATCAATGAGATTCTACTCAGTGTGCTTAGTTAATCTTAACGTATTTACATAAAATTGTTCTAGAAAGATTTTTCTTTTTCTTTTCATTCCCAGGCTCGGTAAACCATTTCTGACCTATGGGGAGACGGTAGAATATGGAATGGAGAATGTGTCTTGGTTGAGGCACCATTCTCACTGGGGAAGGTGATTAATTCGTCTCTATTATTCTTTAGTTCTTTATTTAAACATTTTTTTATAGATTATTAAATTATTACATTTTCTCATTTTGTTATTCATATTTCATTTCTTATCCGTCCTCATAAATTTGTAATATTTTATTTACTGCTAAAGATGCAAGTCTGTTTTATCTGCTGCTCTACAAATAAAATTATTGATCGTAGTAGTAATTTAGTTTTAGTAGTTTAGTAGTAGACTATTATGGACCATTTTCCATTTATCAGAAAAATCCCGTTTTATTTTGAAAGTGACACTATGATTTTTATGTGATTTTACATCAAATGCAGGTTTATTTAAAACACATTCTGTAAGACAAATAAGCAGTCAAGTCCACGTCATTTCTGTAATGCCTTACTGCTATAAGGACTTTACTAAAGAATTTAAAACGTTTACTCATGAACATACTGTTTTTTTTTTCTGTGGTTCCTTCTACATTTCCTCTTAGACGTGTGGTGAATTTGTTCCTCATCATCACTCAGCTGGGCTTCTGCTGTGTGTACTTTGTGTTCCTCAGTGATAACATCAAACAGGTTTGAAACATTCATTATTTGAAAGTGAGTTTTGTTCATTTGCTGTGTGTTGCATGGGTTGTATTTCTAGACAGTGGCCAATCACAGTGAATGAAAAAGATAATTTATGTTTGGGTGATACGTGAACGTTTGTTTTCTGATGTAATGTGATTAATACATCTTTCTGGACAATGTGCACATGTGAGCTTTCACGTTGTTCTGTTTTGTCACCACAAGAGGGCGCAATTGGTCTTTGAGTTATAATTTGTATTATAGTTTGGCAGAAATGGGAACTTCATGGTCAAAGCGGTTGCACAGCATGAAGGAATATGCTGTTTTCAGCAAAATCTTTTTTGTGCAGACATTGCTTAAAAAAATCCCTGGATTAAAATATTTCTATATTAACTAAAATAATGCATACCTTATTTTTATAAAGTTTAAAATGAGTAAAATTAAATTACTATTATTATTATTATTATTATTATTATTATTATTATTAATATTATTATTGTGCATGCATTTGAAATGTGTCAGTTTACTTTAGTATTTATTTCAGTTTATTAAACATCACAGTTTGGTGTCACGATGGAGGTAAGGCAAGAAACTTGTGCGGTTAACAAAGAGTCTTTATTTTCACAATTGCCAGCAAACACGAAAACCGGCACTTTGGCGCTCGGTAAGAGAAAACCCCAAGAGGAGCTCGGTGACCTCTGCCTTCGCAGGAGCTGGGCTCCGTTCAGTTCGTGAAATTTTCGATACCGTATCCTTGTGGTTAGCGCTTAGCTAATCGCTTGCAACGACTACCTGTCGCTGCTCGTTCAATACTGTAACTCTAACTGCGTGCTAGTTCACCAGCACCAACTGGTGCTGCTCATGCGATACTGAACCTACTATCAGCGCCTGTCGATTGCGCACAACGAGTATCCTCCGTGCTTTTCCCGTGTCCCGGCCCTGCCTGTATTGCCAGGTGATAAGGGGTCTAACCAGCAGCACCTAGTTTAGGTTGGCCCAGTTAGTACTTGGGAGATGGGGACCGACGCCGACCGCTGCGTGGCGGTAGTCCCCCTTCCACTGTAGGGGGTCCTACCTGTTTCCTTACATTTGGATTGATTGTATATTTTGCAGAAATGCTGAAGAATGCATTTGTGAAAGTGAGGAACTGAAATGAGTTGTTACTGAATAGTCAAAAAAGAGTAACCGAGTAATAAGAAGGTATATAATTAAAAAGGTATAAAGGATCAGCAGCATGTACTGATGGTAAACTCTGAACTGTTTTTGTCAGATTTATTTTAAAACTCACTTAATCCACAATTAACTCACGTCTTTAGTCCTTTTAGCTAAAACCCAGGATCTAATGTTGAGTCATGTTTTGCTCAGGTTATAGAGGCTGCCAACGGGACCACAGTGAACTGTGACACAAACCAGACTGCAGTGATTGTTCCAAGCTATGACTCTCGTCTCTACATGCTCTTTATCCTCCCCTTCATCATTCTGCTGGTCTTCACCCGCAACCTCAAATTTCTTGCCCCTTTCTCCTTCGTGGCCAACTTGGTTATGAGTGCCAGCCTGATCCTCATCTACTACTATTGCCTAACGGTACACACACACACACACACACACACACATACACACACACACTGGTTTGTGTGCAATGCTTGTTGATTGTATTACAAGTAATATACAGTTATGTGCTAAAGTAAAGGACCACCCTTTTGTTTATTTAATTTCCAACCAAAACAGTTATTAGGTACAAGTTTACAGATCCTCCAATAAAAATCCTCCAATTCAAAGCATAGAATAAAGTTTATCAGTATTGGTCAGTATTTCATCAGCATTTAACTCTTTCATCCTTTAAATCTTAGTGACTCCTCAAAGAAAATCTAACATTCACACCTACCCAAACATGCCCTAACTGACTTGCCCATTCTTGGCATATGACATGGCTAAAGGAGATAGACATAATACATTAATAATAATAAAGCATAATAAAAGAAAAGGCTTAGAACTGTTCAAAACTGGAGCTCAAAAGAAATTGGCCCTTCTAACAACCATGCAAAACCTGACAGACCACCAAAACTGTCACCATCAGATAAACAGGACTTTCATCTTTCAGAGATAGGAGAAAGTCATGCTTCATTCTTGCTTTAGATCTGAAAATATTCACTGGTGTTTCTGTCCATCCTCCCACTGTGAGAAACACCTCAACATTGTGAGTCTGAAAATATGTGTAGCCATCAAGAAGCCATTACTGAGAAAAGTGAATTGGGCAAGTAGAAGAAAAAAGTTTTACAATACAGCGATTGGACATCTGCAATGTGGAATAAGGTTTAAAGGTTAAGGTAAAGATGTTTACATTATTTACATCTCCTTTGTATTCTATTGAAAATTTATGGAGGATTTTGAAATCTTAATACATGATGGTTTGCCATGGAGAGGGGCAAAACTGAATGGCAGTGCTGCAAAACACAAGTCACTGTATATTTTTTGAGTTATAACTGCCAGCAAAGGCCCTGCAGCAAAGAACTCATGTTATTAATATGTAGTGTCTGAATTCTTATCTCTACCAATTAAATTTTTACATTTTTATCATATCTTATGCTCTTGAATGCATACTATCTTTTTTGTTCATAAGACTCTGAAAAATTTGAGTTGGATGAATGCACTGGGTGTATATGAAGGTTGCAGACACTTTGCTTTTATTATTTGTTTCCCCCTCATTGTATGTGTGTTCAGCTTTTTCTTCCAACACTAAAAATGAATAACTTGTACTTAATGGCTGTTTTTGCTGGACATGAAACGTGAGCGGGTTGATCCTGAGTTTTGTACTGTATTGTGCATATGCCTGTCATATACTTTGTTTTTAGTAACATTTTAAAATCTCATGTTATCACATGTGTGAGCACACTCAGACCAGTCATTCCTGGACACACACCTCTTTTTCTCTCATGATTGAATGCTGGTGGTTATGGATGAAGAGGCGACTGCATGCGACAGCCTCTCAGGACGTATTTTTTCTGCCCAGTTCTTACTGAAAGCGTTTATTGGCTGGATGGTTGCCTGTAATATGTGGGTAGCTGCCGCATGCAGTAAGACATAAGAGAAGTGAGTAAAGTCATTTCAGTCTAATTTAAGGAAAATGTGATTAGGTTTAAACTGTATAAAGAGGTAATTTGTTTGTTTTGATTCATTAAAAATAAATAAACCAAACCAAAGCTTCAGTGAAGGCACAGAAGAGTCATTTCTGGTTTGCTAGAGCAGTGATCATGAAACCCCTGGTCAGTCCACATTCTTCCTCAGTACCTATGTGCTGTGAGTTGAATTGGAGCATAAATTTGAGCTGCACGGGGTGGGGGTGGGGGTTGGGCTGGGGATGGGTGCTGCGGGTCGGGTCGGGAGTGCAAGGGGACAAATCTATTTGTCCTTCATTTCCAAAGAGTGTTCCCAAGGATTCCAGCTACAGATTGAACATGGCACATCTGTGATTTGAACATGGATGCCTGCCGTATGGCTTATCTCTGCAGTGGTAGATGCGCAGTTAGCAGATAAGCTCCACGCTGGGGAGATGAGCCTCGGAGATGTTTACTGGAGTGCTAACTGGCTGGAAAAAATTCATTCATCTAAATGTCGGAGGAATTTCCAATTATGTGCCCCTTTTAAAATGGGTTTCAAATCTTCTTGTTGTGTGGACTTGTTTGTTTCTCTCTCTCTCTCTTCTCCAGTCATGCGGTACTTCCAAAGCGAACCACAGATATCTCATGTGCCTCCTGCATTGATTTTATTTGATCAAAAGTTGCCCGCTGGATGCTTGCAATATTTGCGTTTGAAGAACACAAACACCTCTGTTCAAAAGCCACCATTTACCTCAATTCTTTGCAAAGCTGTTGTATGACTCCCGTCCCAGTGACCTGGCTTGTCAATATCATTCTTTTTCATTTCCAGCATATCCCAAACCCGGTTGACCTTCCAAAGGTTGGAAGAGCTGTTGACTACCCACTGTTCTTCGGAACAGCTATATTTGCCTTTGAGGGAATTGGTGTGGTGAGTTTTCATAATCCTAAAATTCAGGCAGTGTCAGTCATTACACTAACAAAAGTAAGGGGCTGGCCTCATGATTTTACATCATCATGCATGCACCATGATGAGATTCTTTGGAGATTTTTAAAGATTTGTTCTACACGTCCTATTGAGATATAGTACGTATTGGAGTATCATAATATATTGTGTTGTATTTGTTGTATGTTGTATTGTATTTTATTTTTAACTGGAAATTTAGGACTTTAAAATGTTTGTATCCTATCTCTACCAGTGGGCCTAATACTAGGGATGGGTATCTCAGGCAAATTTAATATTTCAATTTGAAAGGAATTCTTTGACTGCGATGGTTGGCCTCCTGTCCTGGGTGTACCCCGCCTTAGGCCCATAGTCAGCTGGGATTGGCTCCAGCTTCCCCACAACCCAAAATAAGTGTTTTGGAAAGTAGATGAATGGAATCCTTTTGAAAAATAATTGTAAAAAATATATTCTGTTTACTTGATCAAAATAAAGGTTCAACTTTTATTGCTGTAGTTAAACCAGACATATCAAGTGGGCAATACACAGCACCAAAACCCCAGAACTAGCCCATAAATTCATAGTAGTTGATGGGGCCTAATGTTTACACAGAGAAAAATGCCAATTTTAAAATTCACATGTAAATTCTAATCCACTGTCTTCATCTTGGCTAACATCTCAACTTGTAGGTACTACCACTTGAGAACAAAATGCAGAAACCCCGGAACTTTGGTATGGTCCTTTACCTTGGAATGGGCATCGTCACTATGTTGTACATTTCCTTGGGCACTATTGGTTACATCTGCTTTGGAGATCGTATCGGGGGCAGCATCACCCTCAACTTACCGGATTGCTGGTGAGTGTATCTCATACACACACACACACACACACACAAACTGTTTTTTTCTGATTACCTGTCCTTCCACTCAGTGGAAGTGACTCCTCCCAGTCGTGACTTATTATTGATCCATTTCTCACACACTGAATCCAAAGACTTTTGAACATTTTATAATAAGAGCCATACAGGCAGGACGAGAAAATCCAGGTCTTAATACACTGTCAGGAAAGCGCTTGAATTATCTAAGGGAGTGGCTGCATTCACGCACGGAGCAGTCAGCAAACCCCCCTGCCTGTTACCGCTTCGTGGCTTTAATCTCCTCAAGGCTCCACTGTGCATTCTAATACGCTTTATAGCAGGACACAATGTGCGCCATCCATCGAGTGAATTTTCAGGTGTCGAAGGCAAGCGCACTTAGACTGTTTGATCATGGAGGAATTCAATTTACAAGAGTGAGCTTACCGCTGCTCTCCGTAATCGAGTTGGGCAGGAGGCTGCTCTTAGACTCTCTCTCCAGCCCGGGACACAGTGGTGGGAGTGCTGAGGATATGGCCTGAATGGATCACAGAGTGTGAAGAAGAAAAAGCTGACCAGAAAAGCTATCACAGAAAACTGGGCACCAGGCCCAAAAAGGTGCCCGCTGAGACCGAGCCTGTCAGCATGCGGGACTCTGCAGGGAAGATGAAGACACGGACTCTGTGTAAATTATAATAGTTGGGCCAGACGTGTCAATCACCCCCCTAGCTAGGAGCAATTAGGGCCATGCCATGATTCAAGTGTCTCCCCGGAGACAAATGAGTCAGATCTGGAAAGTGCTGCTGATTGTGTAAGACCAATTGCATGTGGATATGCTTGTTAGTCGCACTGTTTATTAGACGGATTTGGCTTTATGATCTATTCAAAAGATTTCAAAACTGTTTCACTCCTTTCAATGCATCCATCATCATTGTCATTGACAGCTAAAATCAAAACCAAACTGAGTCAAATCCTACTTTTGTTAACATATTTAAAGCACTGTTTAGTCATTGTTAACAGCTGGTTCTTCCAGAGGCCCGTGCCAGTATTCAGGAAGCATGTCACAGTGGTAGTTCAACCTACAACCTAGGTTAAAGCCCTCTGTAGCATGTCTACACACTGCATAATTTTTTTAGCAAACTTTCTGATGAAATGTGAATGTCTTGCCTGATTGACTACATATGGTTAACGACTATTTTTCATTGTGAACACACCCCATCACACATGTGACCTCTGCATTTAACCCATCAGTGGGCAGCTATCAGCAGCACCCAGGGCGCAGTGTAGAGGGATGGTACCTTACTTAAGGGTACCTCAGTGGTCAGAACGTTTGTGACCTTCTGTTCACAAGGGCAGTGTCCTAACCGCTAGGCCATCACTGCCCACTAAGCGCAGTTGCCCAATTCCCAAAATGCATTTTTTTTGTCTAACTGTTCCTTTACTATTCCTATTACTGTGCCTATAGCTATTGCTTGGGGAGTGGTAACCTAGATGTTTGGGACTTGCCCATGTTATCGGACGGTTGCAGGTTCAGGTCCCGGCCCAGGTACCACTGAGGGATCCTTGAGCAAGATACTGTCCTGCTATGCTCACCTCAGGCGCTGCTGAGAGCTGCCTGCTACTATGTGTGTGGATGAGTTAAGGGCAGATGTCACCACTTTGTGGGATTGGGTGTGTTCACAATGACAGTCACATTCCCTTCACTTTCACATTACTTTAAATTGTTGCATTATTTGTTTGGCCATTAATATCATGAAAACTGATTTCTGACTACTGACTCCAGGTATTGTTGCAGTATTGTGGGTCAGTAGATATTATACATAGTAGAAAATGTATTAGAAGAAATGTGCTATCCTTTGCCATTGTTTCACAGTTCTGCAGGATAATTGCTTATTATTTGTGTGTATGTGTGTGTGTGTGTAGGATGTATCAGACAGTGAAACTTCTGTACTCTTTTGGGATCTACATTACATACGCCTTGCAATTTTACGTCCCAGCTGAGATCTTCATTCCTCCGGCTGTAGCGCGGGTGAACCCTCAGTGGGAGCTGCTTGTGGACCTAAGTATTCGCGTGGGCCTTGTTGTCATCACATGTGAGTCTGATCAGAATAACTTCCCCCACAACCTTCTCTCTCTCACCCACTGTTAAAGTTATTCATTTTATTTTGTTATAAAACATAGAGATTGTTTAGTTGCAATGTAACTATATTGGTCTAAATAAGTTGAGACATTTTGCAAAATGTAATATGCTAATTCTCCTGAACCTTTATTTAACTGACAAAATTGCAAGGAAAATGTTTTGAATTGACCAACCTAAATGTATATTGCATATCTAAAACAATTTAGAATTTTATGCCTGCAACACACTTAACAAAGTTGGGACAGAGGGATGTTTACCACTGTTTTACCTAATTTTGAGTGTGTTGCTAAGGTCAAAACCAAATTTTGTTCATATTTAATTAATAGTAAAGCTGATCAGCTAAACCGTTAAAATGATTTCTTTGTGGTTTTCCCAGATAAATAAAAGTACAATACAGTTTACAAATTGCAGACATTTGTTATTTTAGATTTTACAAGATGTCACAACTTTTCAGCAAATGGGGTTTGTAAGACGGTTGGAATATTGTTCACTAGACATTTAAGAGATTCATTCAACTTCCTTCAGTGTTTTAACCAGAATCCATTACAAGGCATTAATGGATATGCAAACTTCTTTATGGGTGTGGATGTGTGGTACAGCTTTCTCAGTTTTCATGGACTCCTCTACCGCTCTGTTCATTATTCTGAACAGATTTGATTTGACTTTTCTGCAAATTATTTCATACATAGACAGTATGGATGATACAGATTTTTTTGCTGCAAAGTTGGCTGATGGATGATTTGTTTATTTTAATTTAATATTTTAGGTGTCTCTGGCTTACATTGTATTAAGTACATGAAACACACTAGTACTAATACCCTTAATAATACCTTTTATTAGTACTATTTAAAATGTAGTTATAGCATAAATAGCATAGTTTGCTCTTTAGATCATACTAGCAATTTATAAAATATAATTTATACATTTATATCTAAACTATGTACTACATTTGAAAATTTGAGGCAACTGCATTTTGCACAATAGGGTCAAGCATAATTATACATGATACAGGATTTTATTACAAGTGTTATTGCAGCTAATGCAGTGCGGGTGCTCTTACCTGCCTCATGCTTTTTATGCTATAAAATGGCAAGGCAAATCTAATTGCAAACTGCTTGCATACATGTAGCAAAACTGCTTGTGACTTGACTTGTGGATACAAGACAAGACATTATTTTGTAGTGTGTCATTATTGTAACTCCTGCTAAACTGTGGTTGGGTGGTTAGTACCTATGTGGAGAATGCATGTTGTAGACTTTGTAGAACTGTTCAAACTAACCTCTCTTAGCCATCTTGTTTGTACAGACTCTCTTTTTTAGATGAAGACAGCCTCTGTCATTATTCATTATTGATTATTACATGTCCTTTAGTCACTCCTTAAATTAGCTCATATTTCTAACTGCTCTGTTATTGGTTTGAAGTCCCATGTGGATCCAAGTAGAGTCTTTGCATCTTGTTCCTCTAAAGATTCCTTCCTCCTGCTCTGAGGATTTTAGCCTTGACACTGCTTATGGCTTACACACTTGCAGCTTGGATTTAGGTAAGGCTGCTTTGTGAAAATTTTTGTGAAAAGCACTATACATGACTTCACTTGACTTTGTTATTGAAAACAGGATATTCAATATTTGAACACCGTAAGCAAACCTGCACACATCAGTATGCACACATCAGTAGTTTTTCAGAAATTGGCAGCAGTGTCCGGTTGCTGGTGGTGTGTTTCTTTTTTGGGGTCACTGTCATTCTCTTTATAGCTTAGACATGTGCTTGTGTCAGTGTGCTCCTGTTTCAGCACAATCCAAGGTTATACAGTAGTGCTTAAATCTTTGTGAACCCTTTAGGATTTTCTGTATTTCTTCATATATGATCCAGAACATCATCAGATTTACATGAAAGTCCCAAAACTACATAATCAGATCCCAGTTAAATGGATGTGGCTGTTTATTTATTGTGGAAAATTATTTTAATTTATTCTAGTTGTTTCTTTCAGTATCTGTTGTGATCCCCTTGTGCAGCAATAACTGCAGCTAAAAGTTCCAGTTACTGTTAATTAGTCCTGCACATCAGCTCGGCCAGATTTTAACCCATTTCTCTGTACAGAACAGCTTTTAATTCTTGGGTGCTGGTGATGTTTCTCATATGAGCTGCTTGCTTTAGGTCTTTTCACAACAATTCTATTGCATGTTGCAAGGTCAGGACTTGGCATTCATAAACATTGACTTTAATCTTTTTGAGCCATTCGTAAAATTATTTGTATGTTTTGGGTTGTTGTCTTGCTGATTGACCCATTTTCTTTTTTTAGAGTCAGTTAAAAAAAGTCCTTATATTTTCTTCAGAATTTACTGGTAAGATTCAGAATTCATTCTTCCATCGATGATGGTAGACTGTCCTGGCCCAGATGCAGCAAAACATGCCCAAATCATTATACTATCACCACCATGTTTCACAAATAAAAACATTTTATAGCCTTCTGGTTTGTCCACATCATATTTAGCAATATGTAGATGAGCAGAAACGTTCCTTCTGGGAACAATGGCTTTCTCCTTGCAACTGTGCCATGTACACCATTGTTGATCAGTGTTTTTCCTATAGAAGACTCATAGATCTTAATATTGGCCAATGTTATAAATGCTTTTATATCCATAAGAGTTCCCTGGGTTTCTTTGTGGACTATTAAACACCTTGCTCTTAGAGTGATCTTATTTGGTCAAGCACTCCTGAAGGGGGGTACTGATGGTCTTCTTTTTTTTCCTTTTACATTTACATGTATTAATTTGGCTGATGTTTTTATCCAAAGCGACTTCCAAGACATGAGGCAGTGTAGTGGGACGGTTCCTTGCTCAAGGGTCCCTCAGTAGTGCCTGTGCTGGGACTTGAACCTGCGACTTTTAGGTCCCAAGGGGAATGTTCTAACCACTAGGCCACCACTGCCCAGATTTTTTGTGCGTAATCAGCCTGGCTGGTAATTGGTGTAGTCTAAACTCTAGAGATGGTTTTGTTACTTTTTCCAGCCTGATGAGCATTAACAGCTCATTTTCTGTGGTCCTCAGAAACGTCCTTTATTGTGCAATGATGAACTTCCACAAACACATGTTGTGAAGATCAGACATTGATAGATCTGGTTTTTTTTTAATAAAACAGGGTGCTCACCCATACCTCATTTTCACCCATTAATTGAAAACACCTGATTCTGACCAGGAACTGCTAATCCTAGAGGATTACATACTTTTGCCACTTACAAATATGTAATATTGGATAATTTTTCTCAACAAATAAATGACCATATTTTTGTTCTGATTTGTTTTATCTCATTTACTTTTTTAGAACTTAAAATCAGTCGATGTGTTGGGCCATTTATTGAAAAATAAAGCATTTTTAAGGGTTTACAAACTTTCAGGCACCACTGTATATGCCTTTTTAGTTTATCTGTCACAGCTACATGGAGTCAAAGGAAAGGCCATGTTTCTGTTTGTGTCCAGGGGTTTAGGTTTTGACCCAACACTGGCTTACAAACATGGCATTTGAATAAAGTGCTAGTAATGTTAAATGTTTTGGGATGTTCAGCTGATAGGTGTGTTTATGGCAGTGTGTCATGCTTGTGTGTGTTCACTGTGGGGTGCCGTCAGATACACCCATCACAGTGAGTGTGTGTGTGCTTTGTTGCCTCAGGTGAAGGGAATCACATTTGATGCTGCTGAATGCAGGAAATCGCTCTTTTTAGCACTGGCGATTAACGTGGCTCATGTGCTGCTGCCCTGTTTGCTTGGCTGCCCAGAGCCCCCACTCCCTTTATATGCTTCCTATTTTTAGCAGCTTCTGAGGATGACTTTTTTTTTCTTTTTTCCATAATATTGATCTCCCTTGCAGCCTGAGATTCTTAATTCTCCTCCTCACGTGAGCACTGGGTAGTGCTCTGTTCTGCCACAACAGCTCACGTGGCCCATGCCATTTCTAGAAAGAAGAAAAACACCACAACCCAGCCACAGCAGACTGGAACACAGAGCGGTGTTCAGAGCGGGAGCGCACACAACAACAGTGTTCACTACATGCTTTACAATGTGGTTACATCTGTCTGTCTGTGTCTGTCTGTCTCTTGTCTGTCTGTCTGTCTTTTGTTCTGTCTCTGTTGTCCTGTTTTACTCTCTCTCTTTCTCTCTCTTTCTCTCTCTGTCTATCTGTCTGTCTTCCTGTTTTACTATCTGTTTTTCTTTCTTTGTGTGTGTATGTGCATATATAAATATATGCACATACACACACATCTATAAAATATGATTTGTGTGTGTATGATATATGTATGTATGTGTGTGTGTTTCTCTCTGTATTTTTCTCTGGCCTCTGAACTGGAGCATATTTCATGCACACTCCCAGCTGGTTTAAAACAGACATTACAATAGTTTTGGCACACAGACCATTACTGCAGGCACATTAAGGGCTTTCTCTTATGTGTGTGGGGAGAAATTGTCAGTATTGTGAGATGAGCATGCACTGTGATGTGCAGCTGGGGGCTTGTTTGTAGTTATTAGACAAATTGAGCTTTGTAAACGTTGTTTTGCTGCTAGTCTAGTTATGGTAAATATATGGCCCATCAACTCTGTTATCTGCTGTAAGGGCAGCAGGGCCATTTAAACTGGATATATTTGCTTTTTTCCTGGAAAGCTGTCTCTTTTTCTATGATGAGTTTTCTTTTGAAAACAAAAGCAAATAGCGTTCTACCCACAAGCATCATTCGACCCATACTTATTTTCTGTACATTTTTGTTTTAATGTTACAAAATTGAATATTATATACATGTATGTGATGTATATACCATAACATGTACAACATATATGTGTGCTTGCATGTGTGTAATATGTTCCTGTAGCAAGCTTGCAACTTAATGCACAGGATGTACTACCATTTTCTTAATTAATAGATTAGACAAGATGACATTACATTTTGGCAGAGAAAGAAAAAAGAAAGAGAGAAAGGGAAAAAAAGAAAGAGAGAAAGAAAGAGAATGAAAATCCCCATCAATCTGCAATGAGTCATGATACGGTCATCCATTTCTAAAAGAAATGCTTAGAACAACTTGCAGTTTTTCACTAGTTTTAGAACATCAATGTGGACGTCCGGATGTAGGATGGATAGCCTGAACAATGCCGTGTTGGTTTGAAAATATAATTGCTTTGTATTCTTTTCTATATATTTTTTGTATTCTGAGTAAACATTCACAGAGAAGTGGGGGCTGGCGAATGCATTTCAGTAAAAACATGGAAATTGTGGTGGACATTTCAATTGAGATTGTTATGACTTTTGTACAGAAGAAATTTACATTTTTTTCCACATGAGAAGTTTTTTAAAGGGAAAAATTATTTTAAGAGAAATTCTCTTCTCCTGAACATCTTGTTCCAATCCCTTCCATTCCCAGCCATTAGGCTCAGAAATATTCAACATTTGCTGAAACAAGTCTTAGTTTGAATAGAGCACAGCAGGCCTGAGGTTTTCTCCAGTAGATCAATTGTGGGGATTGTCTGAGAGTAGGTCAGCATCCCAAATCTTACCCATATGAAATCTGAATTGGTTTGGAGTTGAAACTCCATCAAACCACCTTCACAGTCTGCCGCTCTTTGTGTTGGGAAGTTTCAACAGAACCTCTTCAGGAGTACCTAATCAAAGCTTGTGCCAGCTGCAATCTGTTGTCATTTCCTCAGAATGATACTTTAACAGAGTACTCAATGCTCCAGTAGCCATCTGGTTCAGGCAATCTTTAGCTGCCACACATTTTTAACCATTCATCACCCTAGGATGTGACTGTGTCATAGAACAGCTTATAGGCCCGAGCAGCCTGAAATGTACTATTAGAAGTTGACAAAAGCATTATCAGTACCAGATTAAAGTAACCTGACCAGTACTGGGGTTTTAATAATAGTGCTAAAAATTGCTTGATATCTGTATGATTGGACTATTGCACTGGTTGCATGTTCTCACACTTTGTCCATCATTTATTTTCACAAACTCCTCAATGAATCTATGAGTTATAAGTTTGAGTGCTGTGGACTGAAGGATTTCCGGATTGATGTTTGTTTCCTCATTAGTTATATACAGATATCTGCACACCCAGTATCTATTCTTAAATTAGGGGTGCCATAAGGAGGTTGTCCCAATTTGCTGCATCTTCAACTGTTCTTAGAAGGCTTTACAATAAATATTGGAACATTGCATTGAGGATTTGATTGCAGCCATGAATGAACAAGGTCAAGATGCTGGTTTTCCCAGAAGTATTGGTGAAAAGGTTCTGCAGGCCAATGCTGAGGGGAGTGGCTTTATACCCCCCTAGCTTATACATGGCATATGGCATGGTGACCTTAGGCTTATCAGAGCAATTGGTGCAGCTCAAAGTTCCTAAAATCCTTAATTAAAAAGTTAGGCTTCTGGATATTGTTGTGCATTTACTTTATCTCCATATCTTGAAATTGAAATCTGGACAGTGCAGTCCAGACTCTAGACTCCAGGTTCTGACTCTACAGTCCACAAAACTAATTGGACTCCTGGCTATTTAATTGTGTGTTGGCCAACTGTGTCAGTTGCAACATTAGTTTACACTCAGTTAACACCTTCTGTTAACAAAACAGCTAGTTCTACATAGGGCATTTGCATCCATGGTCTGTAATCGTTATCTCTCAGTATACAGAGCAAGGGACTGAAAAATCTAAACAAATCACTTGATTTTACAAACCTTTACATTTAAAATATAAGATTTAAATATATTATTAATTTATTGTGCATATTAAAGAAGTTTAAAGAAAAGGAAAGTGAAAAGTGAAGTGAAAGTGACTATTTGTCATTGTGAACACACTCAAGCAACACAAAGAAATGCAACCTCTGCGTTTAACCCGTCACACGTGCACACGTGGAGCAGCGGGAAGCTATCAACAGTGCCTGGGGAGCAGTGTAGTGTGCCGGTACCTTGCTCAAGGGTATCTCAGTAGTGCCCGGGACGGGACTCGAACCTGCAACCTTCCGGTCTCAAAGGCAGTGTCCTAACCACTAGGCCACCACTGCCCAATGGTGATGCTTGAGATGATGAGCTTGCTGAGCTAAAACCTGTGTAACCAAATGACTGTGAAAGATCAAGAACACATTTCCAGAGTGTGGGCGTTTCTCAATTATACATTTTAAGCAAAAACCAGCATCACCTCATGTGGTTTGCAGAATAAAGCAAACCACAAACAAAATGCGGACATTACAGTAGGCACAAAAAGGACCCTGTAAATAGGCTTTTGTCTTGTGGGACTAAAGAAAGATTAACATATCCAATTGATTGGGGGGGGGGGTAGTCTGTGCTTCTACAATTATAAATGTAATGAACTGACATAAAGGGAAAAAACTGTGTCACTGTGTAAGGACTACACTGTGCTTCACCACCTTTTTCCACCCTTTCATAACCAAATGGAAGTTTTTAGCCCATTCGAATGGCTTCTATTCATTTACACAACACAGAATAATTTGTCTTAATAAGAATAGTCACTGTGTAATATTAGCACTGGAAGGCTTAGCAGACTCCCTTTACTCTGAATCCATACACCAAAGGCTATCCACTGGATTATTCAGTGGAGAGTGCTGGGTTGAACAGGCCTTTTGTCTGCTAGATGAATGAAGTGTGCTTCTATGTGGTGCAGGATCCTCAGATCTCCTGAGAAAACCCAGGGGGCTTCATCTTGCATGCTGAGCTGGAGTTCTGTTCACACCTCAAATGATCACAAAGTGTACACTGGATCCACTAAAAGGGAAAAACAGCAGCTGGACTGAGCTGATACTGCAGGCTGCTGTAAGAATGCAATGCGACTCTGAATAGAAACCCTACCAGAGAGTTGGCTGGAGGACTAGCTTCTGTAGTAGTAGCAGCAGCAGAAGTTTCCACTTGACTTAGTTCAAACTTAACTGCCAGTTAAAACCAGATGGTGTCCGATGTTTTCCTGTGACATCCAAGGAAAATGTAAGTTTACAAACTTACAGAAAAAAATTAGTTCTATAAATGACTCTTACGTCTTACTGGGTGCCATTACACACAAATAAAAGTATTGAAAGTCATTAAATAGTGAGAATGACAAAGAAATGAAAAGTCTCAGAACCGTATCATTTTAATGGTAGGTTTATTTTGACAGTGACAGATAGCACATCAAAAGGAAAATTGAAAAAAATTACTTTAAATAAAAGATAGAAACTGATTTGCATTTCATTGCGTGAAATAAGTATTTGAACCTCTACCAACCATTAAGAGTTCTGGCTCCCACAGAGTGGTTAGACACTCCTACTTAATTAGTCACCCTCATTAAAGACATCTGTCTTAACTAGTCAGACACCTGTCCACAGAATCAATCTATCAAGCCGACTCCAAATTCTCCAACATGGGAAAGACCAAAGAGCTGTCCAAGGATGTCAGAGACAAAATTGTAGACCTGCACAA
>JBBPDA010000034.1:7477022-7489346 GCA_037974385.1 Arnoldichthys spilopterus | reverse complement strand
CAAGTGCTTGTACGAACTGCTGCAGTACAACAATATTCAAGTGCAGAGTGAAAAAGTGCAGAGTGAAGAACAACAATATTCAAGTGCAGAGTGAAAAAGTGCAGAGTGAAAAGCTCATACTTGAAGCTGTATTCAACATGTTGCTGAGAATTTGGGAAAATGGCTTTACAGTAAGTACTGCAACCATTGCAATCATTTAATAACTCTTTCCATAACTTGATCCAAAGCCAGAGCCAGTTTCTCTTTCCTGGGGTAATACCCATGTTTTTGCCACTTTCATTTTTCCAGAAACTAGAGGTTTCACTTTGATGGCCAATGAAGTACTTGTCATACTTGGATCACATATTAAACATAGAAGCAAAGCATGCCAGCAAGAAAAAAGGGAGCTTTCTACATATTAGCAAGAACACTAGCTAAGGGAATAATTCATATTCACTACAGTTTAAAAAACATAAGCCCCAAACCCAAATGCATTGTAGAACTAACTAAAGTAAAATCTTTCATCTCTTTGGCTTAAACTTTGTCACCAGTAAGTTAAGCATTGTAAGTTGTGAGTCAGTGATTGTGACTCAAGTCCCTTACAAATAATTCAGTGCCTCATGAAATTTCAGATTTTACAAAAATTCGATTTGATCACTTTAGTATGACTGTGAATTATAAAAATGTATTAAAATTTTACTAAAATTATTGCATATTGTATTTAATATCATTTTGTGCTATAATTGATTGTAATACTTAAGTAAAATTTAATTATCACTCTCAGATTAATGCATTTTTGCATTCATGTTAATCTGTCTCTTTTAAAAGAACAGGGCGCGTTGTGTAGCTCTACCTGTGGTAAATAGTGAACACTAATTGATTTATGAGTATCCTCTGCCTCAGGTAAGCAGTTTTAAAGGAAATATTCAGTTAGTGAAACTTCTGGATATCCACAACGGAAGAATAAAGCGCTATTAAAAGGCTGTGTTCTGTCTTCAAATATGTTGACTAGCTCTTTAAATTATGTTTAAGCAGTTATTACACAGTGATAAGGTACTGGATGTTGTTTTAAAGTGGATTGTCTACCAATGAAGAGCCTAATCAGAGGCTATGAGAAGGTCAACAGCAACTGTTAAAGGAGCCTTAAGCTTTTATGGCCGAGGCTGATGGTGAGCATGAGACAACGAAATTATTCTGAAGATCTGCACCATTTTGTGGGATGGGAAGAAATTGTTGCACTCAGGAAAATGCTAAATATATTCAGCTGTTCACTATATTTTTAATACACTTAAAAGGACAAATGTTGCATTCAACCAAGCATGGTCTTTATAGGGCTCTGTGAATGCCTGGTCATTTTGTAACTCTCCATCAGCATCTGGACAAGTCTTTGTAATTCAGAGAACCCAGTGACCCAGGTACATTTTAGATAGAACAAAAAAAGACTTTGGAACATTTTTGTCAAGCACTGTGCGAAAAGGACATTTTTCTCCATTGAGGAAAATGGTTTAACCTAGTTCTTAATTTGCTTGGGTCACCGACTATAGAATGACACATAACTTCAGAGGTTTGTGACGCAGCCAAGTATTGAACATCACCTTTAGCGTTATTGATGCACTCTCTGCATTAACGCTAATTACTGCTAAAATGAGAACTGATGTACTTGTGACAGTTTCTGATCTGTGCTACATTAATGAGACTGTCCCACTAGCTAATTAGAATAATGGAACTGATAATCTTGTAATAAATAGTCAGAGTTTTTTAAATTATTTTCATTTAAACAGCCTTTCTTAAGTGTAGGGTGTAGGTTGTGTTTCTGTGTTTACTGTTCAAAGTCTACAGTTGGGCTTGTGTTAGCAGGTCAAGCACAAGCTTGTTGCATACAGATTGCTTTCAAAAATACTGTAAAGTACTTGCTTGGTATTTGCTTAGAGCTAAAAATACATTAGATATTATTAGATATTGTAGCAATGCTTTCAGCCTTTATTATAGTTGTACAGCATTGATATGTTCCATTGACGGCGAGATACTGGCTTCCTTCCCACAGCTCCATTCATGAAATTGAAGGCTTCTGATTTATCTTCTTTGAAGCTGCCATGCAGCTGTGATTACACTTGCGTTCTAATGAAGGCCTCAAACTGATAATTTTGGAAAACTGTGTACCAAGCAGAAACAGACACATATAATTTTGAGAAACCTTTAACACCATGTAAACACATTTTCTCATTGTTATTGTCCAAAGGCTGTTTGTCTTTCTCTCCCTCTTCACCCCATTGCTTTCTTTGGTTGCATCTAATTTCTGGCTTTTGCTTTTAGCTGACAGTTGTTTTCTTTAAGAGCCAGTCAAATAGACTGTATCTTAATATGTTCAAGCTGATATAACACAGATCTTTATAAATCAGAACATTGTGGACCAGAAGAGCAATATGTCAAAATATATCACAATACATTTAAAAATGTTTAAAATATAATTTATTTAGTTTGTATGAGGTGTGGTTATCACTACAAATAAAATCACTATTGGCTGTGAATACAATTATTTTTATTCAACATTTGAAAAGGCACTGCACTAAATTACAGTGACAATTGTGAAGTGAACCATCTGTGTCAACAAAATCTTCAGCCAACCTCACACCTATATAGGTAGGGGAGCTGATAAAATGGACAGTGAGTGTAGTAGTTAAATGATTGGTTTGTCTGTGTGAACCTTTATTTAACTGACTGTGTGTGTGTGTGTGTGTGTGTGTGTGTGTGTGTGTAAACCTTATTTCTGGAAAAGTTAGGATATTTTGTAAAATACAATTAAATCTAAAATATGTGTTTTGTAATTTTATTGAAGCTTAATGAAACAGATAAAAGTACAAAGAAATTACCTTTAATGGCTTAGCTCAGTTGTATTTTGTAAATAAGAAATTAACAAAAAGTTTATTTAAGTTACACCATTTTGAAACATTCCACAATAAACAGGTGAACTGGTAACAGGTGTGGGCATCGCAATTGGATATAAAGCATCTAAAGACTCAAGTGCAAGCAAAAATAGGTTGTGGCTCAGCACCATGTGCCAAACTTCATGTGGGGTTTGTCAGTCATTTCTCAACACACGATTAGAAAGAATTTAGGCCTTTTACTATCTACAGTGCATAATATTGTGAAAAGATTAAGGGAATCTGGAGAAATCACCACTGCATAAGAAATTTTGGAGTACTTTGAAAAATCATTGTCACAGTCAGCTGCTACATCAAGAACTGAGACCTAAAACTCTTTTATGCAAGGAGGAAGTCATACTCATTTCAGAAGGGCCTAAAGACATTGGAAATGTTTGCAATGATCAAAAGGAATCCACATGTGCACTCAAAGAGGAAAACCAAACAACAGTGGCTATGGATTGTTGAGCCTCTTCAGTCTTGTGTAGAGCAGTTCCTAAAAAACTTCACAAAACTGCAACAATTGGTGTCTTCAGTTCCCAAACAAGTTCCTAAAAAGTGAAAAGAAAGATGATGTAACACTGTGGTAAACATGCCTCTGTATGTTGCAGACATTTAAAAAATTTTGTTTATGCTTAAAAAAGGCATTTAAGTTTTTATTGAAATAAAGGTTCAAGAGAATAAACAAATTACACAGATTTTTAAATCACAGGCTCTTTTAAAATGTTTTGCTGTCATGAGCCTCATCTAACGTCTGACTCTTCTCAGTTGGAGGAACGTATTATATAGATGTTGGCTCACTTATAGCCACACATATTAAGCCATTAGTGTATGACTTTCCGATGGGGCATATGGTGGTGAGTCATGCTGCTGCTGTATTGATCCCAGCACTGGGACAGAACGTGCACCAGCCTCCACATGTGTTCCCTGTAAAGACACTTACCTGTGTGACTGGCTGTGTGATTCTGCTGTGTGACCTCAATACTTTATTAATACCCACCACTGTTTGCTTTGGATCTGGACACAGAGAGCATGAACTTAGTCTATTTGCAAACATGGAGTAACAGCATCTAAATTTCATTTCATTTTGAGTGCTTCTGTAGCGGAGCAAACCTTCCAAGGAGAGCTGAATAGTTTAGCGTGTAAGCAATTAGAGAAGTTGAAAGAGTTTCTATCAGTATTTCTGAGAGTTTTTAAAGGTTCAGTGTACTTAATCCATATTCAGACAGTGATGAGGTCCTAATCTAAGGCTCACTCTGTCTCTTATTGCAGCGGTGATTTAACTGAGCGTAATAGGTTAGTTGGCTCATCTTCGTTGGTGCTTTTGTCCCCAGTCCGCTCAGAGTAGAGGCTTGGCTGAGCGTGCCTTTCAATCGCCTTGTTATTAAATTATCTCACGACTGTGGCCCTGTGACTCGAGAGCTTTCAAAGTGTCAGAGACTCAAATTAGACTGGCCTTTCTCCAACTCCAATTTGCTGTGTGTCAGAACTGACAGCCCCTTAAAAGGGAGAGATGGGTATGGGCAGGAGTCTCAACACGGACACCCCAGCTTTGACCCAGAACCGCTGCTCCAGTCCAGCGGTACTGACTGCCAATGAGATGAGAGTATGGAGCACGTCCTCATTTGCACTTGCGGCGAGATGCCACTGTTTCTTGATTGATGATACTTAAGCTGTGGGCTATTATTAGGCCGGGTTTGAGTAATTATGCATCGAACTGTTTTAGTGTCTGATAAAGGATCAGCAGTGAGATGAATCGATTATTGCTATGCTGATGTTGTTCTCAAGATGTTCCTTAGTTGATCTTATGTTGTACCATAGATTAATCATTGTCTATTATTAATTATAATTGTATTGTACATTTTTGATTAATTATTACCATTATTATTACAATTATTGCTGTTTGACACCAAAGACAAACTGCCGGTCGTTGTTCTGCCTGGTTTGTTATGTAATATCTGTGTGGTGAGAAGATGTCTATTCCTTGTTGTAGAGGTACATGGATCACTGGATAGTTTTAGTGAAGTGAGTGATTATTTGTGATTGTGAACATAGCATAGCACAGGACATGGTGCATCACAATGTCATACAGCCTCTGCATTTGACCCATCCATGTAGAAGCAATGGGCAGCACTTGGAAGGCAGTGCTTACGGATGTTGCCTTGCTCACAGGTACCTCAGTGGTACCTTTACCAGTCTGGGATTGGAATCGGTGACCCTCCCTAACCGTTACACCACCATTGCCCCAATATTTACTTACAATACTTTACCTGATGCAAGCAGATTGTAGACACCTCCCGATTTACTGTTTTGTTTCTTATGAAATCAAGGTTCCAAACAGGGAATTTGACATCTCTTTGCTAAAAAAAAGCCCGAACTCTGAAATTTCATTGCATTTAGCCACAATAGCATTAATGATGTTAGATGGACAGTTCTGAATCACAAGCACCACTCAAACTAAACCTAAAGGTACTGGATCATTTCTCTCCCAGCGTTCCACATGTCAGTGCTGGAGGGCTTTATACCCCTTTAGAAGATGCTTGGCATTTAGCACTGTGATTGTAAGCTCATGTGTGGCTGTCCCAGAGTGCTTCATTTTGTTGGCATTGCTTGTCTGTGAAAATTATACAAACTAAATGTTTGCAACGAAATACCTTACAGTAGATGAATTCTAAAAATAGAAGTGATGTCTGCAAACCTTTGAGTATAAAGTCAAGTCAAGTTTATTTCAATAGTGCTTTTTACAACTGGCGTTGTCACAAAGCAGCTTTACAGAAACCAGGTCCTAGCCCCCAAAGAGCAAGCCAAAGGAGATAAATAAAATAACTATATATAATAATAATAGTTCTCAGTGTAATGGGCAGCAGCAGTTGCTTGTGTACAGGTGCCGCAATGACTTTAGATCAGTTCTTTGGCGGATAGGGCTGTTCATATGAGCTCTTCAGCAGGAGAGAGTGGGTTAAAATAAAGTGTACTTAAAGTGTATTTAAGGCAATTATAACAGTAATGAATCTATTGTTTTGGGCCTAGAGTCAGTTTTAAAACATTAATTAAGCTTTTAACTATTCTTTTTAGCCACAGGCTTATGGCTAAGATAACATTCAGACATGCCATTTTGTTCTGTTGTCAAATTTGCAACACCGGCACCTCAAATCTTTGCTTTGCACTAAAGTTGGCAGACATTTCTCTGTCCCTCTTCCCTAGCTGAGAAAAAGATGTGCTGACTTCACACAGAGCAACAGTGACACAACAAGGTTAGCCAAGCTGTGAAACGGGTGAGAGGAACTTGGCGATATCCAGCACTGTGAGCAATGTCCCATTAATAAGTAGTAGGGGTGTTGGGCCCATCCAGTCAAAGGCCATCTCTCTTGGCGTTTGTTTTTTATTGAAAGTCCCATGGTTGAAGATGCCTTTCTTGATGTTCCAAAAGATGATGTACAAACACTTCCCGACTGAGTACTGGAAGTAACCTCCCAGCAGCTGGAACCAGAATAAAACGACTGACTCTGGCACGACACTGAGCTCACTTGGTGCATCTGTGGTCGCTATCTGAACTGGCCATGAAAACAACAGAACAGAGACAGGAAAAAGAAAGCAGATAAAGCAACGAGAGCCCCAGCTGCTGTCTGAGTTACACAAACCAAGAAGCTGAAAGCTGGCTGAAGGTCCTTTGAATGTGAAATGTGCGACAGATTACAGTGTGATGATAAATTTAGATAGACAGCTATGGATAAAAAGAAGCCCTGTCACACCGTCGTGTTAAACATGCCATTGTGAGCAGTTTGCAGGCTGATTAAGGAGGCAGCAGAGACAAAAGAGGTTTCAGAGTGTTCCCCTTCTCTTGAGAGGAATTCAGACCCATGTTAATTAGACATGAATGTGGATAGACCTGACAGTTCTCCCTGTTGAAAGACATGATTCATACAGAAGACCGCTCTCCAGAGCTGAAGAAACCATCCAGATTTTCCCTCCATTTGTTATGGTCAGTAACACACAAGTCATTTCCTCTGCACACTCTCAAGTAGTATTGTATTAGGTGACAGCTGTAATGCATTGGTTCCATTTGTTGGCCTCCACTAAATTCACTTTCACTTAAAGCTCTTGATTATCCTGTTTTGTCTCGCCCTCTGGGGAATTCTGTCACCTGGCTGTGCTTTGTAGTGCCCTGTTGTGCTGTGGACAAATTTCAAAGTGGCTGACACTTTGGTCCTGAGGATCATTTGTCATTTCTGAGCCCATGAGCATAAAATTTAACTTCAAGATCCTCCTTACACAACAAACCAAAAAAGCTTAAGACAGGCTAAAGTATCAGCTTTCGGGGACTTAGATTGGTTTGCTATACGTCACATAAAAGGCTGACCTTCCTTTCGCCTTCAAGGTTAATTTGACAGATTCTCTGAAGTTGAACATGGCTGATAGAGTAACGGCCCAACGCGTCTTTTATCAGCTGCTGTTAAAGTGTGTTGGCTTGACAACTCTCTTACGGTCTCACCAAAAGCAAATGAAAGTGACAGCTAACATGTAAGAGGGAGCATGAGTTCATGTGTGTCGGTCGAGGATTTGCAATGTGAGACTTTAAAGATTTGGTTGTTCTGCTGTTTTTCATGCTGTGCACAGTGTGAGGAATTGGAACAATACATTGAAAATGAACCTTCATCCTTTTTCACCATGGTAACAGATGAAAATGGCCCATGGCCCGATGTCTTGCCCCAAGTGAACATGAAAAGTGATCATTAGCACCTGTTAAACTGGCTTGGGCTGCCACTCAAGAAAGAAAACAAAACTGTGACAAAAATGTTTAGTTGAAAATATAATTAAAATCCTTAAAATAATGATTTATCACCACTGGGGATGACCATGCACCTAATATTTTAGATTACCAGCAAATGAGGCTATTAATTTACATTGCCTTTTGAAGATGAAAAGGCAAACATTTTGCTAATTGTGTGTGTTGCTGCATCCAATAGAGGCTGATGTGGCATCCAGTATGTGTCATGGTCTGGTAGTGGATTGGCTGTTAGCTGTGGTTCAGCCTACATATACAAGAAAGTTGGGAAAGTTTTTTATTCAAACTTTACTGTATAATACAACACTCAAGCCTAGTACCACAGAAACATGACAAACCTTTAAAAATGTTATGTTGTTATTCCCTGGTACTTTATGATAAAAAATGATTTAAAAAAAGTTTGATAAGACTTTAAGAGATTAACCAGTCAATAAAAGTATATCATATTGCCCTTCTGCTGTGTTTCTGCAGGTGCGCTGGCCATTCTGATTCCAGAGCTAGACCTGGTGATCTCCTTGGTGGGTTCCATCAGCAGCAGTGCTCTCGCGCTGATCTTGCCTCCTGTACTGCAAATCCTTACCTTCCACTCAGAGGGCCTCTCTGCCTGGGTGGTACTCAAGAACATCATCATCAGTGTTTTCGGTCTAGTGGGCTTTGTGGCTGGGACCTACATTTCCATTGTGGAAATCATCTCACGCAGCCGTTCTAAGCAAATTGATGCCTACTTTCAGGTCATGTGATGACAGACCAAGTAAACAAAAGGTTTACTGGCTGGTTGAGCCAGTAATTTTAATCAGATTATACTTGAGAATATTTAATTCAACCCAAAAATGACATTGGCTTTTTAAGAGCAACATCGACCATGTGTCTTATTTCTTATATATATTTATATATACATATGCAGTCAGTATAACTGTATGACTGTATGACACATGCAAACACATAATAGTTTGAACATTTTATTATTAAAGGTCAAATAGAGCTGTCTAGTCATAAGCGAAAATAACTTATCATTACAAAACCCTGCACACAGTAAAATTAAGTAAAATTAATTGTGAAATGAACACACACATTCATTTTTGTGAGTCACACTGGTACATCAGATTGTGAAATATTGTACATCATGAATGATATTTAGCTTGTTTTGTTTAGTAGCTCCTGAAAAGCTCTTATTTATAAAAGAATCAAATTATTATGTTTATATAGTTGGTTAAAGCTTTTGTTTCAAAACACTTACACTTGTGTGGTACTTCCTCTACTTATGTGGGGGTTTATGATTATTTACAAAGTGCCCTTGTTTTATGTTTTGCTTAACAGTTTATCAGTATACAATGAAAAATGAAAAAACGTTTCCTCTATTATACAGGTGTTTCCTTTAGTATAAGAAATTCATTCAAAGTTTACAATTTTAAATATTTTGTACAAAACAGTAGCAATAGTTTTTTGTAGTTGCTTGATTGTTTAGTAATTTTTCTTGTCCTGGAAGTTTCTTTGAGCTAATTGAACTTATTGCACATTAATCTAACAGTTTCTTTATTAAGACTGCAATTTTAGTTGAATCAAATTTGGTGAGCCTGATCCGGAGCAATGATCAACTTCATACCTCACTTGACAAAGAAATTTAGATGTAATTTATCAGAATTTTTGTTAGACCTTTTACGAAAACACCCTTTATACCAAAACATTATTTTGAATGCTTGTTTGAGATATATATAGTGAGTTCATAAAAGTTCATAGAACTTGAGCTGCTTTGCAATGTCTGTGCCAAAAAGAGAACCTGATGTAAAGTTTCAGTTCATTATTTCTGTATTTCATGTGGCACTCGTGTATTGTTTGCAATTATGGTTTTAACATTTTTTTATTCATGTACATTTACACTGTAAATGTAAAGAAATGTAAGTTTCATTAGGATTATGGGTTAAATGTGCATTAATGTGTCATCAGTGTTAGGTTAAGGCTCAATTTTCCCCTTACCACAGAGGCAGTTGATCATCCCTAAAATGTCTCTCAGATTACTCAAACAGCATCCATCTCTTCATTAAGGTGACACAGCCATGTAAATGTGGTTTAGTATACGGTAAGATTTAATATGGACTATAAGAATGAATGACTTGAAACTGGTATTCACAATTTTCACAAGCAATCATATGGAAAACTTGGATTGGATTTCTTTGTATTTATAATGGTTATTGACACAGAAACGGATCAGCATTCATGGATACAGTTTGTGAATGCAAACCCTGTTGTCTAAAATGGCTTCCTTTAGCACCTGTGTACATTGTTTCGATACACTGTGTGTAAACTTGAAATGTAAAGAGACAGCAGTCTGTTTGTGTGCTACATGTAAATCAGTTCACATGCTGTCATCTACTATAGCCTGTGCTACAGAAAGTGGACTGTAGGAATACAATGTGAAATAAAAGGTTTGTGCTCATGATCTTTGCATGTCTGTGCAGTGTAGTCTTTTTTTTAACTCACTTTGCAGCAGAAGGATGTATGAAGCATGCTGCCTCTGGAAATAGTTCTCACTTGGCAGGCTGTGATGGGGCACTTGCAGACTACAATAATGTCAACAGCCCTGAAGATGTGTAAAGTGCTGTTAGCAAGTGACTGCTACACTCTTGTTATATAATCCCAGTCCCTTATGGAGCAGGCTAACTGGGTTAGAACTGAGTCTTTATTCTTTCATTTTGTTGAGATTGAAATGACCAATTAATGATGTTTATGATGATGATAAAATAATTATTTTTTTAATTCATTTTCTTAGCCATTTATCCTAGGTCATGGGTGGGACTGGAATCATTCTCAGAACTCAGGCAGAGAAAAACCAGGTTGCCAGACACACTGTCACACCTAAGGGCAATTTATCATCTCCAGTTCACCTAACATTGCATGTCTATTGACTGTGGGAGGAAACCAGAGCACCCAGTGGAGCCTTGCGCAGATAGAGGAAAAACATGCAAACTCCACACAGAAAGGACCCAGGCCGTCCCACCTGGATATTAAAGCCAGATCCTTCTTGCCATAAGTAAGCAGCACTGCCCACTGCAAAAGTAGGCCACCCATTACCACAGAGGTGACAATACAGTACTGTCATGATATGATATTTAGGCCACAGTATGATATAATTGCCAGTCTACAGCTTGAAAGCAGATGGCAAATAATATACAGAAGTCCCTGTATCTCTGACTTCCTTTCCAATTTCCATAACAACAGAATATCAGCTAAAAAAGATTTTTAAATAAATCGATATTGATGCTTGGCTTACTGCTTTATCAATGCAATATTGTATGCAAATTGTGCCATTCATCACTGAATTTATTTTTTTTAACTTCTAATTAATATTCAGTAAAACATACAGTATATTTCTTTGTCCATAGGTAGCTGGAGTTTTTCTTTTGTATTTTGATCAGTTTAATATATAAAATGACCATTTTCTTCTTCGGTATAAGCATTTTTAAATATTTTCAAGTTAGTTCATTTTGCATGTATATGTTTCATATCACAACACAGGACTTTGGGCAACTTGTAAAATATTTCAAAAATAACCACAAAATTGTGCTATGAAAACTTTTTTTAATCTTCTTAAACCATTTTAATTTTCAAAGAACATGTTTACCATTTTCATTTTATTTAGTTTGGACCCAAAAAATGGCTGCACTGCCATCAACCCTCATACGTAACTCACGTCTTCACACCCAATGACAATGTAATTCCTGTGCCAGAGAGCAACACTTTCAGTACAAGAAAACTAAATACTTTTCAGACAAAAGATCCTGTACAGGGTCTGGACTACTTATATTGCTGACAACAGGTTGTGCATCTTTAAAAAAAAAGCACCATTTAACCAAAGCAAAGAACCATTTATGTATTTAGTAGGTTCTTTTAGTGTCCACAGATCTTGATATAGAACTATTGTCTTTACTAATTAACCCCTAAAACAATTTTTTAGAGTGTGAAATTCTAAAGACCCACCTTTACTATCACAGTATACACTGCCCTTCCCTCTGACTGGGCATGGTAATAGGCTGACAAAAGAGGTGAATGGCTACAGGCCAGAGAAAGTAACGTCTTGCATCTAGGTGACTGCTAAAAAAAAACAGAAGCAGTGGAAATGACAAGTGTCCCCTGCAGGGTCATCACAGAGATCCCCTGGTTTGCCTTGGCAACTGCTTGCCCACAAAGCCAGACTACCTCATGCTGTCAGATCATCCTGTTCACTGGAAACATGTACTACTTCAGAGGGGAAAAAAAAAACTTAGTTTTGACCTCCCACCAAGGACACAGCCACTCTTTTCTTTATTACAACCAGCAAGCATCTAAACAGCTTTTTTGCCTATGATGTAACTAGCTCTGGATAATACCAGTACTCTGATGTTTGGTTATTATCGGTTTATGCTAATCTTGTGCATAAGATACATTCACTGTGTTCCATCACAGTCCATTACCATTCTTATCTGACTAATAAACAAGTGAGGGAGTTAGCAAATGACGCAGAGAAACAGATGGATTACAGTTTATAACCATAAGCTACAAAATGCACAAATATGGTCACTGGAGCTGATAAACCAAACAAGTGTAGTGTGGAATTTAGATATAGGGTAGGTGTGTCCTCATAAAGTGGCATGCCAGTATCAG
>JBBPDA010000034.1:7454408-7467629 GCA_037974385.1 Arnoldichthys spilopterus | reverse complement strand
ACTGGACAAGAATACGAGACAAGACAAAACAAGACAACGTACAGTGCAGTGGCAGTGGGTAAGGCGGAGATGTGCAAGTGGCTTTGTGAGCATCATGGAAAAAAGGGGAAAACCCTACCTGCTGTATCTCACAAAGGTAGTAGTTACATATTTGATAGAAACATTTTATATTTATGATTAATGATTAAATGGTCAAATATTTGCCAATTTATTTAGGTACTTATATAATTAATATTTATAGCCTTAATCCACACTAAAAACATGAGTTTGTTATTGCATTCTTATGTATTTTTTATATCCTTATGTTCTGTAGTTTGTTTATTTTATGTATTATGTTTCTTACAGCCATGGTAAGAAAGCAGATGAAAACGGTGATGAATGTATTAATTGTCCAGCATAACCTAGAAAAAAATCTTGTTACAATTACATATGTAAAAGTCAAGAACATTCAGCAGTGCTTTTAATTACGTGAGTGTTGCTCTGTGTTATATGTTGCTTGCACTCGGGAGGCCAGATTAAACAGTTCATTATTAACACACAAATTACCTTAAATAGTTATTGACAGTATTCGTTTGTGAAATCTGTACTATTACCCTCTGTCATTACCTTGGTGCAGGTGTAATACACAGCAAGACACTAAGCAAAACTTTTGAAATGTTACATGCAGACAGATTTTTAATATAAAGAGAACCAAGGGATTAAATGTAATTAGGAATAAATCATCAAATTACAAAGAATTTATAACTGTAATCAACCCAGATTTTAAAAGAACACAATCGCTGATTTGATCATAGTTACGTTGCCAAGGATTATGTAATTATTATTTGATTTGATTTTGTCTTAAATTTGTGGGCAATTTTTGAATTTAGAAACTGTACATATGCATGTAACTCTTAGTTAACAGGAACACAGCAATGCAGGGGAGGTCGGAGGGAGGCAACAGGTTGGGGTAGGAAGGATTGGGTAGGAGTAGTTACTTCCTTATTTTTGTCATGTATATGGAAAACCTTAAAACCATATATATTTGGAACTAATTTATTTTTGTGTGTGGCTGCATCAATGTTTTCCTAATAAAATGAAATATTTAATGTGTTCTTTGATTCTGAAGTGATCTGAAGTTTCTTTTCTCTGATTAGATTTTTAGAATCCAATAAGTTACATTACTAATCTACAGGAATTGCCCTTTACCATATCAATTACTATTCTGAACTATACCCATACCCACCCATGCAGCCAAAAGAGACATGGGCCGGCTTAGGTGAGAAATAGATATGCATGCAAAATTGTGAGAGAATCAATTAAAGGAAGCACTAGTAATCAGTACTGTATACTCGCAGATTCACTCTCAATTTCAGAAATTAAAAATCGTTGCGCTTGCTGAGCCCACACATCTATATTAAATAAAATGTCAGTGTGTTAATATAAGTGTTTCAGTTACAACTTTTTTCAATTTCAAAGTGATTTTTCTTCCCTTCTCTCCAAGATTACTATTTCGCCTGCTGCCTGCTGAAAAACAAAGTGTTGCCATGGCTCAGGTGCCCAACTGTGTGACCGGAGGCGATGCTTTGAATTTTCAGAATTATTGAGCACACATTTCACACCCAGCCATGCAGCCGTTAATCCTTCAGTATAAGCCTGCTGGACTGCTACGTGGACTACATCTCTAACATGATAGCCACAGTGCTCTGAGGGGGCTCGCACTCACTCACACACATGCACACATACACACAAGATAATGGAACACCATCTCCCAGCAGTCGCCCTTTGTGTTCATACAAAGTTAACAATGATCTTATGAAATACTGTAAATACAATGTGTTTGTCTACTCAGTCAGCTACCTCACTGAAACTAAACAGCTAGCTGCCATACAACACTGCGTGAAGAAACTGACAAATATGGCTGATGATGGAACAAAAGTGTTTTTTTTTAGCTTATAGCCCACTACTAACTCGCACCTAGCCATTACTAAACTTAATACTGATACTAAATTAAACTAACAGCATTATGGCCTTGTTGAAGTGACAGGATAATATAACGTAATGTGTAGATACTATGCTTAGTGTGAAAACACAGGCAGGAGAAGGGAGAATGAGCTGTAGGTTTCAAACGGAACATGTGGAGAATCATCTTGGGGAAAACCTGTGAGCTATGGTGTGAATTTTTCATAGAATTAATGCATCGCCTGAGGTCAACTGAATGAGTAAACGAGCAGGCTTGTGGTTAAAGTGCTGTACAGTGGAGATAGTCTTGCTGAGAATGGACTTCACCGTCTTTGGTATCAATGGCAAGGCACTGAATATGCAAGGCTGCACTTATCTTCGAAGAGCCAGGGACACAAATCTCTTTTGCGAGTGCTGTAAATTAGACCTGGCAGATGCTCTGAGGGAACTCAACTATGATGAACACATGAAGTTGGGTTCCTGTGAGTCTGCCAGCATGGACTGCTGCTAATGAATGAGCTTTGTTATAGAAAATGCTTCTGTCTACACTGGCCTGGACATAAGCAATAATAAACACACTTTCCCATGTGTGCATGATTTAGGCATAAACATTCATCCTGTCATGCTAAATGTATAAATGCTTTAACCTTGACAAGCAGACATCTTGGCATCTGTCCCAAAAGACATTATATGTATTAGAATGAATGATGAGCCTTTGAAAGGAATAAAGTTAGGGTTTTGACAAAGATTAGCCCATCATGCAAACTCCTTCTCTACCCTTAATGTACCCACAGAAGGGCAAACGTATTGATAAATTAATTTGTGTTAAATCGATTTGGTGAAAATTGATGAATGGGTTCAAGTCGTCTTACATTATACAGATTTTCTCACTTCAAGCTACAAATTAAATTCAGAAGTTGTATGTCAATTGGACTGACACGGAGGACCTGCTTTGGAATCAGTGCTGACAATTATGGTAAAGACTTTCTTTGTCTCCAAATACTAGCCTATTTGTGTGTGCCTCTGCTAAAAATTCAGTCAGTCAAGTTTGTGACCATAGAGCACAATAGACAGTGTGGATGGTGGTGACTTTCACAATTCCTATGGCCAACTGGGATTCAGATGAGACCATTCTTCCTGAAGTGGTCTTATAACAAGGATTAAGATCTGGAAAAGCTTTCTTTTGTAGTCAAGTAATATACTAAAAAAACATCACAATGTAATCTCCTGTGAATGACCACTTCTCAATACAGAATCTCTCCAGATACCTGAGGGTCACAGGTTCCATCTTTTGGATTCTACTCTTCAGCTCACCCCACAGGAGTTTAGGTCAGGCATCCAGGGTGGCCATGGACAATGAAGCATATTTAGTGGATTTGGATGTATGTTTGGATCACTGCCCTGCTGCAACATCAAACCATTACCCGGTTTAAGCTTGAGGGAAACAGATTTTCAGTTAAAATGTCTGGATATATCCTTTAAAATCTCCATGATGCCCTGCTTTCTAATAAGGTACCCATGTGAGAAGCAACAGTCCCAAAAAAATCATAGATCCTCCAGCATGCTTGACGGTTAGGATGAGGTTCTGTTTTACAATTCTATGCTTTATTCCAGACCCACCATGAGTATTTGTTTCCTACAATTCAGCTCAAGTTCTAGTAGGAGCACCTTCCAAATAGTATGTTGGCACCAAAATGCTACCATCTTCTGCAAATCTCCAACCCTAATCCTTGGAGGAATTTTTGCTTCCTCTTCAAGGTAGGATTGCTCCAGCTCAGGCTGTTTTAGACTCTTTAATAATGGTGGATGTAGCTATTTTTATAACCACTGGCTGATTTATGAATGTAAAATCACTTTTGTCTCATTCAATTTATGTTTTCTCTAATCTCCCCCACTCTAAAGAATGGCTACAGGGAATCTGGCTAGCTTCTGACAATGTGTCAGAAGCTTTTATGGCTGGTATAGCTAGTATAACTCATGACAATAATTATTATAAATATATTTTTTAATCAGGGTATTGATTTCTTTGCCAAAATGTACTTTAATTAAAGATTAGATTCATTTGTATGTGAGATTGAGCTGATAAACCACAAAGACATTTAATTACCCTTTCTTACCCATCAAATTATGGAGCTAACTGTAAACTGACAACATATAAATATACTTCATATCAATTTTTTTAAACATTTTTCTTGGTATATCATAGCATCAGATGTAATCACCTGCTGACTACACAGCGCTTAACTCTAAGTGCTTAACTCTGCTGCATTTTCATATAAATACTTAACTGACTGATATGTTGCACAGAGACAGTGGAGGGAAGAACCAGTCATCCTTCCCTTGTAATAAAAACTGCCGATTATGTTCTTGGAGATACATGGAACAGTTATGGTTTACAGATCAAGCTTTTGATCCTGCTCTTCATTATCAACTATTATGAACTAAATTCAGATTTAAATAATACAGTTACTAACTCTGACTTTGAGATGATATAGTGTAAAGGTGTTTAGTTTAATGTATATTTTGTAGTATTTTGAAGTCAACCTTCACATATTGCAATGGCAGTGTCACCCTACGTTAATGCATCATGTAATTTCCCAGCTGTGGTATAGCACATGCTGCCACCCCCTTCTTAAAATCATGCTGAGGAACGTTAAAATAAATGTCATAAAGATCAGAAAGCTCATAATATGAAATGAGTATTAAATGTGAATCATTGTTTTTACAACAAAAAGCACCTAAAACAGACTCTAGCTATTACCTTTGATTATTATGGCTAAAATAAATGGATTTATGTGCTGCCTCGACCTTGATATGATCAATGACTTTGTCTGAGGAGCACGATTACTGCACACATAGGCCATGACTTTCTGCTGTACATCCACACAGCTTTAAAAGGTCAACTTAGATTAAAAACATAGCTGGGCCATTGCATTGATTGTGGGACTGAACTTGAATGTGGTGGAGAAAAAAAAACAGTGCTGACGGCAGTATCTTCTGTATAAGCTGGACTCTTGACAACTCTTGGAAATGTGATCACTCTGGATAGAACAATATCTGAATGGAATGTAATCTCCATAGTGCTTGTATATGAGTAAGAGATGATGAAGAATCTGATGAAGACCCTCCCCAGAGAGAATGGTTTGGGAATCTGATAGTGTCCCTGACAAAATACAAAATGTCCCAAACAATGTCTCACAAAGTACTTACTGTAAAATAAAGGTGCTAAAAGGGCTTCTTGGGGATAGTACCCTTTTTAGGGACCACCCACTGTGAAACATTGTTTAGGAAACCCAACGTGGTTCAATTGGCCATTGCTCTTTTTTGGCACCTCTGTTTTTAAAAGTGTGATGAATTTTAACTGTCTGAGTTTTAAAATAAGGGAAATTTTGCTGGAAGTAAGCCAACCTTAAAAAAAACAACCTTAAAAAAAACAACCTTAAAAAAAATCAAGATACTTCACCTATAGGGCAAAAAGTAGTTGCCAATACATTGCATGTTACATAGATCTGATGTGCATCAGTGCTCATGAGTCAGCCCATATTAGAAACATAGATGGAAAATTTATGAAACGCTCTTGTAAAGGAAGACCTGACCTGGCACTGAAGTGCAAAAAGTTCAGTCTGTCTTACTCCAGTTAAATCTCTCAAATTTCAGTCAGAACTGGACAGGCACAATGGCAAAATCCTGACCAGGTCAAGCCCAAATCTCTCTAGGAAAGGTCAGACTGTGATGCATTCGAAGACAAGGTCTATATTGTGTCCAGAAGGTGACAACAAAGACACGCCACATAGTGCTTGGATAGCAAATGGATAGACCAGTCAAAGCAAAAATGCCATGTACCTGCTTTCCTGAGTTTTCTGTTTCTGAACACCGACACGATGACCAACAGGTTGCCCAGCACGTCCACGACGATGGTAGTGATCAGCACGCTGGACAGCACCGTGACCACCCAGGGAAAAGGAAGGCTCTTACTGCGCCCCTCTCCAGCTGAAGCGTTCCTCAGAGCTCCGTCCGTCGCCTCCACCATGCTCACTGCGTCTTCCGCGCCATGGGACAGGGGGAAGTGGCACGGCCCCGCGTGCCACCGGCACGAAGTGAGGCGCGCGTGCATTGAGCGCGAGCGTGCAGCCTGTGAGCCCGAGCCTCCGGAGCCGCGCCGCTCTCATCAAAGTCGCACAGTGGCGCGCGCACAGCAGCGGCAGCACCGACAGGCTGCAGCCGCGGCGCGCGCCACATCTCCCGCACGAGGCTCGCGCTCGGAGACGGCACAAGTGGTGCGCGAGGCTTTCGTTGCCACACTAATATTTGTTTCGACGAAGAGGGGAAAAGCAGCGTTAACGCACAAAAGCTAAATAAATAAACTTTACTAACATAAATGTAAAAGAAATAATCGTTAGCGAACACTTAAAAAAAATTACAGTGCTAAAAAGAGCCTTAACAAACTAAAGCTGTTTTTCATTGGTAACATTTGCCGTTACCGTCTCTGTGCTCGTGATGGTTACTTCAGTAACCATCTGTCTCGCGCTTCAAGGGTCCTCTGTTCATCCCTTCATTCATAAATCCGCTGTTTTATCGTCACACACGCTCTTTCATCCCTGCATGCCAGCGCTCGTTCATGACATTACGGCTACCAAACCGCTGGAGAGAGAGTGAAAAAAAACTTCTTCACATCTGTTGCACCATCCCCAAAAGCGAAGAGAGAGAAAGACTCCGGGCCGCGGTACCCTGCTCGTCTCTTCCCGCCAGTATTCCGACAAGCCCTACCTTCCTGGTCGATGATTGGTCAATAGAAACATCCCTCGTTGTGATTGGCTAATATAATTAGGAGGCAGGAGTAAATAAATAACATTCCAGCGGTCTGCTTGTAAGGCTGAGTGACCAGCCAGGAGACGGGATGCAACTAGCCAATCCGAGCACAAGGGGCGTGGCATAGAGGAATACGGGTTGGAAAAAAAGACACGTCCCTTGGACTACTCAGTTGTGCACTCTCTGCACCTGAAGTGCCACCTCCCTGCTTAATGCATGTGCTACAATCCCAAGCGTGAGAGAGAAAAGCCACCAAGCATCAGGAGGCAGTTATCTAACTAGGAGCAAAAACATAGCATATCACGAAACCTGGAGAATCTCCCTGGAGTCCTTTCTTCCCACTAAGGTTTGATTTCGAATTGTGCAAAGCAGCCAAAATCATAGAAACCTGATTTCTTTCTTTCTTTCTTTCTTTCTTTCTTTCTGTTAAACACTGTTAAATTTTCAAAACGTTTCAATTACTCCCCATGGCAACTGAGAGCCAGAGGCCATGCTGATGCTGATACAAAAAGATTGTTAAAATGCAGGTGTTGCTACCTGCATTAGGAAAACATGACCTGCACACAACTTTTATTTATTCCTATGAGGTTAACAAAGAAGTAACATGAAAAAAAGAAGTAATTTTTCATCAAATATCAGATTAAACTATCAGTCAAAGTTAAACATGACTAACTAAACAGACAACTGTCTGATGTCTAATGCTAGTATTATTTTTATAAATGTGGATATATATTTATGTTGGATAATCACAAAAATTTAATTATGATATAAAATAATTATTTTAGTACATAAACCCATACAAATGTTAAGAATGTAAAGAAAATATGGATCATATGAATGTATGCTATGTATTCTTTAAGAAAGTAATATTACAGTATTAAGAATTAACAATAAATATTTAAGCAACAATATAACAATAATTCTACATATTGAACTATGTGGCAACTTCTTTGTTCAGTTCACATTTCTGGAAAAGTTGTAATTTCTCATAAAATGCAATGACAACAACAATTTGTGATTTGTTAATTCTCTTGAATTTCAGTTTAACTCATAAAAAAGTAATGGAATAAAATTGAGTGAAGAATTTATAGATTATACGTTATTTTGTTTTGAAACAATAAGCATGTAAGGGGATCATGATTGGGTATAAAAGGATTTGGTTCTAAATGAACCAAGAGAACTGTCAGTCAAATCAAACAGAACATTTCTCAAAACAAGATTACAAAGAATATAGGTGTTTCATCATATACAGTTCATAAAATTGTAAAAAGATTCAGGGAATCTGGAGACTTTTCTGTAGGGCAAGTCCCGAAACCTTTAAGCCTTCAGAGGTCACAGCACGAGAAACTCCTGTGATAAATATAGCCATGGGCTCTGGAGTACTCTGAAAAAATCACAACACAGTTTACCACTGCTTCAAAAAATACAACCTAAAACTCTTATGCACAGAGATAGGTGAACTTCAGCCTTATACAGACATGCCACTGAGTTTTCTGGACCAGAGCTCATCTCAGATGAACAAAAAAGCAGTGTAAACTTGTCATGTGGTCAGAAGCATCCATCTTATAGCTTGTTTTGGGGGAAAATAGACTTCAAGCTCTCTGTGCAAATTACGAAATGGACAATCCAGACTTTTATCAGTCAAAGTTCATTAGTGCCCATGGCAATTCTGTGAAGGTCCCATTGACATAGAGGCATATTTTGGGGTTTTAGAGAGACATATTCTATTAAGGTGTCATCCTTTCCTGGGAGGTTCATGGTTATTTCAGTAAGAAAATGCCAGGCCTTATTCTGCATGTGCTACAACAGCATGTCTTTGTAGATGCAGAGTGCATGTGATTGACTAGTCTGCCAGCTGTCCAAATGTGTCTCCTACTGAAAATGTATTTATCTTCATGAAGAGGAGAAACAGACAACAGCCACCGTGTACTGTTGAGCAGCTAAAGCCTTGAATCAGGAAAGAATGGGTGAAATGTACACTTGCAGGACTGCAACAGTTAGTCTCCTCAGTTCCCAAATGGTTATACAGTGTAATCAACATGTAGTTCACGAATATTAAAACATCCATATGATCCATATTTTCTTCACTTATAACATTTGTATGGGTTTATGTACCAAAACTTGTCATAATGAATTTTTTAAGTTTTTCCCACCTCTCTTTACCCCTCTGAAATAAGGAGGTTGTTTCAAATATTGTGCTTTTACAACTGATATATGTAAATGATCTCTGTTCTGACTAGCTGTCCTATACTGTGACTGATTTATAAAATAGCCCAAGCTGAAACATTCTTAAAAATTTAATGTAAATAGCTAAACCAAAATTGCTGTAAAATAAACAGACAGATAAATATGCTTTTTTTTTTGCAAAATCATAATAATAGCACATTCAAAATGTGCTTCTTTGGCAGCATATTTTTCTAAATTGTTTACCATATCTCCACTCCCCCTACACAGATTCCAGCTCAAACACAGATGATTGAATTCATTAGTTATTTACCTGGTTCAGCTAGTTTGTTTAAGCAGTTATCAAACAAGGATACATGATGCTAATAGAATCATATTGGTATCAGCAGATTTTTGCTTTGGAAATCTTTTCTTTGAAGCTTTATCAATTAAATTAAATTTGAAGTAAGTTAACAAATCACAAACTCTTGTTTTTATAGCATTTTATGAAAAATCTCAACTTTTCTAGAAATGGGGTTTGTACATATATAGTGTATTTCCATTTGAAGGGACCATTCAATGCTTATGAAAGACTGGAGATTCTCCAATGACCTAAACATGGCTTCATACATCACACAATGCATTCACAAAGCTCCTGGATTTATGATCAAACTGTGTGCACATGCACTTGTCTTCCTGGAAGTCCACTTCATCCATCATACCCTTTGTTGATACATGACTTTAAACCCTTCTACCAGCCATATGTTGTTTTTTGCCTTTTTTGTTTGTAATGTCATATTTGATGATATTTGATCACTGTGATGTGCACTGGTCCAAGGATTTATAAATGACACCAAACGTTTACCTATCAATCACAAAGGCTGCCATTTTTCAAGATGACATTACTGACATCATCACTTTGGGTATCTTTTCCTTATGATATATTTCCTATACATCCTTTTGTGTTAGTGTGTGTCTTCCATAATTATTATAACCTTGGGGCTAGAGCACTATTTATTTCATCACTCACTTAAAAAACTTTCACCCCAAACATGATAAAGCTTATATGGTGTGACGGTTTAAATATAACAAAGAATAATATATGCAATTTTTCTCAGTAAAGTACAGTACAATAACACAGATGCCTGTTTGTGAACCTATTCTTTTTAAAATCGAGGCATACAATTTTGAGTCAGTTCAGAATTGGGATATACAATATGACACAATATTGTGATATTTAAAGGGGTGACTGTTTGAAGACTAATTGGGTTGGGGTGCACTTGTTCAAGCAGAAAGTACAGTAAACATCTCAGTAGACCATGGAAAGGTTACAAGTTAATTTGCCTGTTGGATAGTCAGTAAATCAAACCTTTTTGGCATTCCATCAGTACCCCTTCCTCCATCACTCCACATGAGTACCCTTTCCCAGTGTCTTTTGGTGTGACATATTTTTTACCTAAAAATGCAAACGAAAAATGTCTTATTTGACATTGTTACTTTTGAATCTATGTTATCATAATGCATTGGGCACGCTGTTAGGATGACCACAAGGCCCTTTGTTGTGCTAAGGGCATGAAATCTCATATGGTGTGACACCACATCATATTGTGTGCAGGCATGAACAGTGATGAAGCTAATTTGCTTGTGTACTGTACCTAATTACATTACATCAATAATCTGTAACTTTTCAATCTTATTTTAAATCTGTTCTTTTGTTGGATGTAATTGATTTGCATAAGAAAATGCAAAATCTAAAAACAGTAATGATATAGAATTATGAAAAAGTGAGTTACTTACGAAAATTATACCCCATTTTCATTTTATACAACTTTTAAGTCACAGCATATGACAATTTTAGGCACTAATACAACATATTAGTTAATCAATTCAATTCCCAATGCTAAAAATGAAAAGACCAGGCATTTTATAGAAGTATAAAGCATGCAATATTTTTATACCTAAAATTTGCCATCCATATGGCTGAATGCCAGTGCATGTGTTTCTATTACTTAGTTTATCATTTGTCTGTGGTCTATAAACATATCTGCTGTACATGTAATATAAATGTGAACTGAATTGTTTGCTTGTTAAATTTTGTTAAAAGGGGACTACAGAAGTACAGTAGAAGTGTGTTTTCTACTCTTGATTTGCCAAATCTACTTTGATTTATTCTGTTTAGGGTTAAAACAAAACATTTTTTATAAATTATTTAACTAAGATAATTTTCTGAATTTTTTTGCATTTTGATGTTCCTTTGTTAGTTTTTTTGCTTTTATGAAAACTCCATATAAGGTAAACTTAATTAACTACAGGTATTGCAGGGCTTACATGTAAAATCCTTCATTTTCATTTTTCTTCTCCCAGAATAACTTTCAGAAAAACATTTCATTTCTCTTTAGTAATTACATTCATTGTGAGGAAGCAAAAAGAGATGCAGAGCGCCTAAAGAATTATTACCTAAAAATTGAAATTTATTCATTCCTGCCATTCAAAAGCTCATGTTTGTGTAGTATGGGTGAGTAATCTGTCTCATTTTCCAAGGAATTACAATTTGTCCTCTCATCCTTGTAGCGCTGGTCTGCAGGCTTTAACACCGTGTAATAGAAGTTAATGAAAATCATCATCCTCAGGGCTGGGTGAGTTCTGTATAGGCGAGTTTTGAGACATCTGCATTTTACATTCACATTCATCTATGAATAAACCTCTTCAAAGGGTTGGTGGATAAAAAGCTGCCGTCTTTTTTTTTTTAACCCTGTTGTGGACGTGTCATCTTCTTCTGGCATTACAAACCAGGACAATTGCACTAAGCTGTGTACACGAGCCGCACTCCATCTGCTGACCCTGTAACGGCTCGGGGTCACACTAACGACCAGCCTGCTTTGTTTGCATAGCATGCAAATGAATGCCAAGCTGTGCACATGGCTTGCCACTTGCGCTGAGGGTCCAGATGTGGTTGTGAGCACCACCACTGTTGTCCATTCATAGTGAAACTAGAGAGAGAGAGAGAGAGAGAGAGAGAGAGAGAGGGAGAGAGAAAGAGAGAGAGACAGAGAGAAAGAGAGACAGAGACAGAGACAGAGAGAGACTGGCTACTCAGAGGCATATTGTAGGTCTGCTTTGCCACAGTGGTCTGGATGCTAGGCCTTAAAGTCCTCAATGACAGATTATGATAAATACTCTGAATAATGGGTCACATGCTGAAAAGTCACAGTCTGTTTAAGGAGTAACCCTCAAATGCTGGATGCAGTCATATATAAAAATAAAAATGTCTGATGTAAATTGATGGTTTTTACATATTGGAACAAGCAAACATTTGAGGATATCCTTATTTTAGTACTGTATAAACTCTCTATTAGATGCTGCAGTAATGTGCATAAATCTTTGGCCTGCCAAGAAAATTGTCTCTGACTATTTATTTGGACAGCGAGTGTGTTTAGGTCTGTTAAAATACTACAGAGGAATGTTGTGTTCATGGATTAAAGATAGCCTTGGACTACAGTCCAGTGACAGTAGTTTCATCAGTAAAATTACAAATTAGTCTAGCATTATACTTAAGGATCTAGAAAAACTGAAAAAATATAAAAAAATAAGTATTAAAATGACAAAAAGAAATAATAATTTATACATGTCAAAAACGTTATTCATATCTTGTGAGGTGGATTAGTGTTTGTAATTATTTACAGCCGAAAACATAATAATAGTTTATATCATAATTATTTAGTTATAGTTAATCTTTACATTACAATTTTCCAACCTGTTATTATCTCTTAAAATTAAACAGGCTGTTTTTGTTTCTGTGCATTTAAAACTGACATATATTTACAACGGCTCTGTTCTGACTGGCTGTCCTGTATTGTGCAATTTTCAAAAAGCAATCCAGGAAAGAGCACTCCTTATAACGAATGGGCTAAACTTCTGGTAGTTTACTATTTTGTTTATGCAAATATGACATCACAAAAAATATACATTCGAAAAAGACTTAGGCTTAGTTTCCATATACTATGGATTGTATGGACTAGGGAGTAAATATTACATTTTAAAATCCTTTATAATATTTACATGCTACCTCAAATGGTAATTTTTAAATCTGAAATTTTAATAATAAGTGAAAAGTTAGTTATTGAAGTAGATGTGCTGGAAACAGGAAAAATGGGTGAGTGTAAGGATCTGAGCTGATGGCTGGGCAACACCTCAAAAAATGGCAGTTTTTGTTTAGTGTCCAGGTGTGCAGTAGTTAGTACCCACCAAAATGATCCAAAAAAGGACAACTGGTGAATTGTCGACATGGTCATGGACACTCAAGGATAT
>JBBPDA010000034.1:7414381-7454308 GCA_037974385.1 Arnoldichthys spilopterus | reverse complement strand
TATATTCACTCTGACACCTTCTGGTGCCAGAGTAGTACATCTTTGTTATACTGGAGAATTTAGTATTGGTCTTACTGCATGCTACTTAGTACTTTTAAACACTGATGACTGATGAAAGCCAATACCCTGGCATTTTGATTTATAATTGGCACCGTTTAACAGGGGTCATTTCCAGCTTTGGCTCATACCTAACTTTAATCTTTATAGTGATGTGAGTGCTCCCCTCCACCTATTAGGGTGTTTGTTTTAATGAATTGATCATTGACTTTTTCAGATGGCTACTTCATGTATTGAACCCTGCATGTATTGAATAACTTCTGCAGAGCTGTATGAATGATACAGTATAGAATTACAGAACGTATATAAGAAATATGTCTTCTTCAAAGCTGCTGTACTTTTTATTGTCAATGATCGTGACTATAATATCAAAGAGAGCTGAAAGATAAGCAAAAGTCATCAATGTTTAATGAATACTGCTGAGTTAAAAAAAGGAACAGATTTAATGTTACACAGCACATTTTACTGTGTGATTGATGATCTAAAGATAGGGTAGGTGATTTATTTCAGAAGCATTTTTTTCTATATTCCTTGAAACCCTCTTTACATACCAATAGCAATGAATAAATTAAATGGTCTGGCAACAAAAAGAAAGAAAATGCAATTTGTGGTAGCTGCAGTGCTGCAAAAAGGTCTGTCCACTCATTTAATTTGTATTGAATGATATACCTGCCTACTTGTCTTCTACAGGGCTAGTCAGCCAGACACATTAGGTACAGCTAGTAAGCCAGACACACCATGCTCCACTAATAGTCCATTTACCCTTAAAGGTGCAGTGGTTTGAGGCACCAGAACATAACCACTTGCACTGCTTGAGGTAGGATGGAAGAGTCGATAATAAATAAGTGAAACCCCTGGAAATAGAAATGAGCAGGATAGATAATTATCTGGTGTTTTTTTTCATGTTCAAAAGTCAACTAATTTTACATAGCCATGAATCAGGAAGTAGTAGAATAGTGTGTTTCCATGTGTTTTGATGGAGTGACTGTGCAGAAAGGTCTGAAATCGGGCTGGGATTTTCCCTTTTTATTTTTTCAGTCTGCTGTTTTTTGCTGTTTTTTATCATGTACCCTACCTTTAATGGGACAGTTGATTTTACAGTTTTATTCTTATATGAATTGAAACTCTCTGAGACCAAACACTACTAGCAAATTACCTGCTATACAGATATGTGAAGAGTAAGCACACCCCATCACAACATCACAACTGATTTCTTTCAACATGAACAAGCAAATATTTCTCCCTCCTTTTACAGAATCTGCATATATAGGTGACAAACTTCATCAGAACCACATGGAACTTTAGCTTAGTCATTCATTTATTCAACAATATTATCAAAAGATATAATATTTTTCCGTTATTCACAGTCGACATAGGGTTCTTCTTCTTAAAATCTGTTTACACCACACATGCACACTTTTAGTGTGGCCAAACAACTTTATCTACAGTCTTCCAAAAGGCCTGAACTTTGCCTATAGGTTCTTTGCTCTCAAAAAAGAACATTAGAGTCAGTTTTTCAAAGGCTTTTCCTGACAAACCTCCCGTGAATCATGACCTTTCACACCAATAGTTCAAGAGTTACCTACTGATGTTGTGATGAAGATCTGCATCAATCTGTCTACTCTTTAGCTGAATTACTGCAACAGCCAACCCTGGACAATTAGTCATTTGAAATCTATAGCATAAATTATTTTCCTTACAGTGGAATTATTTTCAAAAAATGTAAAGATGTTTTTACATTCCTTGCAAGAAGTTCCAACCACTTAATCTTAAACATGTGAGTCTAATTTTATGGACTTTAAAGTGTGATAAATGTGAAGGTGCACTTTTTTACTTTTAGTTTTACTCTTTTAGTTTATTTAAATGATAAGAATGACTACAAAGTATACATTTTATGTGTCTGCAAAGAGGCTTAAATGTTTGCTTTTTTTAATCAATAATGGAATGTACTTTTTTCACATGATGGTGTCTATAACATCTACAAACCCCATATCCAGAAAATTTATGTTTTTCCAATTACAATAAAAATATCTTTATATGTTAATTGGGATTAATTTTTATCAAAAACTCTTGGACAAACAAAAAACAAAGAAAGAGAAAACATTTTGAAAAAGGAAAAAAAAGTATTTACAAATTAGTAGCAAATATATAGGCTTGTTCAATAATTTAACAAGTCCATGGGTTTTCTGGCCTCCCTCAATCACTGTGTACCATAAGCCACCAAAACTGATTCAGCCTGCTCCAGGAAAGCTTATATAGGGGCAAACAGGCAAACACGATGTGCTATGATATCACTTCTGGCTTTTATACAAAGGGGGGGGGGGTTCTACATAAACACACCACTCAAACAGTTCAGTTTGCTACCCTGCATAAACATTCCTATTTCTACATCATCAGAAACAACCATAGGTCATATTTCTATTACAAATCTTTTCTTTTTACTTTTGTCAGTTAAATAAAGGTTCTCATGATTTTACATATAAGTCTTTTTTAACTGCATTTTGGATAATATCCTAAATGGGATGTTTCTGGAAATTGGTTCTGTATGACATTATTCATTGGAGACAGATCTATCTTAACAAAAAACTTCTTACCCCTGACACAGGTTAGAGGTTAAACATATGTATTGATATTCTCAGCAAAATGTTTTTTAATAATAGTAATTTGAGGTCATAACAAATGTTTTAAGTTGCAAGAAATTCCCTCAGACGTCTCAGGATCCTTATTCGTATACTCCAAAACTCTTGAAAATCTTGATAATATCAGTATATACTCATGTCAAGAGTAAATGTGAAAAGAAAATGCTGAGTAAGGAATAGAAGTGCGGCATTGAACTCTAGCCTTCTCCAAATGGTGCTGACTCAGATCTCCTAGTGTTCCACTGTCCTGATTTGTGACCCCACTTCATCATGTTCAGCCATTAATGCAATACAATTGATTCTTCAGCAGTGGAAAAGCATGTGTGGCACCAAATGAAAAAATTTGCTCACCTCTCCGTCCTCAACGCTGAAGACATCTAAGCATAAACACGCAGCCAATCAGCCAGACCAGCTACATTAGCACTTCTGAAACTGAATGCAAAGGAAATAAAAAATATATAATAACAATGCTGCATGAGTGTTTGCACTCATGGCTGCAGTTAAAATGAAATGCAATGAAATAAGGAAGGCAAAGATCCCAATCTTAGACATAACATTTATAGAAATAAACATGTTAGCATAGTAAAAAACAGATATCATGAGTCAGTGAAACATTAACCACATACTTTTATTTATACAGTACTATTTTGTAATATTTCCAACAATGGTGAAATCTAAAAGCAAATTATTCTCTCAGAGAGGAACAGATTTAAAACATGGGATTTGTCCCACATTGAATTTTGAAAATACAAAAAAAAAAAAGAAATACATTCTTTCTTGAACACATTGGACCACTGCTTCACTGTACCTACAGGGAGAGTTCATGTGGCCAACCTAAATGACAGGGATGAGAGAAGCTATGAATCAGCAATCTCCAGAAATACTTCAAACAGCTGCCATACACAACAAGACTAGAACAGTTCATTTTTGCTCCAAACACTAAGCACTACCCACCACAATGACGTAGCAATCGATCAGTAAAAGAGAGGAGCAGTACATGCACTAGCTTCAATGGCTCAGCCCTCAGCATGTACCTGTGTGTACAGCATTAATAGGAATTCCATACGTCCTTATGTCCTCATTACAAACTCAAAAGCCAGCGATCATACTGTCCACCAAGCTTCTATTGATCGCATTTTCAAGTGTAAACAAGTCAGTAAGGATGGGACCATAAACACATAAGAATGTATAGTACAATGAAGTCTATAAATGGTCAACGATCCATTTCCACATGTCCAAATGTCTTCTGTAGGGTTTGATCAAGAAGAACGCATCAATTTTATCTGTTTGTCATGAGGCACACTGTAACCATTACATTTTGCACAGAAATTGTGTAATGCTTTATTCTACTATAATTCTTTCTGCTCACCAAACTCTTGAATCACTTACAATATTAGGAAAGTAACAGTGCATGAGTTCACATTCCAAAAATACTGCATCTAACGCATTACTATTCACAAAGCACTGCAACCCAAATATCTTACATGCTTGTGAAACTCTAAAAATCTGTTTAACAAGACCTTATTTATTTAGTCACTTAAAAACTCACTATTTGGCATCTTTTCTTGATATATAATACATTTCTACTTACAATATATGGAAATAGCAAAGGACCAGCCTTAGCTTCAGTCTAAATATATTTAATCTATTATTTTTCCCAACAATATTTAATTCACCGCATTTTTAGGCCAACTCTCTATGCAGTGAATTTATTTCCATTCATGCAACTGCAACCTCCAAAATGGCAGACGAAAGCTAACGCGTCTCCTGAGACATACATGGAGGTGAGCAATGCATTGTTTTGATCCCTCAGCCAAACAACATTGTGAAAGTGCTTCAACACGCTCAGATGAGAACGCTAATTGCCTGAAAATGTAAATAACTAAATGACATGGGCAGTCCTAAAATAAATCATTCTTGTGATATTAAGGACTCCCCCCATTAGGCCAGCATGTTGTAAAGCTGGGATCTGAACTTAATTCCTAATTCTAAATTCTATGTAATATTCAGTGTTTTTAATCTCTAAAATAAAATTGTGTTATCTTTATAGTAAATTTGTTATTTTGGATCATTTTAATTGGTCTAATTGCTAGGAAATGTCCACACAGTGTTTATAAAGTAAAACAGTTTTTGATATGACTCTTCTCTTCACATCATGGTTTGAACACTTGCCTTTTCTTTCACTCTCTTGACACTTATTTAAAATTCCCTGTCTGTGCTTGTTGAAACAACGGCATATGAGGCACATGTTTTGGCTTCATTTTCTCACCCCAGTTCTTCCAGTTCAATATTTGACATGTGGCAGACCATGCGTTTTTGGTGCAACCTCAAAGTATGCACATAAATATGGTATACCACTCTGCTGTTTACCAGGGGGACTAAAATGACAACACACAGGAGCACAATCCGCAGCTGGAAACTTGAAAGATGTCACTTATAACCACATTTGAGACTTCTTTAGAAAGTCATGCAACAAATACCACAGATTAGCACACAGAGATAAATTGTAAACACTAAGCGTGATGAAATGCTTCTGTGTGATGGAAAATTGTGCAGCTGTGCTCAGGAGCCATCTTCTCAAACAGCGGGCAGAAAAACATTATTTACCGCACTTCCTTGTCTGTTCCTTCATGCGAAGGACAGTGGGTTACATTTGAGGCATGCACCTTTGCATCGCCTTGAAAATGAAAAGTAATACTGTTCGATGCAGGGAGCACTAGTGCTTCAGTAACTCAGCCATCAAGCTCCCTGAAATTCATCAATCACATTCATCTTCTAACTCCTTAAACTCTACGGACCTATTAGGGGTTCAGGTTTCTGTTCCTCACTCTTGTAACTACATAATTTAGAAATTAATGTCTAAGAATAGTTGCTGAACAATTCATAGCATTTACTCGCAAGCCAAGTGAAGGTAAACTAGGGCTTTGGGGTAACTTGCACCAAAACATTCATCACAAAAAAGAAATGCTGAAAAGACCATTGAACACTGACACACACCAGAATAAAACGGCCTACATAAGCAATCCCACCCACAGCTGATCTCTCTTCTTCAACAATGCTTATGTGCACTGGCTCGTTTAAGTAAAACAAACAAAGACTAAATTTGCCCAGCTGTGCCTATCAGATGCAGTATGAAGCTAACCTGTTTGTGAAACTATGGATAATCTACAAGGACAAACCTACAACTTTTGCATATTTTTTATTTCTTATCGCAATTATTCAATTTGCAACCCCTTGGTCGTAAGGGCCCTGATCTGCAGGCCCTAAAGCCCATTAGGTTGATACAGCCTTAGTAACTGGGCAATAAGCTTTCAACTAAGTAAGTCTGCAGTTTAAGGGGTTTAACCTCTTCTTGAGTTTTTTGAGCATAGTTTCTGGCACATCTTCCTAGGCTAGAACATGACCTCTTCACAGCTGCCGTAGTCACTCTCCATCATGTCTGAGTCTGCGCGGCTGCGGGGGCGTCTGGAGGGCGATGTGTGGCTAGAGGAGCCACAGTCTGCATATGAGGGCTGGGCCACACTCAGACGCACACTGAGCCTCTTGTAGCCCGCCGATACGTTGTCCATGCTGCGTGTGTGCTGGGTGGGGTAGTAGCTGATGGCTGTGTACTCATTTGGACACTGAGAACTGGGTAGGGGCAGACCATCTGGCCCCAGGAAGTCATCTAGGTTCTGATTGCTGTAGCATGGAGGCAGTGGTGCACGCCGATCACTGCGGTCCAGAGGGAATGGGAAGCCCCCAAATCGAGAGTTTCTACGAGAATCTGTGGATGACATGGTGGGGTAGGTGCTCTCTACAATGTCAAATTGAGGGAACTCCTGCACGGTCGGGCGCCCAAAGTAATCTGGATCAGCGGGGTACACTGTAAAAAAAAAAAGAGGAGGCTGGGTTCATTAGCTTGTTTATAAAAGATTACCTGTCAAAAAACACCTTTTTGTAAAGTTCGATCTTTACTTTTACTGTTCAATTTAAAATCATGGTTTGTCCAAAATTCATACGTACATATTTCCCTTACCCAAAATACAATATATCAGCCATGTTTTTTTAAAGACATTTTTAGTTCTTCACTGAAGCTGCAAGATTAATGTAGCTAACAAATTAGGTATAAAAAGAAGGTTTTGCTGAAATTTTGATTTAACAGTTTACTTTTCCAAACAATTCTGAAATTGTATAGGTTTACTAGTGTGAGGGGTATGTTTTCTTTGTATACCACAAAGCACACATGTACGTCACTCTGGATTAGAGCATTTGCCAAAAGCTGTAATTGTAAATGTATTTCCATTGTTATGTACATATATGGAGGAATTCTATAAATAACTTTGCATTATTATTGTTTATATTGTATTATTTTATCATCCAGTACAACACTGGTTTTGAGGGGCTTAAAAATCCAGTAGCCTAAAATATCACCAGATGTCATTTTTATGTTCAAATTTAAATTTATACCCCAATAGTTTTACTCAAACAGTGTTTTACTTGCAGACCTTATATAGTTATTATAGGTCATATTCATCCGTTCAGCTTCAATTGCTGTTATATAGTTAAATGGGAATGATTCATACTGTGCTCTGCATTATCGAAAATATTTATGATAATAACAATATACCTGCAGATCATTAACACTGATACATCGGTCAGGTTCTTGTTCATGGTGAAACCACATGAACAGACCTTGAAGCTTGAAAATGTATTCTTATTGGATCTGACAGTGAGTAATTTCTGATGAACAGAAAGCTAGAGACATGCTCTGTCCTCTTGGCTATGGAAGCAGAAAAAGGAGGAAATCTTCTTGCCAACCTTCTCAAGTTATTTGTCCTCCAACTAATACATCTAAATACATTTGAAAAGCTCACAGACTCACCTTCATAACTTGCCTCCCAGTTGTGTTTCATGATAGAGTCATTATCAGAACTGGAGGAGGGGGGAGGGGGCAGGTTAGGGGCCACACTGCACACCACAGGGCCCTGAGCTTTCTTAGGCCTTGAGCCTGCCTGAGCCAGCTCTCTCTGTTCCCGGGGCTTCAGGGAGCGGAAGGGGCTGTGGTCCAGATCCGAGCCCATCAGAGTGCTCATCTCCATAGGAGGTGTGTCCCCTCCATCACGTATCATGCTCTTGGTCAGGCCCGTTGGAAAATAGCTGTTGGAATCTTGCACACAACCTGATTTGTTCTTCTTGTGACTGATGTAGCGCTTTCGAATGCACACGAAAGCAGCAACCAGAAACAACAGCCCCATCACACCGGCACAAATTTCAGCAATCTCCATATATCCAATGCCTCTTGATAATCGAGGTAAAGGGTCACAATGGATAGAGCCCTCTGACATTTTACAGCCAAATCCACTGGGGCAGGGGTTCGGAGAACAGGCATCAATCAATTTCTGACATCTATACATTAACAATAAAAAGAAAGGGAAAAATTAGGTTTGGTGCCATGGGCAGCATTTTAATCCTTTATGCTTAATCCATTTATCTAAACCCCTTTGCAAGTCCACAGCAAGCATGGGCTATATGGCAAAAGGATAATATCACTGTACTATCATGATATATCATTTTGAGAAAATAGGCTAGAATGAAGAAAGCCAGCACCATACTTATAAAAATATGAAGACACAAAAACAAGGAGTGTTGTGATTAATTTAACTTGGTGTAAAAGTAAAGAAGTAACAGAAGAAAAGAAGGTGAAAAAATTGGTAAAATGTATTGCTAAAATATGACAAAGCATAAGTGGCTGACATCCAATCTTTTACTTATCACTAGTTACAATTATCTGGCTGTTACTGCTCTGGTAATTTTTATGATACATGCTGTTTGTTTACTGTCAACTTTTTTATGATATCCACTTTTTACTCATGGCCCAGTTTATTACAATACTATATCAACATCAACATATTGCCCATCCCTAATCAATACCCTGAGGGATATTATTGGATAACTTCATGGAACACAAAGTAAGTCACTAAGTAATTAAGTTATAAGAATGAAAAATGGCAATCTTGAACCCCATATATGTCTGAGAAGGTTAAGGTAATAATATTATCTGAGGAAGCCCCACCATTCCAGGCTTTTCATGAGATTTTGAAATAAAATTAATTTTACTTTGTTGATGAGTGAGAACAACTGAGAATAGCAAGCCCCAAACATAAACCCTCAGTAATAAGTAAGATTTTAAATATGATGCTAAATTTATTATATATATTATAACATATACATGTTGTGTGTATCAGATACTGTATGCACTGTAATAATTAATGTATGACGTGTTATTTAACTAGTTTGGAATGTTCACTGATATTGTCCAAGTGTGAGCATTTAAAAGCCTGCCAGCAGCACTTCCATGTTGGAGAATGGGAATTTTCCTTTTTTGTAGCCACTGCATATGCCACTACGCATTCTAATTTTTTATCATCCTCAGTATGAACTGACATGCTGGTAACGGATACAGTGTGGCAGTAAGGGGCACGCTGAAAGATGACTCTTTTTTTTAGTTTATCTCTGCAGGAAATTAGTGTCAGACGTCTTCGAAGCTTGAGCCAATTAGTCAATGAAATAGGTCAGACAGGGGCTAAGTTGTAAGCTACTATTCCATTAATTCAAAGGCACAGAAATAAATCTGACAAAGTCTACTGGGCACACACGTACACATACCTGAATTTTGCATTCATGAGGGAAAAGAGGAAGTCACATGCCACAGTGCTAATTCTCATGCAAACTGAGCTGACTCCCCAGAGAACCACCAAGAACATGACCAAGATAAGGTATGTGTGATCACACTGAGTTATGCTACAGTATGTGGTTCTTACCTGCTTCCAGTAATTTGTTCAGGGCAGTGGCATATGTAGCCTTGGAGCTTTGGCACGCACTGGTTGCCGAGGCCGCAGGGCTGAGATGCACAGGGGTTGTTGTCCAGTTCACAGCGTGCACCAAAGAAGAGCAGTGGGCAGCTACAGCTCAATTCTAGAGAGCAAAATTCAGAAAGCATCATGTCTTAACTTCAGAAAGAGAAGCTGTCACCCTGGCGCTGGCACATCCACAGAGATCTGCGCCGAGTTATTTGAATGAAGATCAAAGACCCGGACTGAAATCACTGAGACTGATGTACTCACACATCTTTTGAAAAGGAAATACATTTGGGGTTATTATCTCCCTAGCTTCATTTCCATAATTGTGTTGCAGTGAAAAGTGCTTCTGCATACAAATATATATGTAGAAAATTGTACCTTAGGTCACAGTTACAAGAGTGATCTAAACTGTATGCATTGATAGAAGTTTGTTTTAGGGATGTGCAGTGATATCAGAATGATATTCATAATCGTTTTCCAACTTCTGTTTATCTCTAAGGTTTATTTAAGTGTTCGTTTGAGACTAAGATATGTAAATGATCTCTGTTCTAATTCTCTGCCCTGTATTGTACCTTGTTCAACAATTACTTCAACAGGCTGAAAGTCTATGTTCTCTGTCAATGGGTGGTACTAAACTGCTGTGGGCTGAATAGTTGGTTTATATGTAAATGCATTGGTTTTTGTGACATCACAAAAACAATGACTTGAAAAGGGGTTTAGCAGCTTTATTTTCCTATATAAACTTCATGGATGGAGAGTGCAGAATGTTTTGCAACTTTAATAGTGTTTACTTACTACAGACGCTTATTCTTATAAAAGATCATATAACAATAAATAACATTATTTACTAAAGAAATACAGTAAATAATAAGTATTTTATATAATCATGTGACAACGCAAATGATAAAATTGGCCAATAAGGCACACTTGCATTAATTTAATGCAGGTACATTAATGCTTGGAGTTTAACCCTCACCTCCATAAATGTTTTCCTCACATGTCCCTCCATTCTCACAAGGACTACTGGCACAACCATTCACTCTGCAGCATTGGAACATGCCAAAGAGCCGGTTTTTCTGCAAGCCCAGGCCTGTCGCTCCCTCTTCTCTCCTCAATGATTGGCCGTTAAACTCCAGACTGTCCAGACAGCCTTGAAAGCCTGGTGCATGGGCCTCTGTGCTGGGGTTGGAGCTAGCGATCAGCAAGGCCCCACGGGCCTGAGTCAGCCTGCAGGGCTCCTGCAGTACCACCGAGTTAGAGTAGGTGCCATCCACGGTCAGCCTCAGCACAGTTCCATTAACCTCCAGAGAGATGTGATGCCAACGGTTGTCGGCCACTGGGTGGCCCCTTACATGCAGGCTTCCAGGGACAACGTTTCCACAGCCATAACGGAACAGGATCTCACGCTCCACCACCTGAACACAAAAAGCCATGTCAAAAATGCAACAAACACAAACAAACACACAGGAAAGGATAAGTTGGAATATAAACACTGTCCAAAGTAATTCATGTATGTCTTTAACAATGTGTAAAACATTCGTTATCCTATTTTACAAATTAAAAATGTTTCTGTGAAGTTCCTTCTCTTATAAAGTTACCATTTTGGACATCAGCATTTTTTTATGGAAGGATATTTTGCCCACATTTTAAAATAAGTGTAAAGAAAAACTGCTCAAAAAATCAATCAATCATTGTTTTCTTAGTAGCCCCTAAAGTAGCATAGCTCACATTTTAACTGGGTTTATGAGGGATTGCGTTACAGCAGGCTTAAAGAAGTTCTAGATATATAATTAAGACTATTAAAAACACAGTGAGTTTAGCATGCCCAAACTTGACTGTTACTGTTTATTAAATCTCTCTTTTTTTGAAACACGGATCTCCTGTTCACTTTCCGTATTATTAAAAAAATGACCAGTTATGTCCATCCTACCCAACCACTTCTATTTTCTGCTATTTACAATAATATTCTAACATAAGTCCTTTTAAAAAGGTATTTGCTTGTTAGCAAAAAGAGCATTGCTATAAACCATCCATGCTTTACCAAAAATGCATGGCTATGTTTGAATTTAAAAGAAAACAATTAAAACATTACATCCACAACTAAGCAGCTTTCATGATAACCAGACTAGGTGTGCAATACTTTTTAAACAATTATTTATTTTAACAGCATTCTGTTGGACTTCATGTTGTTCATAGATGAATTACATATTTAAATTGAGCCCTGAGCCTTGAAATGTTTACAAGATTCAGTAAAAAAGGTTTTAGCATTAAGCTTACTGAATCAGATTTGGCCAAAAGCTAGTTCATTTTAGAAATCTAGGCTTTTGGAGTCTTCTGAATATTACAATACTGTAACAAAGAGCTGTTGCCAGTTACTGCACACTTTTGTTTCCTTTTCATGTTTTTTGAGCTTTAAATCTCTTATTATTATTGAATTGTCAGTAATATTGTAGTTTTCAGACTTTAGAGAAATAGTTTGGGGGGAATATTTAAGTTTAGACCACTTTTCTTAATTATTCAGTATATGACTGATATCTGAAGTTTGCTTCTTTAGTTTTTGTAGTCTTTCCTCTCTACAGCTTATGTTAACATCAATCCTGTTAACATGGCTAACAAATTAATAAATACCACACAAATTGCCATTATGAAAACTGCATACCCTTATCATTACATGTTAGCTTCAGTTTTAAATAATCAAATACATTGTGTTGTTTCTGACACTGTATGGCATACAAAATTTGTAGATTGTCATTTGTACAGTTTTTAGCTAAGTGACATACTTTGCCCCATTTTTAAACATAACACTATAATACAGTGTCAGAAAACTCATTTGGAGTAAGAAATAAATAGAATTCTGTAAATGTTATTTTTTAATGAACTCTCCTCTTAATTGGACCTAATTTTGTTTAGCCATAGGCTAAATATGATCGTAAGAGATTTGTAAAAGAGCAGGTTGGCTTAATTGCCCAGTTTGATTTTGCAGAAAGAAGGGATTAACATAAAATGAGCACATTTACTTTAAACTGCCACATACTTGGCTGTTTCAGGTTTGCAGTTTTTTATTGGTTGTGAACAGGCTGAAAGCACCAGAGCACAGCTGTGTTATTTGCGCAGTGTGAAGCGCGTGCTCTCACAGATTCCAGAAGTGCTCTAAGCGGCATGCGGACAGTTCAGGAAGGCAGAGCTACCCAGTGCAAGAGTGGAGGAAGCTCGCTTTCAATTGCAATGGGGCTCCAGGATGCAAGGTCATGTTAAAATCAGGAGCATTAGCATGCACACGAAAATTTTTTTCGCTTTCTCAGCACTGCACCGATAAATAATGAAATTGCTTTGGCCTTTCATATTTTTTCCACATTTTTTTATGTTTCCTTCCATCCATTAGCTCCTTCTATCTTTCATTAAAAATGCACAGCTTTGCGTACGCGCCTTAAATGTGCAAGCATCATGCTGCTTTTCGACAGCATGTATTATTTATCATGATCATCTTCACGTCAGCCACTTAATTGCTGCAGAGAATTCTACAGAGACTTGCAGTGTGTGAAGTGCATACAGCTTCTGATGTATCAGTGCTGGGCCCATGGGCTTTGCTCGTTTTCTTTTATTGGACTGGGGCCTCTGTTTTATTTTCACTGTGCTACTGCGCTAGCCTGAATGGGCTGTGTTGGGGGTGGTGAACCATGTGCTAATGGAGAAGGGTGCTTTACCCTGGAGGCCTTGTGGGGTGGAGTAAGTGTGTGTATGTGTGTGGGGGGTGGGGAGTTTGGTGTTCAGACTTTTAAGCTGCTTGACGAGTCTGACAGGTAAGAGAGCTGCTTTCTCTCTAGAGTCCACATCAAAAACCATAACCACCGGACCTTTAAATTAGCCTGGAGCTAAAGCTAACACCTTACAAGTTGAGACTGAGAAAGGTGTTGCAAATCTGAATTCCCCTGCAGCCATTTAATTGTACAGGAGTTAAATGAACTGAAGGTGTCTGTCATTAGAGAAAACATAACACAATTCCATCTTACTGTTGAGATCAAAGCAGCAAATTATCTCCCGTTTCTGCACAGGCGGTGTTTTTGCTGAAGTTCAGCTGCTTCTGCAGGAATTAAACACACCTGCCTTTTCTTGTCCTTAATGTATGGCCCAGGATAAGAAGGAGCAGAGAAGAACCAGAAATACTAGGCTATAATATAGGCTATACTTCCACTTTAAATGGAAAATAAACATGATTATCAGAATCACTGCTTGCTTTCCTGATTCCTTAAATCATTTAAGGCTATCTGGGTATCAAATCAGGAACCTTGTTCCCTTTAATAATGTTAGATGTTCGCTGTCAGTTTTCATAAATGTTACAGCAGCTTAACTGACAAGTCACCTTTTCCTCCCTCTGTCTTGTCAGAGGTGATCTTGTTCAAATCGACAAAATTTCCATACGAAAGGTAATTACTCAGAATGTGTGAGTATGAAAAGAAAGAATTAACTGGAAAAGAAGTAATTCTAATTCCTTGGTTTCCCAAGAGAAAGTACCTGATCTTTCAAACTAAGGTATTGATAAGGTCTGTAAGATGATAATAATTTGATATGGTGCACTAGAGCATTACCACCACTCTGGAGAAGCACAAACTGTGCCATGTATCTTGCCAAAGTCTTCATGAAGAAATTGTAAATGCATGCGTGGGCAAATTCTTGGATGACCATGTTTAATGATTCTTTTTAAAGTCTTTCTCTGACAATAATACAGACCAGCACTGCCAGGACTCAGAACCCTGAGGCAAACATTGGAAAGACAGAGATGACACTTTTGATGTCTCCAGCCACTTAAACTGAATATCTGATTGCAATATATAAATGAGTGACCCAGTGGGAGACATCACATGACGGTTGCAGTAATAAATAGTATTAATAAACTATTAATAAATAGTACACTTGGTATTCTTTATCTTTCTTTCCATTTACAGTGGTGGGAATCTCTTCTTTCATACTGTCTCTTGTGTGGCATCTCCTGGCTGATTTCCTATATCCAGTTCAAGGTCTAAACATTGTGGGTCCCAAAGCATAAATCCACATAAAACAGCAAACATGCCCTTTTTGCCCCCATTCTGACAGTACGGAAGGAACAAAATAGAGCCACGTTCATCATAACATTGGTTCTGTGAAAGTACAGATTGTTCATACACTCAGGCTGAAACAAATGATATAAAGTCCATATAAATTGCAATATAATCTGCTTTAGAATGTTCTTTGAGATTCATCCCAACTTATTTGTTAAGTGAGGATGGAAAATCTTAAAAATATCAAACATTTCTAAAAAAAAAAAAAAAAAAACAGACTTCATATAAAGTATATAAATTAAGTAAAGAATTTTAAAACTATTTTCAATTAATTTTGTCAGTTAATTAAATAGTTGATAACTGTCATTTATATTAATTATATATAAAATGTTATTATTATTATTTTTTTAAAAGGCAATAGCATTTAACATTTAATTGTTTAGTGCTAATGATTGTTTCACATAGCTAAACTGATGTGCTGTAATTTAGCCAGTAAAACTACATACAACTTTGCATCTGTATCTAACTAAATAATATTTCTGGGACGAGTTTTCCAGGGCAACAAACCCCAGGAATAAATTTCAGAATAAATCACATCGCAGTCATTCAGTAAATGTGTTGAGATTATAATTAGACTCTGTGAAAACATAAGATGGGCATCCCACCATGTGTGATTTCCCCCCTTAAATAATAATATTTCTATTGCATTGCTATCAGTAAGTATTGCTTTCTCACCATCAAGTTCATTTCTCCTTTCTCATGTACAAGTAGACACACTTTTGTTGATTGTGAACAGTAATACCTGTAATGTTCCCCAGTCAGAAGTGTTAGCAGTCATCACTGTCCCTTCAGCAACAGATGTCTTGATTCGAAGAGACAGATGAAAGTTCTGCTTTTCCTCCTCCATCCAATAGAGATACTTCAGATAACCATGCCCATCAAATCTCACGGCTGATTCTGAAATACAGAGGGAGTAAATTGTTGGTGCAGTACAAAAATGCTGCATTTTAGTAACTACATCTAATCAGCAGAAACTGATCAATGCCACTTTACTCTCTGATGCTGCCAAAACAAACTTTTGACTATAATGTGGAATATATACACTATGAACAGTGATTGGACTATTTTTTTTTACAGAAGGCATTGATTTTATCTCTGGTGTTAAAATGGAAATTGGAAAGGATGTTAGAGTCAACAAGCATGTGTAAAAAGCTCATTAAAATGTTTCACTTCCTGAAAATAAGTCTACATGCTGATTTGTTTGCAATTCATCTTGTAGAAAAAAATTTTAAGACATTAAAAATACACTGCAAAAGACATTTTAGCTGCTGTAGACCATGGACAACACTTAAAAAGGCAGGCCCTGGATTGGGAACCATTGATCTTCAATCATTTTCTTTACCACATTACTCCACATGTTAGATCCTCTGTGAACCAAGAATGTGTTAGGAATTCTTTTTTTCTCTACTGATACCATAACAGTCAAAACAAAGATGTGATCAAATGATGTGTGTGATAATGATACTAGTGGCTCTTGGATCTCTGTTAATCCTCATTGGAATGAGGCTGGTGTTTAAGGGGCAGGCGCCTACCGTTGCAGGAGCAGACATTCTCCCAGCTGTGCCAGGGTGTGATGAAGCTGGCACGGGCTGTGCTGTAGTGGTTCACTCTTTCCCCACTCATCAGCACTGAGCTCCTGCAGCTTCGCCCAGGGCAGCCATGCTCTACACAGCTGTGCTGCCTCACTCTGTGTATGCTCAGGCCCAGAGTGCTGTTCATTTTGGCCAGCGCTCCATCCAGACGCTGAGGACTCATGGGCCTGGCTGAGCCATCAGGAGCTCGCCGCACTAGCAGCACTTGCAGGTTGATGGAGTCGGGCTCCTGCTGTAAGCTGGCAATGTGCAGTTCCTGCCTGTGGACAGAACAGAACAAAATAGGATTTTATCAGCATCCAAGTTAATTTATTTTTTATTTGATATTGTAAATAGTTTTATGTAGGTACATTAGTGTCTTTATTTTAAAAAGAATGCACATTTTATGTAAGCATTAAGGCTGCTGAGATTTTTTTAAAGGTTTTCCATGCCTGTTTCCAAGCTGTTTTTCTATGATAAACAAATTGAAGTACTTCAAATCTATGGTAGGAACTGCTTTTTACAAATACAACACCATATGCACTCAACTCATCCCACTTTCTCTTATTACCCTCTTTTCAGCATAATGATGCAATATTATCTGTTGCATGAATGCTGCAACAGTAATTAACAGTTTTTATTTACTATTTACCACTTAATTCTAATCAGATTCATTGTTATGTATTTTGACAAAAAATTTTACAATATTTTTTTTCATATTTCCCTAGCTCTACCTGGGGATGTTGAGCTCAGTGCCCAGGCTGCGCTGGAGGCTCCTCCAATGGTCTGCCACAAACTCCTCGGGAGACAAGCCAGCCAGCTGTAGGGTGAAGCCCTTGTCCAGGGCTTGTTGTGAGGCAGCCCACACATGCACCAGCACAATGGCAAACACATTGAACTTGCCATCTGACACGCTCACATTGAGGGAGTACAGGCCAGCCCTCAGTGCCTCTTTCACTACAATCTTTCCATCTACACTGTCCACAGAGAAAAGTCCTCCATACATGGATTCCAGCTTGTAGGCCAGGACATCTTGAGGGTCCTGGTCAGAGGCGTGGAGCTTGCCAATAACCCTTCTGGGGAAAGTTTCCTCTGTTGATGTTATGAAGACTTCCAGTGGGGCCACAGTGGGAGGGTACTTGCTTTCTTCAGTGACATTGATTTTAACCACACATATTGATGAGAGTGGAGGGTGACCACTGTCAATGACCTGTTAAGGTAATATAAATATATTATGAATTAAATACACTACACAGTGCTTTCAACTGATGGTTTCTGACTGATTTCCCAAGACACTAAATTCAGCAAATGAACTAATTATTCAAAGTTCTGAAGATTCCCAAGACACTAGATTAAGCAAACGAACTAATTATTCAAAGTTAAATTACGCAAAGTTGTATTAGGCTGAATCAGGTGTTGTGGGCAAAGAATACCTGAAACAGTACAGAACCCTCGGATTAGAGTTATTAACAAACTGGCTTTAAAACAGTATTCCAAAAAATTTGTGTAAAATATAAACAAAAGAATGCAATGGTTTACAAATCATATAAAGTCTATATTTAATTGAAACTGTAGAGTTTTAACTGCAGCCCTTTACCATCTGCGCTTTCTACCCCTTAAGTATGCTCTTTTTACAACAAATCGTGTTGCTGACCTGTTGCTAATCATTCTAAGATGTTGTGATTTGTTCCATTATGTTATCTTTTGTTGCCCCAGTCCCAATTTTTTTGAAACATGATGTTGATATCAAATTGAAAGTGAGCATATATTTTTCATAAACCTGATCAGTTTCAACTTTTGATATGTTGTTTTAGTTTTATTAGCAGTTAAATACAGAGTTGAAATTATTTAGACCGTGATCTGTTTCTTTTTCTTTTTCAGCTTAATTATGATTTCACACATCATTCAAGTGGTTGTTTATTCTTAAAGGGCTAATATGCTGAAACATTTTTGAAATTAAAGACTGTAAACATATTTAAAGTTTCAAAATGTACATCACCTATATACAGTCAATAAATGGAAAATAAGCTGAAAAAAAAATCAGATCTATTTGTTGTTTTTGCAATAACTGTTTTGGCAAATAAAACAATACAGTTTTCCTTGTGGGAAGTAAACATTTTAAAAGTAAAAAAAACAAACAATACATAAGATATAGCTTTAAAATTTAAAGCAAACTGTCAGATTTACACATCTTTCCCCTCACTTCAAACGTAGTTGATCGGCCAAGACCTGTTTGGTATCTGAAGTTTGCTTCTTTACCACTGCACTGCGGTTTTGAGGCTCTGAATCATCATGCAGTCGCCTCAGATTTTGTCTGTTTGTTATGTTAAGGCCCTGTTTATACCTTAACAAGTGGACAGCAAGATCTAAAGTTAATTATTAAATTATTATTATTATCAAAAGTTGAAACTGATCAGGTTTATTATTAATTGCCTTAGTTACTATGTTAACCTTCACCTGAATTTTGAGCACATGCTGAAGCTTTCCTCTCTTTCCCAGGGATGACGAGAGGGACAGAAGTCCCCCATGGTCCACATGAAAATGTCGTCCTTCATTTCCAGACATAATGTGGTAAGAAAAAGGAGGGCCATTCTGTGGTGTGTCCCGGTCACTGACCAACAGCTGCAGAATGCTGCTGCCCACAGGCTCCCCTTCCTGCCCCAGAATAACACAACAGGATTTAAAAGATTCCATCATAAACCAATGTACAAACAAACATCAGTGGACTTAAATGTCATCCTGACTATACACCACAATGGGCTTCCATAGTGTTGGCTCCTATTATTATCCACTGTTACCTTACCAAGACTGGTGCAAACAGTGGCTTATGTCAAGGCCAATAGGGATAAATAAAGACAATTTGTGTTACAGAGTTACAAAGACTGTTACAGTTCCTAGTTGTTTATGTTGCATGTGTGTTTCCAGCTCTTTTAGATCAATAATGTGTCACCAAGCTTGCCAAAACCAGATTCTTTTAGGACAAACATGAAAACAAGAAAACAGTCCAATCTGTTCCGCACCTGAGCAGATGGATCATGAGATTCATATCAATGGTTCTGCATTCATAGACCCAAGTACTCCAATTTGGCCTAAACATGCACACCTTGACTGTGCCTGCTCCATTCGAGCTGACACAACTGGAGCAGGTAATTGAAACAGAGTGCTCGGTTGGCAGAGATAAGCCTAATTGCCACTGACCACCTCCATTGTGCCAAATTGTCTGGCTGCTCAGAAGACACAGGCACCTTGGGTGGAGGCAAATGGGCTGTGAAAAGGATTTCCAAATCAGCAGAGCTGGCCCTATAATTAGAGGAGATGAATCGGGCTGAGTCCAAAGGGGTAAACACCCAGAGCAAATACCACTGTGGACAAAATGGCACAAGAGCAAATCCATAGTTGTATTAGGCATGGCTGATTGACTTCTTGGGCTGGTGTCTATTCCTTCCTGCACCATTGAGTAGAGCTGTGGACCCGTATTAACTCAAGACAATGATGAGCACCCCACCCATCCCCACTAACAACCCCCCACCCCACCCCAGTACCTGTAGAACAAGGTTGTAGGCAGTCTGGGAGAAAACAGGTGGATTGTCATTGACATCAGACACCATCAGGGTCACCTGGACAGCAGAGGATAGAGGAGGCTGACCCTCATCAGCAGCCTGGATGGTTAATGAGTAGTGTGTAATCTGGAAGAGACAAATAATTAAAATTAACACAGCTTCTTTCATGTTTGCATTGACATACACACAACTGTGCAAAAGTCTAAGGCCTCCTGAGAGAACTATATTTAAAGCTATTTTCTGGGGAGCCATTCGTTCTTTGTGCTTATAAACATTTAAAAAAAATTTTTTAAATATTAATACCATAAAAAGTACTTTTATTTCTATCAGTTGAGTGATAGTAAAGTTAGCTTAACCATTTTCCAATCTATCTTTGAAGCAGCCCAATACCTTGTTTGACTTATCTTCAAATTAAATAAAGTGTTCTGGTGATGAAATTTACCAACTTTCTTAAAGAGGCAAAAACATAAAAAATGCTACATTTCACTACATTCAATGAATAGCCCTATGTTATTTAACCTAATCTCTCTCTCAGTTGCATCTGCTGCATACAGTCAACTACCCCACACAACAAATGAGTTTCCTTGTAATTATGAAAGGGACAGAACTGGACCCACTTATTTGAAAGAGACTTATAATAGAAAACAGTGGACAGTAGCTGAATTAAGCTGGTAAATGTTTGTTCATATTCTTGAAGGAAAAACTGGTGGTAACACTTTTTAACTGTAGTGTTATGGGAGTTGGCACAGGCTTCTGCCTGGATGGATCCCAAAAAACCTTTGCAAAAGCATAAGTAACCATAGTTGCTCCAAGGTGCAACATTTCCCGAAACTGACATTATCATGTTGTGTGTCATCTTATGACCTGTACTCTTAAAATGGAAAAGATACACTTTAAAATTTATATATTATACACTTTAATACATATTCCTAGATGTTTGTATAGAGTGTTTCAAGTCAACAAGGTTTCATTTCTTATCTCACACATAAAAATGACTGCAGAAGGTAAACATTGGTACAACAAATATGCTGCAGTAAAAAAATAGATCAAACTCTTGAAGTGGATCTATCATGTATTTGCATTAATTCTAATGTAGCATGTTCTACAAAAAAATACATTTGCACTTACTATCCTGATAAGTCTTTTTAAAGAATTTTCTTGGCTTACCAAACTCTTTTACATAGAACTATATTCTGATGGGTTCGATAGATAATATAAGACAGCTTTGAATGAACAAACTGTTCTCTTCTGATGATTCAGGCAACCGAAACCAAAGGAAACAAGTCCATGCTTGTTGGGGGAGGAGAGATGCAGTAGAAATGGGCTTTAATTGTGTTCCGGCTTCTCACCCTTCTACAGCAGACGTGCTCACCTCTTCCCTGTCCAGTGCAGAGCGCACTTTGATGTGACCGGTGCGAGGATCGATGCTGAACTGCTGCTGTGGGTCGCCACTCACGATGGAGTAGTGGATGAGGTTGTTTGGAGGCCCATCAAGGTCGACAGCTGTCACCTGAGAGAGGGAGGGAGAGGTAGAAAAAAAGGAGTGAGAGAGAGAGACAGAAAGAGAGAAGGAGAGAAGGGTAGAAAGGGAAGGAGAAAAAGAAGGGTGAGGTATTGAGATGAAAACAGAAGGGCAGATAGGGAAACAGAAGGGCAGAAAGGGAAAGAGAAGGACAAAAAGGGAGGGAGTGAGAGATAGAGGTAGAAAGAGAAGGGCAAAGAGAAAGACAGAGAGATGTGCTGTCAGCAGACATGACCAAGGAAACCTCACTATGGCTGAGCAAAGCTGTGTGTGGACCTTTCCTTCTCGGATCACTGTATGTGCTTGGGATGGAACAGCCTGCATCAATCAATGCACGTGGCACCACACTAACACATAACAATCTGCCTCGTACAGCCACATACTGAAGACTAATGCTGTTTACTGCTGAGGTACATACAGTGTGCGGTCTACTGAATGATTTTTAAATGAATTTAATCTGCTCCTGGTGGTGAAGTAAGCATTACAATCTGTTGGTCTCAAGTCAACAGTTTGACGAGAAATCTAAATTACACAATTTCCTTCACCTCAGATGTATTCGATCAGTCAAGACATGTCTGAGGTTCAAAGTATGCTTCTTTGCACTGGAACTACAAGTCTAATGCAGCTAACATGAAATGCAAGCTTGTCTGTCCAACAGTAACATAGGTAATAGATTTATTTATGCAGATTCTCACACTATCTATACAAGTGGACAAAACCAAATCATACACCCCATAAAACAAATAGTTGCCTGACCTAAATTCAGTCATACAGTTCCATAAAGTCAAGCAGAGTAAGTGAACCTGAGTCAGGAAATACAGACTTTCTTAAATCATCATGATATTCAACTGCTGACGGAGAAAAATGTAAACTTTTAAGTGCCGTTGTTTCACTGTCATATAATTCTCGTGAATGAAATCTACGAAAATAAAATGAAAATGAAATGTACTGAGTCTTAATTTGTCTCCCAAACAATCTCATTTGTTCTTTTTAAAGAGTATGTGCAGGATTTTTAAGCCTGAATGTGATTTATAGTTTAGAACATTTTCATTTAACTGTTAACTTAATTTGACCAGGTTGCTGGCAACAATGTACTTTAAAAAGCTCTAAACTGATTCGGCACAAATTGATGACAAGTATTACAACTCAGCTGTGCACATCAGTTATAAAGGGATTCCTGAATGACTACACATGTCTGGGTGAATCTGAAAACCATCACTGTCCACAGGTGTGGGAAAAAAGGCAGCCAGCCCTGGCCACATTTGATAGCCTTATCACTGAAGCGGCAGTGACAGGTGAGGGAGACTGTCAGCAATACCTGCATCACTATGTCTCCAGTAGAGAGATCCTCAGCGATTTCGGTGCTGTAGTCTCCACGGCTAAAGACAGGCGGGTTGTCGTTGATGTCGGTGATGTTGATAATAACCATGGCGATGTCAGCCAATGATGCCTTGCCTCGCGCTCCTTCCACTGACAGGTAATACTCACGGCACAGCTCAAAATCCAGTGACGCACTCACCCACAGCACACCTGTGGCATAGAGAGACAATATCACAGCTGCTTCTGACCAAAAAGCTGCACTTTTCACAGAAAATGGCCTGAAGGAAAGGGAATGTCACGTTTGCCTGAGCTCAAGAGCAACGCCTGAAAAACTATTCACTGACTCTCTGGGATGAAAGCCAGTGGGTGATAGAGCTTTGTAAACGAAAAGCTACCATTGCGAATGTTCCTGGCAGAATTAACACAGCAAAGGAAAAGGGCAGTGGGCTTACTCAAAGCAGAGCAAGCCTCTACCACGAAATAAGCACAGTTAGCAATTCCCTAATGATGGCATTCAATTAGTACATGTTCTAAATTAAGAAAAATCTAAGGGAGGAAATGTACAGATGAGTTTGGTTTTCTTACAAGCATAAAATGATGCAAGATCCAGATTTCGCCTCTGCAAACTGAGAGCTTCTTTCTAAGCAAGTATGCACTACTGTTTACCGGTTAAGTGACAGCTCTCCCGGCAAAAAAAGTGTATTCAAGACTGAAAATGATTTAGAAAGGTTAATCAAGAATTTGTAGATATCCAAAAAAAAAAACAATGTTTAGATGACCTGGCGTAGAGGACAGCATGATTGAAGAATTGTTTTTCACTAATAACTCATGTATTTTATCACTCACTCTTAAGCTGAACTGAATATAGGCCACTTAATTAGGGCTGCTTGTTTGCTTCATTAGACTGAAAGTGAGTCAGTCAGTTTAAAAAAAAATATGAAGTCTAATTCAATTAAAAAGCAACTGGTGTATTAACAATTAAAACTGAATATATTTTATTATCTCCTTTATTGCCAGGGGAGCATTTTGATATGTGCTTTCAAAACAAACTTCTTTGGCAGTTCCCTTAAGCCTGGTCCTGGAGTCCCCTGTCCACCCCATTTTAGTATTGCCTGTGTTGTTTAACCCAGTAAAGGCTTAATCAATTAGCTGAGTAATTGAATTAGGTGTGTTAGAAGATTGCAGGGCAGGAGAACTCCAGAGCCAGGATAAAGAAACACTGACATAAAGAATGCAACTGAACAGTCAAGATCCTAGTCAGTGCAGATAGAAATATTCATTAGGTATAATTTCCCCTCTTTCTCTGCAGTGCTCTAACTATGTGCACAAAAGAGCAGGCTGAGTTTACTGGGCCTCCTGCCAGTGTACTCACACACTTCATTAAAATAAGACTAGATGTCACAAAATGCACATGACTAACTGCATTCCTGCTTGTCTCTAGAATCCAGGTCTCAACAAGTGCAAAATTGCTCTTCGCAATCTCTCGTTTTATTGATTTTAAAGATCAAGGGCTCTGCTGTGTCACTTAATGGCTTTTCCCAGAGCTCAGCTGCCATGTTATTAACAGGAATCTGTCTGTCCTTTGCCTCCCGTCTGTCAATAAAGGTGTGTTTGCTCCTGTGTTTGTATACACGGCTGGTTTCTATGTAAGAGTGGACAGTGGCACATGCACAAAAGCTCCAGTCTGAGAATAAAAAATAGTCTTGGTCAATGTCACAGCATTTTTCTATGATTGCAATGATGAAAAATGCATTGAATTCCAGGAACATGTTGTTCAGTAGTGAAAACCGGGTGTTATGGCAACAAATAGCTCATCATTCATGAAAAATGTCAGATGCATGCAGAGTGTAATAGGCATGGTATCAATGCCACACAATGATAGAAGGTTTCGATGTGCTCTCACGTGTCTGCATTTCCGCAACTAAGCTATTGTTGAAATCACCCTGGCCTCATGTTAGGAAACACTGCCTCTGCATGCTTTATGCAGATTCCTACAAAATGTAATAGTGGGAATCTGAGGTAAACCTCTGACATCTACTGAAAGATGCCATGACAGAATGAGCTAAAGACCATTATATGGAATTTAATACATGGCAGTTTATGCCTGACTGTAGTTTCAGTCTACCCATTTATCCATTTTGTTACTATATATGTTAACATATACACTGATTAGCCATAACTGGCTACATACCTGGAGCCTGCAATTTTAGATATGCACTGACACTTCAACTTTAAGAACTTACTGTTCACATGCTTCCAAATATATCCTACCCCCTGACAGGTGCCATGAAAATTATTGATAATCAATGTTACTCCCCTACCTGTGAGAGTTGTTAATGTTATGGCTGATAACTTTATTAGGTTCAAATACTTTGTATCTACATTAATTGTTATATAATAGTTACTTGTTCTTATTATTGGCTACTTACAATATAGTTGCACATCGCAAAGACAAAAGTGGAATTCACTCTGTAACTATAAATTATAAAGTGTACCTATGTGATTAGTGGAGCTGATACAATGGACAATGTTTATGGATACAAGGCAGGTGTACCTAAAACATGTTTTGTTATATTAAAGACCTCAATTCTGTAACACATAAGGTCCGTTTGTCAGACCCAGATTAACCCAAATCATGGAATAAACATAATTTCCAGGATGAATTTTGTCCAAGACTAGCTTTATCCCTGTCTGGTAAACAGACCGAGTAAGCAACAAAGATAGAATGGCTAAACTATATTCTATATTCTATTCTTTACTGTTCTTTCAGCGCTGAAAACAGAAAAAGAGAAAAGGAATCTCAGTCAAACAGCCAAAATGCTGCTTCTAGCTCAGCATTGTTGAGGCAGTGTTTAGGCATATAACCAACTATGCAATGGGCCAATAGCTTTTGGAGCACAAAGTACTTCTAAAAATCCAATTGATTTTAGCAGCAGAATGCCTAGTATTTGGCAGGGGTTATAAGTGAGAACTGAAAATAATAATGCATAAAAAAGCTGGCTCAATCCTGAAAGAAAAGTTGTGTGGGCTAAAGGCCCTGACGTGTGGAGATACGAAAGAAGAGGTGGGGGGTAGGAGGTAGAGCAGAAGAAAAGAATGAGATGTTCTGTGGTTCCAGAGCATGTTAGTACAGGCTCTCCAGCTCTGCCCTTACTAATCCTCAAAAAGAAGTGTAGCAGACTCTCTAGGCGCAGTGCAACCTACTTGCGAGAATACAAGGAGACAAAGAGTCTTAAAAGTACTGTACCGATAATTCCATTGTCACACCATTATTTGTGCAATTGTTTTTGTTCCTTTAAGATTGCAACATATGTCTTCCAAAACAGACACCATCGAAATATAGTCAGACTACATATTAATTCATTGCATTTCTATCATTTGTATTCATATTTACCTGCACAAAACACTGCACATTATTTGACCATTGTGATAAATGATACTCTCAAAAACATATTAACAATAATGGTTAAATCAACGTATGCAGCAAAATAAATGCATTCAACTAGAAAAATGCACGTAAGACCTGAAAACATAGCAAAACACTACACTGAAATGTAATAAAATTATGCAAGAATTATGCAAAAATGCACTGGATTTGAGTTTTCCCAGCTTGCCAATTAAGTGAAAATCACAGCTCTTGCTGTAATTCTGTTAAATTGCAAAATCCACTAGGACAAAAACAACAAACAGTGGTCCAATTTCTCATGCATTTTTAATACTGGACACACAAGTTGGTCAGGGCACAATTTATCATAATCTATTATTCTTAGGCTAACCAGCCCACAGGGATGAGTACCACACATAAATTACATTAAAGCAGCCTACCTGTCTCTGGATTAATCTGGAACCTTCCATCCTCGTTGCCAGAGACAATGGAGTATCGGACAGGCTCATCACCATCTCTGGTGAGGGCAGACACACTAAGCACCTCTGTCCCAATTGCTGAGGATTCGGGGAGCTGGGCCGTGTACTCAGGGCTCAGAAACACAGGCTGGTAGTCGCTCAGGTCAACGACATGCACAGTGATTGTAGCTAAAGAGGACTGGTGGCGAGGAAGACCTCTGTCCGTGGCTTTGACTCGCAGCTCAAAGATGGACCGAGCTTCATCAGCCAGAGAGCGCTCCAGACGCAGGATTCCCGAGATTTCATCCAGAGAGAAAAATCCGCTGTATGCTCCCTGCAAGGAGTACCTCACCTCTGAGTTTATACCTGCCAAAGAAGATGAGAGGGTCAAAACTAGTAGTATTCTATATAAAATGTTAATATATGTAGATATGTTTGGCTTCTTGCTTACAGAAGAAATTGAATCAGTAAAATTTCAGAAGAAATTATTTTTTTTTAAATAATTAAAAATAACCTGCATTAACATGGTTGCACTAACATGGCTGCAAATGGGTCAGAGCATTTTATAACTAAGCAGAAGCATTGGGCCAAGAGCTTTGGTGAAAAAATGATCACAATAGCATGTCAATAAACTTTAGCAATAAACAGAACTTAAAGGGTTTCAGACCTGTAATGTAAAATTACACATGGGAATCTCAAATTTAATTAAATCACACAAAAAATAATAGTAAATTACACATTTAACTGTAAAGTACAGGTGCAAGATAAGAAGTTTTCTTCCGGTTCCTGGTTTTATGTCACATCTGAATTTTCTTTAAAAAAATAAATAAATAAGTTAAAAACTGAAAGTGTTTTGCACCTACTGGTGTTTACATGGTTGCACACAGGGTCAAAATAGTTCACAGCTTAGTAGAAGCTGTGGGCCAGGAGCTACAGTGTATCCTATACAAGTTCCCACACATCTCCAGGTGTGGTCTGGCACTCCTTAAAAGAATCTCTCTGTACTGTGTTCAGTCCCAGTTCAAACATTACACACCTTCACTCTTGCTCCATACTGTTCTGTCTCAGCAGAAAGGAATGGAAGTCTTTGGATAAAAGCATTTAGTAAATGTATATTTTTAAAAAACCTTTGTCTAGCATAACTGATATGAGTGTACAATAAAGACATGCTTGACAATACTAAATGTTATGGCATACCTGTGTCTGGGTCTTTGGCATAAATGACGGCAATAGGCGTTCTAACGGTGGTGTTGTCAAACACAGTAACCTCATAGTGGTTAGTGGAGAACTGTGGTGGGTTGTCATTCATGTCCTGTACCATAAGCATAATGTCTGCCTGACATGAACGTCCACCACCATCGGTTGCCTTGACAACCAAGTCATACTCTGTTTCCTTTTCCCGGTCCAAGACGGCAAGGGTGAACAGCTCCCCTGTTTACAACACAATGTTAGGCACTGTCAAAGGAAATACATCTAAAGAGTATCGTAAATATCCTGTTATGACTGTTTAATGTGTTACTTAAAATATCTAACAAAAGAGATATTTTGGAGGTACTGGTGGTTTGTAAAAGGGTTTTTTTAATGATCATAAAAAAGGTATTTCATAATGTTTTTTGGTAACATACAGAGTTAGTTCCATAACTCAATATAATACACCCTCTTCCATGCACTGAACCACGTCTGCCTTAATTCCAAACACTTCTGATCCTTGTAACTCGATATAGCATGCTGGGGAAATGATGGGCTTAGATAGGAAGCACTGGAACCCATCAGGGCAGATAAAACACAAAACCAACCAACAATGATTTATGAGGAGAAAAAAACATGAAGGTTTTAAAGGTGAGAATACCTGAACAACCTAGCTATTGTTTTTTTGTTATTATTGTTGAGGACTTATTTCAGAAAAACGATAAGAAATATCTGATGTTTAGGGGAAAAAAACATGACCAAGAGAAGTAGAAGGATGAGGAAAACAAATTTTATATTTACCAGTTTTGGTGTCAAGATGAAACTTGTCTGCATTTGGTCCATGAAGAGTGAAAGAGACTTGTCCATTCGTGCCAATGTCTGGGTCAGAGGCAGACACCTTCAAAATGAACAGTCCTGATGGAGAATTCTCCATGACGGCTTCAGTGTAAAGCAACTAAAATAGAATGTGAACAATTGTTGTTGTAAAGCCCTTAATTGTTTACTTTTTTATGTTATAGCTTGTTTAAATACATGCTAAGTTCAAATGATGACTAGTTTGAGCATAAATCAATTTCATGATGTTTTTAAGAACACATAACTTACTTGTTCACACAATGGACTGTTGTCATTGATGTCAAGAATGTGGACCTCCACTGTGGCAGCTGTTTGAAATTTTCCATCAGTGGCTATGATCTTGAGTGTGTGTTTGTCTTTGACTTCCCTGTCTAGTGAACCTTTGGCAGTAACTCTCCATTCTTCTCCAACTGCAATGACTGAGAATTGGCCGAGTGGGTCTCCATCTTCAGAGAAGGTAAACATAAAACAAAAACATTAGGAATATATATATATATATATGTGTGTGTGTGTGTGTGTGTGTGTGTGTGTAGTCTCCATAAGTGACTTGAGTACTTGCTGGTATTATTATTTGACTCACCTGTTATATAGCATGTGACTTGTCTGTTGTCTGCAGACACATCATTATCTATAGTAGTCAGAGTGACAATCACCTCCCCAGGCCTGCTGTTCTCAATGATAGAGCCTTGATAGAGCTCTTCTGTGAACTGAGGTGGATTGTCATTTTCATCAGTGACTGTCACTTCCACAAGAGCTGACGAAGAAAGTTTGACACTGCTCCCATGATCAGTGGCCACCACATAGAACCTGTAAAACTGTTTTTTTTCACAATCCATCTCCTTTAATGTAGTGATCCAGCCAGTCTCAGAGTCAATAGTGAAAATATCAGCGATAATATCCATTTCAGACTCAAGAGTGTATGTCACTTGCCCATTAGCATCTTTGTCTGGGTCATTAGCTGTCACCTGGATGACTGTGGTGCCAGGAGGCAAGTTTTCTGCTAGTATTGCCTTATATGGGTCGGCCTCAAACATAGGCTGGTTGTCATTCACATCCTGGACCTGAATGCTAACAGATACTAGAGACGCTACGTCTGTACCATTGTGATTGCCTTGAGCAAGTACATCAATCTGATACCACTTGGTCTTCTCATAGTCAATATTCTTCTGCACCACAAGGGTGCCACTGTCTTTATCCAGTGCAAACACTTGGTCCTGGTTGCTTTCCACAATGTTGCCATCTACTAAGCTGTATATTAGTGGCATGTCTGCATCGGCCTTGACGGTGCCTATTTCATAGCCAATGGGAAGATCCTCTGAAGCTGAGAATGTATACAGTGGTTCTGTAAACCTTGGAAGGGGCACCTCTGGTGGGACAACTTTTACCTGCACTGGCACAGTGGAATTATAAAACGGAATCCCTCCATCTCGAGCCTGGACTTTAAAATTAAAGATCTTGTTCTCCATTCCAATCAGGCTCTCTTTGACACTGACCACACCAGTGAAAGGATTAATCTCAATCACCTCCTCCGTCACTTCTTCAGCTTCATCAACTGCATATGTGACATCCGCATTCTTGCCATCATCAGCATCATAAGCCATAATTTGAATAACTGGAGAACCTTTATTAATAGTGGATTGAATGGAGACATGGTACTGGGAGGCTTTAAATTGAGGGGCATTGTCGTTCTCATCTGTAAGAATGATCTTCACAGTGCAAAAAGCTACTCTACCGCCACCATCCTTAGCCATGACCTTAATGGCAATCACTCTTTGTGAGGGATTCTCTCTATCCAAAGGCTGAGCGGTCACAATCTGTCCTTCGCTGTCAATGGAAAATTTTTCATCTGCAAGCTTATTGATAATAGTGTAGTCGACACTGCCATATGGTCCATCGTCAGGATCAATGGCAGCTAGGCGAATCACACGTGTTCCTGGCTCTGCATTCTCAGCCAGTTCAGCTTCATAAATATCCTGGTTAAAATAAGGGCTGTGCCTGTTGCTGCTAGTCATGTCAATGTTTACGGGAGCAGTCTTCTGAAACACACCATCTGAAACAGCAACTGTAAGGTTGTAAAATGGATCCAGATTTTTCTTGCACACATTGGAGAATGAGATAAGACCTGAGGATTCATTGATAGCAAAGTACCTCCCTTCATTTCCTGAGAGAATTTTGTACTGAAGATCATCTTTGCTGTCAGGATCAGAAGCCTGAATTTTGATGACTACATGACCACAAGTGGCCATTTCATCCAGAGAGGTTCGATAGTGTGACTCAGTGAAGTTTGGTGGGTTGTCATTGACATCTGTAACATTCACGTTAACATGAGCTTCACTGCTAAGAGGTGGTGTGCCATTATCTGTGACTCTGATTTTCAGATGAAATTGCTGTGTAGTTTCGTAATCCAAGACCTGTGATGTCACTAAAATACCGCTCAGTGGATCCAGTTTGAAAAATTGTGTTTCGTTTTTCCCGGTGTCAACTATTTGATAGGTTACATCTTTATTTCTTCCTGAGTCTCTGTCCAATGCTGAGACCTGTATTACAGATGTGTCTACTGGAAGACCTTCTAACAGTTCTGCTGTGTAAGTAAGATTATCAAATACAGGAGCATTATCATTGACATCTCCAACTTCAATCTCTACTTTGGCCTCTGTAAAAGTGCCAGTCACCGAATCTGTGGCTCGAACAGTCAGCAGGTGCTTTGCCTGAGTCTCATAGTCTAAATAGTCAACGACACTCAACATTCCTGTTTTGAAGTCGATTTGAAAATATTTTGAGGCATTTTCTTCTGCAAGATTGTAGATAAGGCGGTAGCCCTCTGGGTTTCTTGCTTGCACATGCAAGATAGTTGTAAAAGGAGTAATGTTTTCAGGAAGTCTCAAAGGGTAAAACAGACTTTGAAATATAGGGTGTGACCGGTTTTGCACTTGGATGTACAGCTCTCCAAAAGCTGACAGAGAAGGCTCGCCTTCATCAGAAGCCCGCACAGTGAGCACATACTTATTTAATGACTCAAAGTCTAGGGGACGTTGAAGTGACACATCCCCAAGATAGGGATCAATCCTGAAGAGATTGAAATGATCCTCTAATGTGTATATTATAGATCCATTTTCACCTGTGTCATCATCAGTCGCCAATACTTGGAAGAGAACATCCCCTGGTTCGGTCTCCTCAGATATCATCAGAGTATAAGGAAGGTTTGTTATGATAGGTGCATTGTCATTGATATCATCTATGTAGACCTTGACATCAGTAATGGCAATACGTGGTGGATTTCTCATGTCTCTGACTTCCACAGCCACATCATACTCATCCTGCTCCTCTCGGTCAAATGGCACACCTGTAGTCTTCAGTACTCCTGATGATTGCACCACCGAAAATTTATCTCCAGGGTTCAGAACAGTGTAGACCAGTGGTTCATTGAGGTAGATACCTGTGGCTCTTAGTACTGTTAAAGTTTTTATAGATGTAGCATTCTCCAGTACAGTGCCTATGTACATCCTCTCTTCAAATTTTAGACTAGTTTTTTTGATCATAGTAATATTAACTTTTACTAAAGCAGTGTCTTTGTACAAGCCGTCCGAGGCTATAACCTTCAGCTCATAATAGGACTGGAAGTCAGACACGTTGTTTACAGAAATCTCCCCAGTTGTTTGGTGAATTTTAAATACGTTTTTGTGATTATTGTCTGAAAATCTGTACAAAACTGATGAATCTGCATCATGGGCCATTACTTGAATAACTTTCATGTCTTTGAAAACAGGAGACGAGATGGAAGCTGTATATACAGGTAATGTAAATTTAGGTGGGCAGTCATTGAAATCTAGAACACGAATTGTGACTTTGCAAGGTTTAGCAGAGCTTAGAAATGGCTCTCCAGAGTCCCGCACTTGAACACTGAAGACAAACTCAGGCATAGTCTCAAAATCAAGCACAGATATCAGAGAGATAGTGCCCATACTTGAATCTATTTTGAACATTTTCTTTGCCTCTGGCTCCTGGATTTGGAAGATTAGCAAAGCATTTGTGTCCTTGTCACCATCCAAGGCCTTAATCACCAATGGAGTATTGTTCTCTCCCATTACCATGCTGTTTACAGGTGCAGACTCACTAATCTGACCATAGTAACTGTCCTGAAGGAAAACAGGGGCGTTGTCATTTTCATCTATGACATACACATAAACAACAGAATCTGATGAGACCCCAGCTGTATTTGTGGCCCTTATTTGCAGACGATAGGAAACTGATTCCTCAAAATTGAGGGCTTTTTGGATGGATAGCAGTCCTGAAATGAAATTAATCTGAAAAGTCCCATTAGAATCACCATCTTTGATCCTGTAATTCACGGCAGAAGGACAACTGGCTGAGACTGAGAGCACTGAAGAGCCCAGAGGACTGGCCTCACTTATTTCGGTGAAGTACTCATCTTGGGTGAACTTGGGCACTGAGCGCTCAGACAGCTTCACACCGATGTTGACAGGGCAGAAGTCACTGCGCTGAGGGAAGCCCTGGTCAGTGGCCTTCACTGTAAGGTGATATTGTTCCTGGGAGAGCTGGTCTAATGACTTAGCCACAAGGATGCTTCCTGTCTCCTGATCAATGTCAAAAGCTCCATCCATGTTCCCTGCTAAAAAAAAAGAGCAAACATTATCACTAAGTTGCCTTAATGTCATAAACATATCAGTAGAATATGTTTCTAATTCATCATCTGCCCTTTATATTATAAAAATATTTAATTAACATAAGACTTTATGATAAATGGACAAATAAAAGTGATTTTAAATGTATTGGAATAAAGTATATCACATTAATATACATTACAAACATTTTCAAGTTGCAGTTTTATCTGCCACCTATACAATATTCAGTTATGCTATACAGTAGAAAAGCAACTATAGAATGGAGAGAATTGAGCTGAGATACCAGAGGAAATTAAGGTCATTTTGACAAATTTTATTCTTTTATATTACCAGAGTGAATGGAGTAGACAATCTCAGAGTTGCTGCCTGTGTCCTTGTCCAAAGCTTTGACTCGGAGCACTTCAGTACCAGCTGGAGCCAAGTTGCTGATGCTTCCCTCATAATGAGAGCTCATGAAGGTTGGAGTATAGTCATTACAGTCCTCCACATGCACCACAGCTTTCACAAAGTTCCTCTTCACTGGTATCTCCTGATCACGGACCTGCATGAACAAAATATAGGATGTTACTTTTGTCTTGATAAACTCCATGACACAACAGTCTAAAATATAACATCAAAGCTCAGTTTCCTTAGGATTAAACAAAATCACTGTTTTAACAGTGCTTTTAAATATCTGTGATAACAATGACTAATTCGTTATCACTTAATAAATAATAACATATGAACAGTATTTTACCGCCACAATAAGAGTGTGTGTGGCTATGGCCTCATAGTCCAATTCCTCAGTCAAGACAAGCACTCCACTCTTTGGATCCATATGGAAATGCTTGAGGCTGTCTGGATGGAGGCTGCTGTGGATGGAGTAGGTCAGCTTGCTGTTGGCATCTGCATCCTGGGCACTGATCTGTAGGATTTCCTTCCATGGTGCTGTGTCCTCTGGAACTCTCACCTCATACTGACTTTTCAGGAACATGGGACGATGCTCATTCATGTCCAGAACTCGGATGTATGCCTAAGAGTCAAGAGAAAAGTGTACATGACAGACACCAAATAAGAACTTGTATGGTTTGAAGCATGTGTATAATTACTTGAACATGCAGCTTGCATGATGCTGAAATATATCACTTTAACTATGGCGTTTACATGGAAATTCTTCACATGCACTTTAAACACTGATGTATCTTCTTTTCTTTGAAAAAGTGGTAAAGAACCTTTCTCTGAGCAGACCAAAAATCTGTTGCCTGAAGCAGAAGAAATCATTGTCTGTCATATTGAACTCTGTCTGCACTGTATGTTGGGGAATAATATGTTCAGACAGTCATTAACATGTCATGGTGCAGCATGTGCTACACGTGCCCTTACCTGAGTAGTTATGATCTGAGAGCCGTCTGTGACGCTCACTGTGAGATTGTAATTGGATCTTCTAGATGCATCCAGACACCGGGCTATCACAATACTACCCACATTCTTCTCTATGTAAAAGTCCTGGTCTTCATCGCCACCTAAGAGATGACACAAGCTGTGGGTTAGAACCATTCCCAGAGCATCTAAAGGGCAACTGTCAGTGTCTCTCAACAAAGCCCTGCATGGACCCACATGCATGAATGGATGAGTGAAGAGCACAAAATACTGTAATAAGGGGCGCACAACCTAAAATGAAGAAAACAAATCCTGTTTGTATGAATGATATGCTTCCTCTTTGTCCAGGACCAGCTCTTTTAATTGATGGACACTACAGTGTAGCAGACCACAATCCTATCTGACTAAGCCTTGCTGAAAACTAACAACACCTATTTCATCTACATGCGTGAGAAGAGGGTGCTCACACATCCATTTTGATTGTCATGATATGATTAGTTTGAGCCTCACAACTCTGCTTTCTTGCTCCCTCATGTGTTTTTTAATTTAAGAAAAAAGCAGGGTCATTTGAAAAAGAATGCCTTAGATTTACATAGTACATGATACAAAAGCAATTGTTTCAGGGGAAATATTTGGCATGCACACATTTAGAACAGACACCTCAATCAGTAGGGGTAAACTCATGCTGGCTTTGGCAGATGGTGTTTATTAAGAAATCCACCTTTTGTAGGCTTGCTGCTCTTTTTTTTTAAAAGAGGACAAAGTGCTTACATTTATTTACCATCTATTAATTCCCCAAATGTATTAATTAAGCAGCCTCTGTACTGCTGTGTGATTTATGTAGAGTGACACCCCTTTTACTGATTCAGTGCCCATGACCAACTGTGACTAATGTTCAGCTGACTGGTCATGATGGAGGCTTTGAGAGAGTTTCTGGAGAAAGCCTGTGTTTGAAGCTGTCTCTTTGTTTCTAATCGATACATAATTGGCTTCTCCAGATGGGGGCTAAAGTTCAGCTGCCACAGTAAAGGCACATGCCTCATAAAAAATATAAGGCAGCACACAACTGCGTCTAATCGATGTTTTGGAAAGCTGGTTAAAGTGATTTCATATGGTTTGATCTAATTCTGTCTATTTCTAACCATTTTGAGGCACCCAGCAGTACTTGCACACAGTGATTCTTAGGAGTATAGCACATAAGTTAAATGTTACATTCAACAAATGAATAAACATTGTGCACTAACATTTGTAGAAAAATGGCAAACGTAAGTTCTTGTAAAGGTTGTTAGACCATGTTTGTGAGTGTATCATGGAATGAACAAAGTTTAGTTCTGAGGACCTCCGTAAAAAGATTTGTTGATGCTCATCAGACTGAAAACGGTTACAAAACCGTCTCTATTGAGCTTGGACAGTCATTACAGTGAAGTTACAGTCAGATAGACTGTATACAAATTCAGGAAATTCAAGATCACTGTTAACAGAAGTACTTGACTAACATAGATCACCCCAAGAACAAGGCCTTTAACAGTCTGTGAGGGAACAAAGGAGTCTAGGGTAACTTCTAAGCAACTAATTATAATGGTCATGAGTCTACCCTAAGACTAAACACTAAACAGCAATGGTGTGCATCGCTCAGACTTAAAAAGGAGAAAGCCACTGCTCTCCAAAATAAACATTTCTGCCCATTGACAGTCTGCTAAAGATTAAGTGGAAAAGTCAAAATGTTTTATGGACAAATGAGACTTAACTAGAACCTTGTGGTTTAAATAAGAAGTTCAATGTTTGGACAAAGTCTTCCAGCATAAGAAACCAATCTCCCCTGTGAAATATGATAATGACAGTAGCATCATGGTTTGGGCCAGTTTTGCTGCATGTTAGCCATGACAACCTACCATCATTGACAGAAAACTAATTGTATGTGAATTATAAAAGCAAAATCTAAAGGAAAATGTCAGAGTCTCAAGAGAAAGTGGGACATGTTGCAAGACAACAACCATGGTTAATGGTTAAAGAGGAAAAAAGTTAATGTTTTGAAAGGTCTGTCTAAAACAATTAAAATGTACATTTTTTTATGGGGGAATGGATTCAAATTTATCTAAGCTGATGAACAGGACTGATCAACTGTTATTGGAAACATTTAATTGCAGTTATTGTTGCAAAAGGGGGTCACACCAGATACTGAAAGCAAAGGTTTACAAACTTTTACTACCACAGTTTTTTTAAAACTGGGTCATTTTTTTTTCAATGAATGAAAGTCCAAGCAAAATATTTTGCCTTATTTGTGTGTATGTGTGTAGAGAGAGAGAGAGAGAGAGAGAGAGTAGAGGTTGTTACTGCAGCAAATAATGAATAAACTCTCCATTAATACACTTCTGATGAGCAGGTATCTATATACAGGAAATAGTGTAAATTGTGCTGTGTTGTGTTATGCTGAATCCTAATTGTCAAAAAAACATTGTTTATAAGATAATGTTCTAACTAATCTAGTGGAAAAACACTCCACCACAATCAAATCAGAATCAAAAACCTTTATTGTTTAAATTATGTAATTGCTTAAGTCATTATGTTTCAGGAGAAAACATCTTGTTACGTGTGCAAGGAATGAAACCTCATGTTATTTCTCAATCACAGTACTTCCAGATCTTCATCACAGAAAACTGTAGGTACAAAACTGGATTTCACAGTCATAGGGGAACTTTGTCCCTGCATATGGCTGATGACAGCATTTCCATGGAAGCTCATTTTATATTAGTTGTAGGTGGCTAGGATCAATTAAGTGTAAGAACTCCAGTTGCGGAGTTAACATCAAAATGAGCCTCTTCCTGCAGTCAACTACAAACTACAACCTTAGCCACTGGGACACTGATGGAGGAGAAGGCAGGGAATCTTGGCCTGTCAGTTGAGGAAATGTGAAGCAGTTGGAACTACGCCTTTTGGCTCAGATCTTATCAAGGGGTGGAAAGCTACAGTTAACTGCTCAGCAGGTGCTTCATATTGAGCTCAACATAAACAAAACAACAGACCAGTGTTTAGTCAAGGCCCTAATCCACTCAAAGAAGATATTAGCATACTCAAGTATGAGAAAACAAACAGATTTAGGTTGAGAGTAGTTACATCTCTAGTAACTTCTATATGCTTTGATTTATTGAAAAAATAATTTTAGCATTATGAACATGCAGAGTTATTATTGCTTACCAGATAACTGTAATCCTCAAAAAAGCACTATTCTCTCTTTTAGAAAGCTCTATCATTTATTTTCCTTCTGCTAGTGCAGAGCCAAGTGATGTGGGATTATGTTCAAAAGAAACACTAGACCGTGTTCATGCCAGGCTGTCTTGTTTACAGTTACTGAAGTAAAGAGGAAAGCAAAGCAACAGTGTCATGCTTACCTACGATGTCGAACCAGAGGAGGCTGGAAGTGATCTCTGTGCTGATTAGTCCCACTATGTCAGTGACTGGGTCAGTCTCCATTACAGCAAAATTGAATTGGGCCTCGTCAAAAGCCAATGGCACAGAACTAGGCTCTGGTTGTGGCAGCCATTCCACATCCAGACGTGACTTAGACATTTTCACAGGGTTACCAAGGTCTGTAGCTTTTATCTGTAAAATACAGGCAAATATTTTATTTATTTAAATTTTATTTATTATTTTAATTGTATTTATTTGTTTTTTATAGTTTTTTGGCAATGCTTTAACTGTTATTTCTGTAAACTTGGAACAGTGTAAATGCAAGCAAGGGTAATATGACAAATATACTGTAACATCAAGTTACTTCAAGACGTTTTCATCATACATTACATGCATCATTGCATTTTGTGTTTCTAAGGTTTGCAAACAAACCATAGGACAAAATACCTGGTGCAAAACAGGATTACCATTTTTTTAGAAGGCAATGACTGCAATTATTATTTTACTTCAGCATTAACAGAAATATCGTTTTTACAAAGATACTGAACAAAAAGTCATAGAACTGGTAGAAATAAATGAATAAGTTATGAAGGAAGCATAATGAGCTAATCATCTTCATAGTACTATACAGTATAGGCAGTGTGGCAATGGAAAGGCAGAACAACTGTCATGTGCTTAAAACAAAGCCTTCCAGTCAATTTGTCCCATAGAAGACCTTGACTGGAGATATAGGCAGGGTTGGGACAGACTAGAGGACTAAGGGTCCTTTTACCTCTGCAGCCTTTAGACTCTTTGAAAACCATAATGCATCTGACCCCTAGGTTCAGTTAATTTGGGCAGGTGTTAAGACAGTAATTGCACTTGGCTGCAGGCCAAAACAACCACACCAAGACCAATCGGAGGGGGTGGTCTCGGCCCAACTCCAAAAAAACTCTAGAGACTGACCTCGATCTGACCCATCTACCAGGTGTGCATTGCAAGCTTGTGTAAATCAGAAAAAAATTGTTAAATTGTTGGTGGTTAGTGTCATTGTACATGCTTAATTTTAGCTCATTTGTTCTGCTCAGTCATCTTTGCAGAGTGTGAAGCAGTATAGCAATTTCAAGGCATTTCCTGTAAGTGCATCCAGCATTCTGTTGGTTTAGTTTTACCAGTGGTATGAGCAAATGCCAGCTCTGCAATTACTCCATGTTAAAGTGTATAGTTGTTTTTCTCATTTAAATCTGCACTCTTGCACACGTGACCTTCTTGTATTTATTGTCTTTCCCCAGACACATTTAACCTTCACACATGGTTTATAGTGACAAATTTTGGGAATTTTTTAGATGTGAAAAGAAACCGAACCAAGGCAAAAAGTTTTAAAAACATATCAACTGATATGTACCAGAACAAACAAACCTTAGAGGTGAAATTGCCCTAAATGTGAGTTTACCCAGATTAAGCTGTGGCTTTGTTTCTGTTTTGACCTTTAGCTTTACTATTGTTTAAATAAAAGCTCTGTCTTACACCTAAGCTGGACTGGGCGTGTGTGTCTCTGGGTGCCGGTTTGGTCTTTTCAGCCAGTGTGTGCCAGGCCTTCCCCAGACTGAAATAACAGCAGTTACTATATATTGATTGATGTTTACAGGCTGTCTGTAACTGATCTTTTCTATGGTTCATGTAGTTGATCAGTGTTGTGAAAGAGTCATACCTATAACATACTAAGAAAAGAATCTGACAATTTCACAAAAGCGATAACATATTGTTATATTACCCACTACTACTGTGATGTCAGAACATTTGAAAGCCCTAAGTGATATCTTATTTGAGGGACCCCACTGATGCAAAATGTCTATAAAAAAACAGAATAAATGAATACAATTGATATGCCTTACACTGTCCATTAACATGATGTTTGTCCAGTTCAGGGTGTATGTGTGTATGTGTGTGTGTGTGTACACACACTGAACTGGATAGATAGATAGATAGATAGATAGATAGATAGATAGATAGATAGATAGATAGATAGATAGATAGATAGATAG
>JBBPDA010000034.1:7385365-7414281 GCA_037974385.1 Arnoldichthys spilopterus | reverse complement strand
TAGATAGATAGATAGATAGATAGATAGATAGATAGATAGATAGATAGATAGATAGATAGATAGATAGATAGATATGAGTGTAAATAAATTATAAAAGCAATATAGTATACACACAATATACACATTATTTACCGATAGGATGCTGTAGTTGCCTCGTCCAAATGCTCCCCTGGCAGTCACAACCCCTGTTGAGGAGTCAATATCAAACTGCCCCTCTATATTATTCTCCAGGCTGTAGGTGATCATGCCGTTAGGCCCTTCGTCATCATCACGGGCCACCATCCTGTAGACCTCCTGAGGCAGGGCTGTGCTCTGTCGCTCACTCAGCTTGACCTGGAAGAGCTTGTGGCTAAACTGAGGGCTGTTATCATTCTCATCTAGCACCTTAATGACCACTGTGGCGGTGGAGCGCAGAGGGGGAGCCCCATTATCAGATGCAATCACCTGCAAGTCACACAATGGGGAAAAAAGGATAACACTATAGTACCTTTCACACTTGCATTTTTACCTGGGAGTTTAACTATAATTAAACTGTAAAGGATTAGGTGCGGATGCAAGCCAGAGTTGAAAACCCAAGTAAAGTTTACACAATTGTCCAGAGAAATGGATACTATGTCAGGAAGTACAGTGACGAAATACAGTATTATTTGTTGTTAATGCTTGTTGTCCTCCTTAGTAGGATTTTCCCAATATGTATGAACAGGTGCGTCCAAGTGCTGGAAAAGTAATTTCATTTTACTGAACCGAGTCAGTGAATCGAACGGCACAATCAATTTACTGTTGTAATGTGTAACAATTCAGTCATCCAGCATATGGTCTGCCAACATGGGTCAAAATGATTTCATAATTTAACCTCTGTACAAAACAAAAAACATATTTCCTGCAAAATATAATTAGTCTTTATTAAAGTGGGTTAACCAATATGTAGCCTGCTGGCATTCTAAGAGGCCAAAAACATTTTAAGATTTTAATTTAAATATAAATAAATAAAATTCAGACCTGAACTCCAGCATATACATTTTAAAAATAAACCTTACCTGAATGTCATTCAAGTTTTGAATATCTTTTCTAAACCAAAGCTAAAATGCTAGTGCTAAAAGCATATTGCTAGCAGATTGGCTGAATGGACATTACAGGAGTTTTATTAACTATTTCCATATACCCCAGCTGTCTTTAAAGGTCATAGGGCACAGCTCCTTTGTGTTTCCAACTGATTTTCAGTTAGATGTGACAGAAACCAGCTCATGTAACCGTTTTGGCTAAGACATGCTAGAGTCAAACTCTTTTGGGAAATGTTGAGGTTTGACTCACCCGGAGCCACCTCTGGAACTCAGTACTCAGGGAGCCATGCTACAGACTATACAGAGAAAAATAAATGCCAATTTATAGTGGTACTTCTTAATGTGTGCATGTGCGTGTGTGTTTGTGTGTGTGTACAAGTCTGTATGTTATGCAGAGAAGGGAAGCAACGAAGGACAAACTGATACAAAAACTTCTGTAAGTAGAGTTTTTGGTTATTTTTTCATACTTTTTGTATTTACACTCTAGATTTTAACACAAATATCTGTATTTTATACACACCACATTTTCAAAACGGGCTTATTACTTAAGCTTTAATGAATTTGAGATATAAATGATAATAATTACAAGTTAAAAATGATTAATTCCATTTTGTTTGTGTCATTGCATGCCTTTCCAACATGAAAATGATTTTAACCTAAATGGTACAATAACACATAGAAACATGTTCCCTTGGTGCCATAATCACTGCTTATAATATGACAGACAAAAAAAGGAAAAAATTAAAGTAAACCAGACAACACTGAAAACTTAAAACAATAGACCAAATTAAATGTTTTTTGTTTTCAGCATATTTATTTTATTTTATTTTAAGAATGATTTAAATGTCTTTGAATCATACTAATGTGACAACAACTGGTAAAAATATCCTTTAAATGGCCACTTTCTCACTCCAGTAAAGATGTTAAAAGTTCTTCTACTTTTACAATATTTATTTATTTATTTATTTATTTATTTCACACAAATGCTTTTGCCACCTCTGGTGTTCATTCAGAATGTAGCACAGAACAACATGATTGCCCCAAAAGAATGATTCGTTCACAAACCATGCACCACATACTGTTTTACAGTTTAAGTAGCCTGGTAGTGTCCTTTGTCTCAAGTGCAAAAGGTTCTTATGCTGAATCAGTTTTTCTGAACAGAGAAAAGCTACATGCTTTTACATCACAATTGTAGATTAAAAAAGGCTTACAGATTTAAATAAGCCCCTGTTTAATATGGCCATTTTGAAACTCCTATACAATGACATGTGGGTGCACAATGTGCCACACATTCCATCTGGCAACATAAATATCAGTTCAAAAGCAGTGAGCAATAAGAGTAAGGCTCCAAGTCCTGACGTAAATATGAGAAACAGCAGATGAGCTCACCTCAATAATGTGCTCTGGTTTTTGTTCCCTGTCCAGCTCAGTGACGGTGCTGATCACACCTAAGCAAACAGACACAGGCAGAGCAGACAGGTTAATCAATGGCATTGTGCTCAGATGGATTTCCACACCTGTTTATGTACCTCAGGCGGACCATTTCACTCTCGCTTCCCACAGGTTTTGCTTTCTCAGTCGTGTTTATCCAGCTCTGCTGTTTACACGAGGTCAACCTCTTGAACAACTTTATTCTTCACCCTCTCCATTACAGCCTAGTCAACATTTCTGCGGTTTTTGCTGTTGTCAAAGGACATAGAACTAACTACCCAAAAAGTGACAGCGACTAGGCTTGACACACTTGAAATGCTGAAATGCTGCAGTGGCTGAGAAAGTGAGATATGTCAACAAACGCCACATGCTAAATTAGCATGACTTTTTTTGCTTCTTAGAAAGACATTTGCAACCATGAGCATGACAAGATGGAATAAGTGAACTCAGAGTTTATGTTTGATAGATTTCTGGCTATAGTCAGAGGAAATACACAATCTTTAGTTTACCACAGTGGCAATAAATACCCCCCCCCTCTTTTGCAGACTAGGCTAGCATGTAGCCACAAGGCCCCAGCTACATTTACTGCATTCAAAACAAACCCTGGTGGGCTTTTACTGCACTCTCTGTTTAGGCAGGTGACCCTGTTAAAGCAGTTTTAGAAAATGTGGTTTTAGTATTAACATCCATCTGGAGATTGAATTGGAAGGTCTTGTAATGCTAAAACAAACCCAAGTTTGGGGATGCAGATATAAGCTGAGTTGGAGTTGTTCCTTAAATATACATATGAACAAAGTACACCAGACAATTCTGTCTTCCCATTTAAGTTAAGCTGCAATATATAAAAGCTCTAGTACCAGTGCACCCAAGGTTTGTTTTGTCTTTACCTGTTCCATATTGCTTTAATCCTAAATTAGATGGTTTTGCTACACTAAGCCGTTAAGACAGTTAGCTTAGTCACATTGATCTCTGTAGAAATGAGTCACCTAGGCCCTGTTCTAACATGGCAATACAGAAATCTCCAGCCCTTTTTGCCTGAGGAAAAGATCTGAATAAGAGAACACTAAAATGTGTTACAATGTATTATTCTGTTCATTTGGCTTTGGAGACTCCATATTGATATTGTTAGCAAATTACTTTTCATTAAATATTAATATATAATAAATATATATTAAATATATTGGTCCTTCACTACTCTGTGCAGTGCTTATTAAAGTACCCTTTTTTCTTAAATTATTTCAGCTTCACGCTAATTGATTTTATAAGCGAAACATCAAATAAACAAACCCATTACCCATGTAAGATAACAAGGACATTTACATTACAATGACAGGAATTAGTGTCCTGTGCTACACTACAATACAGATGGTTCTAAAATACCAACACAGACAGGCCATTCTAACAAGACCTGTAGGTTGTGTTCTGGAGATACACCTTTGTGTGCAGTAGTTTTTTAGATTGTCCTCTGTGCAGGAAGGAAGGCAGTTTTGTGTTGTCCCTGTTAGCCTGAGGTGGAGGTGATGAAGCAACAATGAAATAAGAAGCCGTGAATGGACAAGTACAAGCTTGTGATGCAGGTTTAAGCCGTTGTAATTTTCCTAGGGGCTCTTCAAAGGCTAATCTGCATTGCTGTCAAAGGTCAAACATAAGGTGGTTTTTGGGAGTTTTTGCGCTCCGAGGGCTTGTAATAAAGCTTTCCCCACCACTGAAAAAATTCTTAGAATGGTAGAGTTTTGTGTACAGTAATTATTTAGTCTATTCACCGTCCCTTTTTTCAGCACACCTTAGTTACACCTAGTTTGTGCCTGAACTTGTTTGATTGAACTGTCATTTTCTGTGGTTGTGATTTTAGCATTGTTATACTATTATGAAGTTCTTTTTTACTATGTCCAAAAAAAGAGTAAAGACAAGCCTATGTCTTAACACAGATAGGCTGCTGGACACATAATCCCCATTTACCGGCTTAGTAATTATTTTGTTACAACAAGAATATGTGAATCTGAAAATGAAAGACCTTTAAAAAGAGTTATTTACCTGTCTTTGAGTTGATAGTAAAATACGTGCGTTGAGAATCCGGGATCTGGAACGTCAGCTTCCCCTCAGAAGATTTGTCAACATCTGCAGCAGCAACTTTTAACACAGACTTGTCTTTGGGTACATTCTCATGGACCGAAGCAAAGTACACAGGTTGGGAAAACTCAGGAGGATTGTCGTTAATATCCAAAACCTCAATGTATACTTCTGTCCAGGACACCAGGGGAATCGTGCCCAGATCAGTGGCATAGATGGACAACCAGTAGTGTGGTATAGCCTCCCTGTCCAGTATGTCTGCTGTGCGAATAACCCCTGCAATCATACAATTTTTAGTAATTTAAATACTGAATGTTACAAGTGAAAAACACCCATATATGTATTGGTATAACATTTCTTGCAATTTGCCTATGCTTTAATCTCAACATTTGAAAACCATATTTTCCATTTTAAATGCAATCTTTAGAATACATATGTTATTACTTATGTAGGAATTAGTTCATAATTCCTCTTTAGTTAGGCTAAATCTGTTAAATTCCTAATTAAATCCATCTCACTACTGCATAGCAAATGCAGTTTCAGTTTCAGATTAAACTACACTGGAACTTATAAAATGATTGTGATGATGATGTATATGTCAAGTGAAACATTAGACATGCAGAAAATTTATTGGCTATAGTGTATCCTCTAACATACAAAATCTGTAAACCCACTCTGTGTGCAGTAAAATAAACCTAATGTTACAACAGGAAAAGTTTGACAATGACATTTGGGATGTCATGCATACCTGTTTCTTCATCAATGACAAAGACTCCAAGTCCTGTCCCATCATGAATGTGGTATCTGACTACTCCATCCTTTCCCAAATCTTTATCCACAGCTGTCAAGGTAATGACTGAAGTACCTGTTTTGGCATCTTCCATTACTGGAGCACTGTGTACAAATGTGCTGAAAACTGGCTTATTCAAATTTTCATTGACATCCAAAACTTGAACCTCTACAAAACATGAGGATGACAAGGACCTAGGGTTTCCATGATCTACAGCTCGAACAGTTAGATTATAGAACTGCTTTCTTTCAAAGTCCAGCTCCTTTTCAAGAGTCAGTAATCCTGTGGCTGTGTCAAGAAAAAAGGTACCTGCCTCACTGTTTTTCAGATTATAGCTCATCAGGCCTCCACTCCCAAAATCTAAGTCATAGCTTTCAACCCATAATAGAGCTGTGCCTGGAGGGGCATCTTCAGGGACTTTAATCCTGTTAATTTTAGGTACGAATTTAGGAGGATAATCATTGATATCTTCTAAGACAACTACTAGATCAGCCACTGAGATAAGCTGAGGGTCCTCTTTTGCTTGATCCCTGGATTCAATTTTTAAGTCGTATCTGGGAAAGACCTCTCTGTCCAAAAGCCCTATCACTTTTACATCCCCAGAAGTTTCATCAACTTTGAACAGGTCAGTAAATGTTAACAAGGAATATTTGATGACTCCGTTGTCATCAAGGTCAATATCCACTGCATGTACTTTGAAGATGCTTGTGTCAGTCTCTGTGTTTTCTGGCAGGCTTAAAACAAATCTTGATTGAGAAAACAATGGTGGATTGTCATTTACATCCAATACATTAACAGCAAGGAATTTCCATGCAGATGTCTGTGGAGTGCCCAGGTCATACACGGTTATGTTCAGAATATAGAATTCTTTTGTTTCTCTGTCTAATGTACATACAATCTTCAGTTCTCCTGTGTTCAAATCAATTGAGAAACATCCATTTTCATTCCCACTTGAAATGGCATAGACAAGCTTTCCATTAAAGCCACTGTCATTATCAGTGGCATTAAACTGTAGTATAGATGTGTTGAGAGCAAAGTCTTCCCTGACATCAATGGAGCTTGGGATGCCAAGAGCAAACTTTGGAGAGTGACGATTGATTATATGGACATCAGAGAAGGATTCTTCCTCTTGGGCAGTGAGCACAGGCTTGATCAATTCAATAAGCTTCTCAGTCTGCTGCCTGAACACTCCAGTTTCTAGGCAATGTGAGGTGGTTTCCTTGCCCTCACCCATGACATACACAGTGATCGTTGTGGGGTCAGCACTATATTTGCCATCTGTTGCCATTATTTTTAGGGTATACAAAGGACTTTCTGACTCTAAAATGTCTGTGGGAATGGGCCGAGCTAATGTAATGTTGCCAAAAACAGGGTCAATGGCAAATAATTTATCTTCATTTCCAGAATCGATTTCATAATGAATTTGCTCCAGTTCATCCAGATCAACTGCAGACATTTCTACAATGCTCTTTCCTACTGCCAAGTCTCGAGGTATGGTGGCATTGCAAAGTACCCTCTCAAAAAGTGGAATGTTATCATTGATGTTTGTCAGAGTGATGGTAACAGCACATTCACTTACATGACTAAAAGGACTGCCACTATCAGAAGCCCAGATCCTAAGGTGGAACCATCTCTTCATTAGTTCATAATCAAACTCTTCTGAGGTAGAGATGACTCCAGTCAATGGATCTATGACAAAAGGTAATGGAGCTGTGTTTGCAATGGCATAGGTCACAAAGCCATTGTTGTCCCTGTCCATGTCAATAGCAGAGACAGATAAGATGCTAGTTCCTATGGGGACATTTTCTGGCAGAGTGGCCTGGTATGAAGGGGAAAGAAATCTAGGAGCATTGTCATTCTCGTCTGTTATGTCAACTATGACATGGGCTTCTGCTTCACCATGATTTACCAAGACATCAAACTCATAATGAGATTTCTTTTCAAAGTCAAGAGACTCAGAAGTAACAATAATGCCAGTTTTTGAGTTCATTTTGAATTTATGGCTATTTGAGTTATCTCTAATGTAGTAGGTGACATTTGATTGACTTGGATGTACAGACATTTTCAGCACATGAGTTTTTGGAGGGGAAAATTCACTAAGGGTTACATGATACATGTTCTGCTCAAATGTCAATGATGCAAATTGGGGAGCAGGAATATGAATGTCCTTAACTGGTGTTAGCAAAGCGAGGTTGCTTCTGTCTTTTGCTTGAAGGGAGATATTTAATCCAAATGGGTTTTGTGGCCAGTTAATCCATTTTGTTGAGACCACTTGAAAGTCATTGCCCTGCAAAGCAGATGGAATAATCTCAAAACCCTTCTCTTCATCCCCTGCAACTATACTCAAAGAGACGGATCGTGCCTTTGCCTGGGGCTCTATCTTGACATTCACGCTAATTCTGTCTGTGTCCATTTGAGGAGCCTCTACCATGGTGGGAGTGATGAGAGTAAAATTTTCCACAACCTTTTCAACATTTACAACCACTGTAGCAACATTTCCAAACTTCTGCACCCCAGAGATTTTCTTGGTCCTGTCCTCTGCCAAAATGGTTAGGTCGTACCTGTCTCTCTGTGCGGCATTAAGCCTTTTGACAAGTGTGACAGTGCCTGTGAATGGATCAACAGCAAATGGATGTGATCTTGTAGTGAAGGAGTAATAAAACTCGGCATTGCTGCCAATATCAGCGTCTGTCGCGCTCACTCTCACCACACTTGATTTCACTGGAGTGTCCTCTTTGATTACCACGTTGTAAGAGGCAGGGTAGAATAGTGGTTTCAGGTCATTTGTATCAAGCACTTGGATCGATACCTTTGTTCTGGCCTGGTACTCATAGGTGCTCTCTGTAGCTTCAACAGTCAGAGTGTACGCATCCCGTACCTCTCGGTTGAGCAAAACAGGAGAGAGTGAGTTACCGCTGCCGGTTGATATCCTTAGGAAGCAAAAATCCCCCATGGCTACCTCCTCTGCTTTGAAAAGGCCATCATCATCGCCAGCGACAACTTTGTACTTGATGTCCCAGAAAGGATCAGAAACTACAATGCCCATACGAACCAGGCTCTCCACATAGGTCCTAGGGGCAGAGTTTTCATTAATGGTGGCATTATACAAGTGATGGGTGAACCTCAGAGGAGAGCTGTCCTTTTCCAGGCTCCCCTGACATCTGGCTATGTGCAGGAGGACTGCTATGACACTGAGGAGTTTAGCTCTGTCTGTCAAGGCCATTCTCATTGGCTCCACATGGACCCTCAGACCTAACGAGAGAGAGAAAGAGAGAGATACATGTGTTGAGTGTCTCAGCACGTCTTTGTGAGTGGGATCAGTGAACATGTCAGATCATGGGTTGGTGATGAACCATTTTCATTATGTAAATATATTGTTGAAATGAAAAGGGAATGCAGAGTAATCACATTACTGATACCACAGTACCACACACACATGCACAAGCCCACATCTCTGTTGCCAAGTGAAAGCCCACAGTCAGGAATTTGGTCTCTGTTCTAACATGCCTTGACAAAAGCAGTATTATATTGTCTGAGCTTGTCAAGAAACTTTGGACTTTACACAGGTGATACATTTTCACACAATCATTTTATTCTGTATAATAAAAAAGAACACAAACAGCTATTGTTTTTTTCTTAAGTCAAGGAAATCAATACTCTTCCCACATATTCAATGTTTTTTTTAGTTTACATTGAACTTGACCTTCTGTGGTATAATATTATAAAACATTTTGGTTTGATGTGTTGACAACTATAGAGCCACTTGTCACATTAATAGTTGCTTAATTAATAATTATTTCATTTTATAATATGTTTTATTCAATATTTTAGTTAAAGATTAAAGATGTTAAGATAAAACGTTTTTCGGAACCCCAAGATGTTTCCAGTAATAAATAATACATTTGAATTATCTATTTATATGAATAACTTTACTATGTTAACGACCTCAAGATTTATTTACCACTTTTTAAGTGTGAGGCATTCTGAATAATAATTTTCTACATTTGTTTCCAATGTTAAAGAAAATTGATTACTGCATTTTACCCAGCCGGAGCAGTGAGCACACACACATTGAGAGTTGTGAACAGTTAGCACACACACCCAGGGCAGTTGTCAGCCACACAGCCGCAGTGCCCAAGGAGCAGTTGGGGCTAAAGAGCACTTTTGTCGTGGGTTCATGGAATCAAACCAGCAACCGGTTGGTCACAAACCCGCTTTTCTAACCATTAGGTCACAGTTACCCATTGGTTAGTTAAAACCTCACCAATCATTTAAATAAATTAAAGCTGTAATTTCAAACATTTAAATGTGCATATAAAATTACTGAGATGAAATAGTAGATGAAAAAAGTTGTGTTTTTTTGTTTTCAAGTGATAATTTGATAACTGAATGATAGAAGATATGTGTTAAACTTGTTTAGGCTGGATATTACTCAGTAAAAACTATCATGGCGGGTAAACACAAATGCAATAAAAAGCTAGTTCATTATCGGACTACAGTACCCTTTCTAATTTAACAAAATAGGGGCTGAACGTGTAACATTCTATCCCATCTGTGACTATATTTATTTATTTGATAAATGTGATTCAGAGGAAATAAGTATTTGAAGACTGCTTTTAGTGTTCAGCAGGCTACTTTTTAGCCTGTTGTTATTCTAAATAGCTGGTTGAAGTTGTGAAGCTATGAGCCCCTCAGGGGGAATGCAAGTTTTAAAGTGGCAGAGCAAGTCAGTAAGTATGTCTTTTAGTAATAGGAAGTGTTATGTGTTCTTATTCCAAGTCACAAGCCACAATATCAGCTACCTGTAGCCACATGCTCAGACCAACAGCAGAAAGGTGCACAAGTTTCACTATAAGTGCCCAAATGTATAAAGATGTTGCACTATGCCAGCCTTCGATCAGTTTCTTGCTACCCATGTACTGCAATTCATTTGTATATAAGAGACATAACCTAACTTTTAGTCCATATTCTTACCCTATACTTTGAGTTCAGGCATAGCATGTCTGACAGTTTTGGATTGACTGGCCCATATTAAGAAACAGCTGCAAAAGTTTAGCATGTTACTTCTGCTTCCATACTTTATACAGTTAAGGTGACAGATGAAAAAGAAAACATGTTTAGTAACTGTGCTATCCACTTCACATGAAACTAGTTACATTAAATCCTTTCAGAGTTAATTAGACATTAATTAGAATATTTCTTAATAGCCATGCTTTCATATTACGATTTACAGGTTTGTTTAGATGGTGTAACACATAACAACTATAACCCACCATAATAATCCCACCATAATGCCATTTGGCTAATCAGCAAAGGAACATTGCATCCCCACTGTTATACAATGCTTTTTAAATGGACTGTCATTTCTTTAGATATGTTCTGTAAACATGAAAATTGGTTCTTGTTGTTCAGCACTGCCTATTTCTCAGAAACACACTTTTTGTCTCTCTCTAATGCCTAGAAGAATATTTTGTCTGGAGCAAGAAAAGATTACACTTACAGATTGGAATGAATCCTTGGAACAAGCTTGTGCAATGCATGAGAAGTAAATAGCAACTTCATTTGCATTTTCATTGGGCTTCTAAGTCCACTGTCTGTTCATTTAATCATTATCCTTAAATACATCTTATGTAGACTTAGTTGTGTCCACACCCAGGGTGACAATGATCTAAATTACTAGGAAGGTTCCAAAGAATGGACAATTATTATAAATGGATTAATTACATTTTTTGTTAGCTCTTGATCATTTTACAATGTTCACCCACTTGTCACTTGGATTAGTTAATTCAAATGTCTTCGCAGAGTTTAGAAATTCAACCCCTGTTCTGGTGGCCACATAGTTTAAACTGACTTCATGTGTGGTTTGGAATGAGAGGTTAAAATCATAGGGTCAAGTAAAAGTGCTTAATTTATTGGCTGAGAGGTTATCTTATGGCCTGTCTGTAATGTGCACATAAGGTCATCTCAACACTGCTTATAAATCAGACAGAACATGACTTAAAAATGTACACCATGAATTAACTTTGAATTGAGTATCATCTTATCTTGAGTACTTCTAAATAGTTTATAAAAAGATTTTGGAATAATCTCTTTTTTTTAATAGAACACTATATTTTAGCCCATGCTTTATGGAACACCTTTACCAGCTAACTCTAAAAGCTTTGTCCAAACACAATAAAATGTTACTTGTTTCTCATGACAGACACCTGAATCTAAAACAATCATCACTTTCAAGATAAGTCAGTTATTTAGCTTATAATCTTAACAAACAATAAAAACCATATTCAAGAACAAGAAGTTCAGATCGAAACATGTGCAACAGCATAGAAGTTGTTGCTCACACCCATGCCTTTACCGTTCACGTACCTGAGGTCCTCAGAGAAACTCCTCATGGAACATTTCATAAAAAAAACTCCCTATGTGTTTGGTCATTTAATATTCCAGTGCTGCATGAGATGTTGTTGCCGTCCTGCCATAACTTTTCAGAATAAGCTTAAATGCCAAAAATAACAAGCTGAAACAAAGGAAAACAATCGTGTACAATTGAGTACGTGGTTCAAGCTCCAACTACTTAAGAATGAGTAGTGAGTTGCCATGCTGGTAAGATACCTTGTTCCCTGAGGACGTTCATCCCCTCCCCAATCTGTCCCTCCCTCTATCCTCCACCCCCTTCCCTGTTCAACACCCAGCCAGGCACCCAAGCACATGTCGCTCTCTCTCGCTCTATCACTCTCTCTCTCTCTCTCTCCTTCTCTCTCTCTCTCTTTTTCTCTCTCTGGGCTTTGGGCCACCACTGTGTGAATGTGTGTAACTCAAGATCTTTCTGTCCCATCCAGGTAGCAGGGATTAAGCTCTTGATACACTCCCTCATATTTATGAAGTACATCTCTAAAGTTTGATCTTTACAGTCTCATTATCCAGGAACAGAGAACTACATACTGAGAACTTTCCTCAGGAAAACAAAAGGCTTTCAGTATGTATGATTAAAATATTTAAAATATCAGCAAATACCAGAGAGATATTTAATACCTTTGTGTTTTTATTAATTATTAAGACGTAATTAGCTTTTATCATTTCCCAAGCTTCTGCTTACACCCTGAAGCAATTTTTCTTTGTCTTATTCTTTGTCTTATTGTTGTGTATACAAAGTTCACTGCTCCCATTTGATTATCTGCTGAGTGAGGTGCGTGAGACAGTCATGTGGAAACTTTTGGCACCTTTAGGTTTACCATACATCAAAGTCATGAATGCTCCAGGGAGAATAATGTGTTGATAAGATCAGTTCTACCTTCAGTAACCTTAACCCCAGTCATTTTAACCTGAAAAATTTAAAAAAGAATTGAACAATCCCGTAGCTTTTCTGTGAGGTGACACCACTTTTCCCCCCACTGAGTTACTCAATTGAGATGATATAATCGGGGTCTATGTATGGTGCCAAGTTCAGCTTTGAAATGGAAGTGGACGAGCACATGGACCCAGCGAGGAAGGGTGCGGGCATGGCCCACAAATAAGACTCAACAGACGGTGGGCACTGGGCCACTGGCAGCAGGTGGACTTAGCAAAAGTGCACTTTGAAGATGGAGTGAAAAATGTTCAACCCTCAGGGCACGAGAGGAAAGATTTAGAAAGAGAGCCACCTGCATCACAGGTTTTGCACTGCTTGTTGCAGAGGAATGGTTCAGAAAGGATTAGAGGCTGTTTTCATGGCAACATTTGAAGCGAGCACCTTAACGGTATCCTGTTATCCTCCATTGCTGTTCGATGATTTAAGTCTCTTTAATTGTTAGGTTATTCTATGTGAACCTTTAGCTTGGAATAATAGACATGCTAGGAAGTGTACAGTTTTGTAAAAACTCTCACCTTGCCGCAACCCCTGAATTCATACAAGGTCACCAAGTTTCTTAACATCCTTTTACTGAGAGCCTCGGGGCTGTACATCAGAAGATATTTTCTGCATGCTTGAAAGAACAGCACTGTTTGAATGATGTTGAGCATCTCTCATGCGCTTTCTGACAATGGTTTGACCATGGCACATTCCAAGAGCTTTCTCAGAAAGATCAGCCTTTGCCCTGATGTGCCCTCACATACATAATGCATTTTCTTTTTTTTACAGTTGGAGTATATGATCCGTGTCATGAACCACAATCATCACACCAGTAGGTGATGTGTACAGCTAATCAAATGTTCAGGGATGCCTTTTACATTGACAAACATTTATTTTCATTGTTGCTTTAGAATTAAAATACCAGCTTTTCTAAAATTTCTAATTGTAATTTTGGTATATTTTGCTGCACTTAGCTTCATCTTCATCAAGTCTTCTCTGGTATAGAACACACACCTGGCTTAAAAAATGATACAACACATTTCTTTTCCAACATCTTGTGAAAAGCATATTTAGATTTCTTTATGCTTTAAATCATACGTGAGTGTGAATAACCTTTATACAATTTAAAGAACCACCACATAATGTACATATTATTTTTTTGTAGTTTACTTTTTATCTTATTGTTATTTATAGTTTTTTAAATTATTGCTTTATCACTCCTTTGCTGCTCTTAACTTTTGTACTGCTGTAACAATGCTAATTTCCTACTTGTGGGACTTATAAAGGTTTCCTTATCTTATCTTATTTTATCTTATCTTATCTTATCTTATTATATGCCAATTAAAGCATTTTTCCCTAGAACTGTACATCCAAAACAACAATTTAGGAATTAAGTGAAGAGCACAGTGTATTGGTATGATAGGTAGCAATGTCACAAATTTTTACACCCAGGCCAGAAACCAACTTCACAGAAGTGCACTAATGCTTCAGGCATATACCAACATGGTTCCATTCACTGCCGCATTCTAAAATTACTAGTATGATGAAACTGATAGCACAAGCACAAGCTGCATTTGAACATTGCCGCAGAGTTACGTATGTGTGGTGATCGTGTTGATCAGTATGATTAGTTTTGATATCTTTTGCATAATAAATGTTAACGTCAGTGATATTAAGCTATTAAACATTACTCTGGTTAGCTCACTCTAGAGACAGAGAAAAAGCAGAAAAGGTCCAACAGTAGCATCACGTGGCATCATAATGCAAAAGATAAGCCAAGCTGTACCACCAATGTACTTTTGTCCAAGGTCTCTGGCAGAAGTGGTTTGCTCATATGAACATATACATAAGAGAGAGTTAAAATTTACAACAGCTTACACTACTCAACTGTCCATCTATTTTGGTGTTGTCAGATTTGTCCACTATCGCCCTCTTGAGTACTGAGCATTTTACCTGCAACAGTAATGTAAGAATGCATATTGAGTTCGTGCAGCAGCATTGAAATGTGTGTTAAATGTATGTAAAATTATTTCAACCCAGCAAAGAAAACAGTGTCACTTATCTTACATTTACATTTACATTAATTTATTCATTTGACAAATGCTGTTATCTAGGGCAACTACAAAACGTTACAGATGAATGTAGCATTAGGAGTCTCACCCAGAGACACTTATTGGTGTCGTATGGTGTGCTTGCCTGGGCACGAAATCTGGGCAGAGACCCCAGTCTACTGTGTAGAGGGCAGTAGTATTGCTACATTGCTGTGTCTTCCACTTTGTGTGTCTTCAAACATTTGAAGGGAGACCATTATTTTTTTCATAAATTGAATTGCATTACTTCACATTAGAGGCTGAGTTAGATTATAGGGGGCAAACAACAAAAAAAACATGATCTTACAAAGAAATCTCAAGACAACATGGTCAGTACATGGAGAGAATACACAATTAAAGATTGTGTAATTTCATTCTCCCAGGCTATCAAAAAGATCTGCCCCAGGCTTTCAGGTGCCTGTCAATGTGATGAGTGGATTGATTGAGGTGCACAACTGTCTGCACCAAGTAAACAGTGTCCAGCAATCACTGACCACATGGGCTGCCAGGCAAGTCGCTGCTATGTTTATGGGACAGCAGTGTTGCTGACAGCTGGATAGGTACCATTACCACCGTGCTGGAAGGGTCAGGAAAATCTCAAATAACATTCAGTTCTCTTATAGTCCACCTCTTTTTTTCACGCTCCAAGAACTGTGTAGAATCCAGCTGCAATCAGCATTTAGAGTGAATAGTATTGAGCAGCATGGTTTTCTGTGGGAGTCATGTGTTTGTATATGTGTGACAGAAGATAAGAAAAAGAGAAAGGAGTAAAGAAAGAGAAAGTCACAAACAAAAAGAGCACAGAAACCTACAGTATATGTTCTTTTCTTTTAGGGCTAAATTGCAGTGGCAGACTTGTAAAGAAAGTTGTGTTTGCTTAAGACTTGGTAAATAGGTGCAGTTCATAACTCATCAGATGAGATTGCTCCTTGTTATTGTGATTTCATCCTAGGCTGCCCTACATATTTTTTTAAACTGTCATTCACATTACAAAAGAAACAAGCTTAGACCAAGGGGAGGCCCTTATACATTAAAAACAAACTAGTAACTTTTGAAACAATGTCCTCAATTATCAGAATATCAAACCAGCAGTTTTAAAAATGAATGCCTAGGTGGGTAGCTGACCTGTACTTGAAACAGAACCTTTACATTATGCTGAGGTTCTTTAGAATGTATTAAAGTTCTTCACACTCATACAGCTCATTTACAAAAATAGTAAAAAGAAATATTGTATATGTACATTTTAAACCCTCTTACTGTGGCTCCCACTGCCAGTTTTTTTGGGAACATCCCACTAGTGAGATTTCTTTCCTTCCTCATCCCTGACACCTCATTGATTAATTATCGAACATTTTACAAGCAGGCAGAGGGAAAGTGCAAAAAATGTACAGGCATGGGGTCTCTGGGACTGCTACCCTGATATGTCACTTGAAAAATACTGATGTAGACATCAATAAAACAGATTGGTACAAATAACCCAGAACAGAAGCACTTCTGTAAGATTTCTTCATTGATCAGCTTCAACAAATTACCCACTTTATCAATAACCACAAAACAACGAGCCACACACTCATGTATAGTGTGCACATGCTCTGTTTACCAGCAAGTAGACTGACCTCTTAGCATGCTTCTGTGCTAAGCAATGACAGCTCAGTTTTCTGTTGTTTAAGACTCTGCCTCAGCAAAAGCAATGCCTTAGCTGTCTCATTAGATAAAGAAAACTCTGACACTAAATGGCTGCTTGTGTCCTGCATAGTGATCCATCCAAGCTCTCAGAAGACTGTATTGTCATTCTGTTAAAACACCAGCTTGGCTGAGTGATGGCAAATAAGAGATACACTACTATTAGTGTATGATAATGCAATTTCCGACAGCAACTCATCGGAGCAAATCACTGGGTGCATGATGACGATTATCATTTCACCAGCTTCTTTGCTCTCATGACTTTGAGCCTTTCTGTATTGCATTTTTTAGTCCACATGGGTGTGAAGATACAAGTCAGCAAACTCAATGAGTCTGCAATTGTGCAGAGACATATGGCATCACAGCTGCATGTCTTGATGAGCATTTGCATTTTGAGGGTGTTCACAACAGAATGTTTAATTAGCCCTTTGAGATCAATGCAAAACTGTTCTACTGTTCTCCTTTAATGGCATCTCATTGCTGCTATTGCATCTACTTTCGTATGTAAAGGAAGTGATTTAACAAATCTGTATTTTCAAAACAGACCAGACAAGTACACAGGCTAACTAATTTTTAGAAAAATAAGATATTTAAACAATACAAATAGAATAAAGAATAAGACTGTTGATATAAACAACAGTGTAGAGGAATAGTAGAGTAGAAGAATAACAAATTATTTTAACATCAAATTCAGAAATCCTTCTATTGAAAACTTAATTTCTTAATAAGTATAACTAAAATGGTATGGGGGCATCAGTGTCCACAGCTTGAGTGACTTGCATATGTGTGAATGTACCATTGACACAGAGGCATATATTGGGATTTTAGAGAGACATTTGCTGCCATCAGAGTGACACATTTCCCAGGAAGTTAGTGATTATTTTAGCAAGACAATACCAGGCCTCATTCTGCATGTGTCACATTGGTGTGGCTTCATAGACACAGAGTGTGTATGTTTGACTGTCCTTCCAGCAGTCCATATCTGTCTCCTATAGAAAACGTAAGCAGAATCATGAAGAGGAGAATCGGACAACCAGCCATCATGGACTATTGAGAAGCTGAAGTCTTGTATCAAGTCAGAATGGAGAACATTTTATTTGCAAAACTGCAAAAACTGTATCTTTAGTTCCCAAACAACTAAAAGTGTAATTTAAAGAAAAGGTGACATAACACAACTGTAAATATGCCTCTGTCCCAAGGGTTTTTTAAGTGTGTTGCAGATATCAAATTCTAAATTTGTTTATATTTATGTAAGGCATTCAGTGGAAATATTGACAATCCCTTCTTTATACCTTTGTCAGTTTAATTAAAAGTTTAGAAGAATTAACAAGATTTCTGTTTTTATTGCATTTTACAAAATGTCCCAACGTTTTCAGAAATGGCATTTATATAATATACAACCACTCCTTTTCAGTGTTTGCACCCTTCTGAATGCTTCAGAGATTAATTTACTTACTTGTTCAGTTGTTTGCCCAAAATCTTCTGCTCCAGTCATTCTGGTACAGATTGTCTGTGGTAACACTTCAGCATGAATGGGTTTCGATAACTTCACTGTAACAGTGTTCATATTTGTAACATTTGTCCTGCAGCTTAATGTCCATATTTAATCTGTTTAAACAGACATATGATGATTTTTAACTGTGACAGTGTTTACATAGTTACATAGTAACCTCTTTTATGTCCAAAGTGCAAGAAATGCTTGGTTTTCCATGATACAGCCTTTATAAATTCTGAAAACGTGCCGAACAGCCCAATGTAGGCACTGTGGCCCAACTCATGAAATATAATACCAGAAGCACTTCCCATTCAGGAGAATGCTGCTAGGCCATCTTTTTCCTCTGAAATGAAAGCAATTTTCTGTGAACAGGACCTTTTGTCTGTCAAAGTGCAGGAAATGGATTGAGCTCTTTATTGTTAAACACCGGCGGTGTGTGTTTTCCCGACACATACACAGACACGCAAAAAGTGGATCGAAGTTGGAGCAAAATAGGAACATCTTTTTTCGGGACTCCTCTGTGCGTGCATTGTTGTTTTGATTGTGGTGGCCCGATTGAGTGGAACTGCCAAAGTTGAAATATGAAACACTGTGCATGCGAAGTGCACCAGGTTAAGCCTGTGGATAAAACTTTAGCAAGGTGCTGCTGTCAGGCCCTCAAAAACACAATGACAGCCTGCAAAAGAAAGAAAAGAGCTTGAGTAATTTGAACACTCCCAACTTCACACACATCATTTCTCATTTCAGTAAGACTGATACTTCAACATGCCATTTCAGGTAAAGTTGTACACATGGAAATTGCACATTCTTAAAGGTTCCTATTAGATTCTTGGCTGAGATGCTCAATTCTAGGAAAGTGACAAACTATAAATGATTTTTCTGGTTGGGACATTTAGTAAAATGCAATAAAAACAAGCATCTGTGATTTGTTAATTCTCTGGAACCTTTATTTAATTTTTAAAAAGTGCAAAGAGGTTTTAACTGACAAACATATGTATTTTGTAAATATAACACATAAAAAGTTGGGACAGAGGAATGTTTACCATCATGTTACATCGCCTTTCCTTTTAAATATACTTTTTAAAAGTCTGGGCAGTTCTGCAAGTAGAATGTTTGCATATTTTTACATAAATAAGACCACAGCTGCTCAGCAATCCGTGATAGCTGTTGTCTGATTCTTCTTTTCAGAGTGCACCAAACATTTTCAATTGGAGACAGTTCAGGACTGTTGACAGGCCAGTCAAGAACATTCACTCTATTTCTATGAAGCCTCTGTGTTGTAGTACATGCAGAATGAGACCTGGCATCGTCTTGCTGAAATAACCATGGACTTCCCGAGAAAAAATTATGCCTTGTCAACATATGTCTCTCTAAAATCCCAGTATACACCGCCACATAAAAGCACCTTCACACATATACAAATCACCCACGCCTGATGTACCCCCATACCATGATAGATGTTCATTCTTCAAACTTTCCATGATAACACTCAAAAAACACTTAAAATGTTGAAAAATAAAATGTGTAAAATTCTGGAGAACCAAATAACTGATCCTTGTTGGACAAGTTAATCACACAGGATAGCACTGGCATAGAACCTTTATATTATTCAAAGGTATTTGTGATACTCGCACATTGTTTACAAAACTTTTTTTCCCAAAAAACATTGACTCTGAGGGTCTTTAATGGGCTAGAGAACCATTTTGGCACGTTTAGTTAATCTATTTAACCTTTATCTAACAGAACTAAAAGTGTAGTCCTATTAGAAACACAAGTCTGGTTCTCAGTTAAAGCATTTTTCTAAAGACTGCAAATTGTCAGGCTCATTCCACATAACTGCAATTACAAACAATATTGGGTCTTATGAGTCCTGTTTACTCTTCAGTGACATACATATTCATTGCAAGTTGTATCAGATTAGTTTATGGGAAGGAAAATCTCAGCCTCAGCAAAACACAAAGGACACACGCTCATGCTGTGTGGAGTTGCTGCTCTGGACTGAATAGGATGTAATTATTGGATGTGAATCTGAATCCCATTCGCCGAAACCTCCCATTATGGTAAAACCAAAAAGCGTACAGAGCCGAGTGCATAATCCTCATCTGATCCACTCTTACTCTCTATCAACATCTCAGCGCACTCTTCTTATGCTCTTCAGCAGTATGGCTTGTTCATGCAGCACCAAAGCCTGTAATTAAAACTTTTCTGTCCGTTCCAACGAGAAGGAGGAGCACAGCAGCTTACTGTACAAGCTGTCAGCTTTAAAAAGTGTACTTTCCCATTATCTGTAGATTAACCCCTTAAACTCTAGGCTTATTATTCAGATATGAATCTATGGGTTTATTATTTTCATAACATTACTACATTATAACATTAATTATCTGTGAAATTTTATTTAAAGACCTCACAACACACACAAGCATTTACAATACACAAAGTATTTACCATTCCATAATGGTTACTGGCTTGGATGTACAGTTCTGGGGCAAATAAAAAATCGTATTTACTAAAAAAAGGGGTCTTTGCAAAGCCAGCTCTTGAAGGGTTCTATTATATCACTCCAAAGGATCCTTTTGGCCCCATTGTGCCAGTGTGTGCAAGATGACATGAAATGTCATTTATTACCTTCTATTGACTTTAATGGGAAATATGAATAAAAACACCCCCTCCTCAACCCCAGTGCTGATATAATAAGGCTTTCTCCACTTATGACTAATGACATTAAGTCAGAAAGAATACAGGGCATGGGGTCTGTTACATGTTACATACCTGTTTCATGAAGGAAAATCAATAACTTTAGTGTATAAATGTATTCACATAACTGATAAATGCCTGATAAGCCCCACATTTATTTCGAAATGATGCACGACAATCATGTTATAAGCTAAATAAATGTTTACAATTTTAGCATAAGGGTATAACATTCCATAAAATTCCTCAAACCATTTTGTGAATACAGGTTGTTCATGAAATTTTATAAATAATATTTAATAATGTTAATTATGTTTTTTCTTGTGTTGTGATTAAATCCAGCTTTCAGTTACTCAGTAAATATAATGTACACATATACAGCTAGTATTTCTAATAGCATCTGAATCACTGTAAATGGGCAGATCCGGTAGCTTACCATTACACATCTCATTTGGTGGTGTGTTGCGTGAGCCCCCCCACTTTCACTATCTCGCTCTGAGAACAGGAGGGATGGTAGCACTCCAGGGGTCCGGGACAGAGCACTCAGCCTGACGTGACAACACTATCACCTGCTCTAGGCCTGGTCAGGCCAATAGGGGCGGGGGCTTCTGTGGGCTGGGTGTAGGCCAGTATGGGGGAGGGGGGGTGTGAGGAAGAGAGGCAGATGGAGCAGTGTAGGGGGGCAAGGGGACGGGACCCGGCCCAACACAGCACGCGCAGGAAACACAATCAAACTCCCAGCAGACCTGCTGAGCCTGACACACGCCACATCTCACTCGCTCTCTCTTACTCTCTCTCTCTTTCTCTCACACACACACACCTACACACATACAAGCACACACACATACATACACCTACACACACACCCACATACACACACGCACACACACACACATACAAACATACACACAGTCTCACTCATTCCCGTTTCCTACGCGACTTGCTTACAGTTCATTAGGATTGCTTTGTTAGTTTATATGGAAACATTGCCATATGCTGCTCAGCGAGCATGTGCTGATCACTAGGGAAACTCCAAGAAACAGCACGTTTATCCTAATACAACACTGACATGTTAAAAATGTAGCAAATTTGTGCAGCAATTTGTCTGTCTTTCTGAAAGTTATTATATCAAAAATCTTGTCAAATGATTTGGTCAGTGTTGAAATGTAGTGAACATGAAGAATTATGCTGCAAAAATATTGTGTTGTTGATGGGGTAACATATAAAGTAACATATTGAGGTAATGTGATTTTTTTTCTGTAATAAAGAATTGTAACTTATTTCAGTCTAAATTCTTGTATTCATGTTACAGTCACTGACTTAAAAAGGGCTGTGCTACTTGCATTACCAATATGTCTCTAAGAGCAATATTAATGAAGAATAATGCATTTAAAATATACATTGTCTCTATATAATCATCTGTACCAGCTCTTTTATGTAATTTGTGTACTACCTGCCACAGCTGGCACAGCTGCAGTTATGTGAATATAAGCTATGAATATTGTGCACATTGACGTATCTATTTCTGCAAATATGGACAAGTCTCATCTAAACAGATTTTCTTCTAAAATATTCTGTATAAATAATAAAATAATATAATAAAATGTTGTTGAATTTGCCAATTGAATCAACAAATTGCACAGCTATTGTTTTTATTTTTCTATTTTTTTCATTCAAAAAATCTCAAAAATGGACTTCAGATATGTCATTGGATGCTCTGGTGAGGATCCTCTATCTTTACATTTATAACCTTTCTCTGCTGTAGTAGCAGCCATCATTACAGCCACCATGTACAAATACAGCACCCATTTGACTGACAGTATAGAGGTACTTTAATGTGATTGGTTTTCCTCTGGTGATTAACACAATATGGCCAATCACATGTTAGAAAAAAATTATTTTCACTAATTTTAAAGTTATGCTTTAAGGTGATTAGTAATGAGAACCTTTTGGGAAATGTAATGGTGTGAAAAGTAAATTTTTTGTCTTTCAAATGTAGTGGAGTTAAAGTCATGTATTTCCCCACCAAAAAAGGTTAGTGCCCCAACAGTGACTAAATTTAACTTAACAAAATATCTGCTACCTACAAATATACTCAGTTTAGAATTATAAATTACGTTTTAGGTACCTTTAAACTATATAAGGACATAAAACATGTGGCAGCCTATCATGAATCAGTGAATAGCATTAGCCAGTATAATCATTAATTCACTCTTAAAATCCCTGGATTATGGTATAATTGCTAGCCGTTGTGTACACGGTTGCTGCAGCTGCATGCAGACTGTTTCTTTAGCTCCCATTGTTTGTTGACAGTGATGAAAACTGGTTTAGCCAGAAACCTCTGCTTTTCAGATTTGCATTGTGCTTTGATAAAGCAACGTATTTCACTGTTAAGAACTGTTGGCATCTCTTGCACTCTTAATAAAGTCTTTGTTGAAAATGAAATTCAGAATGATAACACATATCAGTACTGCTTCCTCTTCACAAATAACATGAATTCTATGTGGTATCAACTAAAGGTTTACTGAAGTTGAAATCCTGTATTGGTTCCTTTAAATGTGACACTTTACTGCTCATTAAACCATTTGCAGTACATCACCAGTCATTAAAACAAGTTGCCATCTCAATCTGTCACATCACAAGATTGATGAATCTCATTGTCGCTTGTTGCTTTGCAATATAAAGCTTTAAACGTGTTCTTTCCACCCACTCATCACTCTCAATGTTAGGCGCATGGCAATGCTCCATTTGTGCTCCATACAGATGCCATATTTCTGTGCCAGTCATTGCTCACCAACAACCTTGTTTCCAATTCCTGGTTTTGCTTGTAATGACAATGTAGCACACCAGCAGATGGTCGAAGTGTGACTTGTAGTCAGTTCTGAGGAGATTAAGTGGTATTATTCATGTTTGAAATAAAAGAGGCCTCTGTGCTGAAGGCATGGGGGTTTGCTTTTGTGCTGATAGTGGGAAAAGGGAGATACCCCGTGTGCTACACCGAACAGATAAGAAAGAATACTCATAGCAGAAAAGATGTGTTTGGAGGAGCCTGTGGCCATGAACTGTCCTGACACTGCAATGCACATCTATACATTTAAAAAAGGGGTTTTGTTTGACAAATAGAAAATAGGTTCATAAAATGATTTAATTTATTTTATACATTTTTTAAAATTAAGTATGCATAAAAGTTATCTCCTGCTTTATACTTATGCAAAATACATATTTGGATGGAATGTTTTGAGAAAAAACGGGCATCAACCTATCTTCTCTTTACTTATGGATTTTCAGAGATGAGAGCACCTGCAGTGCTCTTTAATTAAATTTACACACCTAGTTATGGAACTATCAGTGTCACCACAGCATACACAAATTCATTTTCTACACTGTATACTAATCATGACCAAGACAGCAAGGTCTGCATTGTGGTTGAGCAAATGTTTACACAAGATCTCACATGGGGCACTGATATATGAGCACCCTGAGGTTGGTGAATATGGAATGTAAGCACAGAACACTGTCTCACAGGGAGTGCTTCTTCCACAACCTTTCACACACTACTTTCTCCACACTCAGAACAAGTTCTACTATCAGAGTATCTGTTTCCTCTTTAGGCCCCAGTCAGTCTCAGGGCTCTGTGCGGGCAAATGCATTTCCCACTATTGCTCAATCATACTCAAAGCAGGGTTTAACCTGGAAGCCAGGTCTGTTTTACTTTTCCTGGGTCACCTTTAGTTTTGTCAGTGATTTTTAGTCCACAACTAAATGGAAGCAAATTGAGTTATTTAGCTGATGTAGTGATCGGATGTAGCACAGTCAAATCAAATAAAAGAGGAGAGTGGGGCACAGCTCCAAAGTTTGACTTTGACTGTTTGATGCGGTTAAACAGATTCAGGCATGATTCTAGACATTGTCTTATATTCCCATCCCAATCCCATCTGTGAACTTTTACAGTAATCAGACAAATATTTTTGGAGATTTAACTCATTTTTTATATGTATTTGTTTTTGTTAATTTAGCTCTTTGCTACATAAATAGTTAATCCACTTCCTACACTTATACACGGTTGTAAATGTGCTGCAGTAGAACTGCCAGAAAATTCTTGTGATGACATTTTTAAAAAATGTCCCCAAGGCTCCATGACAGTGCTAACACCCACGCTAATACTTTATACAGCATATCAGCTTTTAGGTCAGCCCAGTACCAGCCCAGTGGTGGGCAGTGGTAGCCTAGTGGTTGGTGACTTGCCCTCGTGATCAGCAGTTCACACATTGAAGTCCCAGCCCAGGTATCACTGAGGTCCTCTTGAGCAAGGTATTGTCCCTCTACACTGCTCCCCAGGCACTGTTGGTAGCTGCCAGCGGCACCATGTGTGAATGGGTTAAATGCATACATCACATTTTATTGTGGTGAATGTGATGTGATGTGTTCATAATAATAGTCACATTCACTTTTTATAGTATTACATATCAATGGTACATGCACAAATATAATCAGGACCCACCCTAATCAACTTCTAGTCTACAGTCAGAACTATTAAAAATGTAATAAACCAAAGACTCAAATGAACGTTTTTTTCATGTTTTTATTTTGAGAATCAGACCAGATACCAGCAGCTTTTCAACAGAGGAGAAAAATGCTGAAAGCTTAAAACTGCCTTGTAAAATCTGTAAAATCATGTGTGTTCTGAATTTGTCCTGGGGCCAAAACCTCAGTCATGAATGACTTGTGTCTGTTATTAATGGAAGTCTGAAAGGGGCTTGGTCAGTTCTGATTCATTTCTGACAGGACATTTCTGTCTTAGGCAGAATTCAGGGCATATATTTCAGAGGGACAGAAGTCAGCCTTAATGGGTTTGGATATATTATGAAGCTCTTTCACTTGTGAGGAGTGTTCAAATAAGGACTTAAAACCCTCATCATTTTTAACACCTTTCAACTAAGGTGACAAAGAGACTGCTGTGTTATTCATGTGACTGCCCTTGATGCCCTTGAATGTTAACCCTGTGAACTACACATTCTTAAAAAGTGAAGGTACCAGAAAGGTTCTTTAGAGAGAAGAAATGTTAAGATTCACTTAAAGTTTCCTAAATAACTTTTTAATTGAAGATTTTTGAAAGAACAATGTCTGTGAATGAGATGTGCAATTATAAAGTATAAAGAACATCCATATAATGTAAAGATTCTTCCTAGTACCAAATATTCAAGCCAAGAACCATTTTTGAACTTTTAGTTTTAGGAATACAATCTTATCATTCAGGTATTAACCTTTACTTTGGTTTTTTGACACTATTCACATGTAATTAATCTATAACCCATAATGAGTTACACAATGAATTACATTTACATTAGACTGACATTGCATACTGACATTTGTTTAAAAAAAAGAAAAAAAAAGAAAATGGCTGTGTACAACATTAACTTTTCTTAAAATTTAAATGATAAAAACATAATGTCAGTACTTTGCCATTGTTTTTACATATGCCCCTCTCATGACATGCACTGATGAGTTACAACTTCATGCATTCCTTTGGCTAAAGGATGCATCACAGAGAGTGCTGTGTGTGTGTGTGTGTGTGTGTGTGTGTGGTGGAGATGGTGGTGGTGGCAGAGTGCACTATGACAGATGTGGAGATTGTTCAGGACAATTTGACAGAAACAAGATAGACGCCGCCATCCGTTAGTTGTATCTCACTCTGCGTGTGTGTGTTTTTACAATATTCAGTTGGTTCCTGGGCTTAGGTTAAGGTTTAGTTTAAAATATTATATATATATAAAAAAATAAGAAAAAAATTCTTATTACATATAAAGAGTTGATGACATATAGAATACACATTATTGCTGTCAACAAAAAATAAAACATTTTTCCACACCTTTTGAAAACAGTAGCTGCCCTTTACAGTGTATCAATATAAATGTCTGTTAACATCAAAATATTTTCAAAATAAAGAAGGTTTTTGCCCTCTACTTTAAAGTTACTATTTTGACCAATATTTTTATTATTTTTTTAAAGATGTCAATAATAATATGGGACACATTATCATTGCTTGTAGATGCTTGAAGGCATAATACATCAGGTCTATAATTGGTGGCACCCTTGGCAGAAAAAGATCATGGAAAGATCATTTAGTGGTGGTTAACTAGCTCAGCCTAACATTATGAGATTATCTTTGATTGAAGTAAATTTAGTCAGAGTAAATTTAGTCAAACACTATCTGCAAACAACCACTAACAGCAATGAGTCTTCTCCCATAATGCTTTTAGAGAGATACAGAGTGTACAATCTGAGACCATGCTTCAAGACATAATCCCTCTAGATCCTTGGAATCTATTCTTCAGCCCATTCCACATATATTTCAGTGGTGTTCAGGAGGACTTGGATATGTGTCTCAAAAGCTTGATTTGAATAAACCATTTTTGTATGCACTGAAAAAAATCTGCCTTGAATTACCTGATTCAAATGTGTACATTAGTTCCACATGAATGCAATATATCACAACAGCATGATTTTTGCCAAAAGAGAGTAAATAAAAGGTAGTTATTGGTTTGGTGTAATATATTGAATTAAAGTGGGACCAATGTACACATTTAAATCAAAAATTTAAGGCAATTTTTTCAGTGTGGATTTGGTTGCACGTTTTGCATGATTATCCTGCTGGAAGATCCAACCCTTACCCATGTGTGTGAAAATTACTTAGAAAATGGCCCACTTACTTAAGAAATACAAACATCCAATGAAATGAAAATGTGAAAACAGGAATTTCCAGAAATGCAGTTAAAAACTTTCATAACAGATGGACAAAGAAACAGGGACTCCAAACAATTATGCCAGCATCAGATAAACAGCACTTAAATCATTTTTCCACTGTGTAAAATAGCTCAACACTGTGGATCTGAAAGGATGTGTAGCTGTTCAAGAATCTGTTAAAGAAAAAAAAAATTAACAGACAGAAATAAGAACATTTGCACCAGGACACCCAAACTAAACATCTGAAGGGTTCATAAGCTGATAGTAAATTAGTCATGTTCATTAAGAAGCAGAAAACTCAACAAACTTTTAAGATTAACCTTTGTGAACGTGACTTATTTGTCATTGTGAACACACTCAATCACATACAAAGTGCACCACAAGGAAATGTGACCTCTGCGTTTAACACATCACACATGCACACATGGAGCAGCAGCCAGCTATCAACAGCACCCAGGGAGCAGTGTAGTGGGACAGTAATTTGCTCAAGGGTACGTCAGTGGTGCCCAGGGCAGGACTTGAACTTGACATCTTCTGTGCATAAGGGCAACGTCCTAACCACTAGGTCACCACTGCCCATGTGTTTGTGTGCACACACATTTTGCATAATGTTTGGCTTCACTGGATCAAATTTTTGTCTTTGTGTTGTATACAACTTAAAGGAATTTCTTAATTGGAGGAATTGTTGGATTGTTATCATAGTTGAAGGCAAGAGGGCTGATTCATAAAACAAGTGATTTAGGCTTTTCATCATAAAAGTCATGCTTTTATATGCACACTACTGAGAAAATCTCCTAACAGCGATGCAAGACCTGATAGACCACAGAAATCAAGCTCTATTCTTGCTTCAGATTTTTTTTAAAATCCACTGGTGGCCACTGTGAGAAACAGCTCAACACCATGAGTCTGAAAGGATGTGTATCTGTTCAAGAAAAGAAACCAAGAAAAGGGAACAGACAGAAAGAAGACAATCTGAATCAAAGCACCCAAACTGGACAGCTGACAGTTTCATGGAACGATGGGTGTATGTAGAGATTACTTGGATCATGAGAGGCAGAAAAAGACTTCAAAGACTGAACTTTGGACGTGTTCACAGGAAACATGGATAAGATTTTAGCAGACAAACCGAAAGAAAAATATGAAAATAATGAAAGCTGTTATGAAAGCAAAGTGGATGTATTAAATAATATGAAAGTAAAGTGAAAGTGACTATTTGTCATTGTGAATACACCGCATCACAAAACATGCACTACAACAAAATGCGACCTCCACATTTAACCCATCCACACATGGAGTAGCAAGTAGCTATCAATGGTGCAAGGGGGCAGCACCTTACCCAAGGTTACCTCAGTGGTACCTGGGACAAGACTTGAACCTGCAACCCTCCAGTCACATGGGCAGTGGTAGCTTAGGGTTATTCTATGAATTTCTGGTAAATACAGGTCCTTCTCAAAAAATTTGCATATTGTGATACAGTTCATTATTTTCTGTAATGTACTGATAAACATTAGACTTTCATATATTTTAGATCCATTAC
>JBBPDA010000034.1:7361782-7374248 GCA_037974385.1 Arnoldichthys spilopterus | reverse complement strand
AAAGTTATTTTTGTGACCATTTTGAGTTTTTCTTTCATTGACTGAAGGGTACCAACAATTTTGTCCACGTGTGTAAATGTGCCACACTGTTTTTTCAGTAAGCCATATGTTTCTGCATCATGGTTCCATAAACCAGTGGTCTATAGAATTTATGTTTGCATATGACAATATACATGTCCACTAGGAGGTGATCACTAGGACATTAATTTCTGTGGTGGATTTAAAGAGTGTTCTAGATGGTGCACTGCTGTAAATAGTGAATAGGGCATAGTTTCAAATTTAGCATGGCAGGAACACTCTGTGACCAGGGCTAGGAACTGCAGTAGTGAAACATGTTTTTTTTTTTTAAATGGGTGTCAAAGTTTCAATCACACTCAGTCAAAACTATGAGCTAAATATTGCAGCTTTGTTTTACTGTATATTGTCCTGTAAGCTGTTAATTCCCTTAGGTTTCTTTAACAGATAAAAGCTTTAAAACTAGACCTTTCTTCGTTTCTTTGTTTTACTTTCGTTGCATCGCAAGAGCTGTTACCTGCATGAGTGCCTGTACACATGTGTGACAGTGAAAGCACGCACATGCTCCGGGAGGCAGTGGAAAGAATGTTATCTCACAGGCGACTGTGAAGTTGAGTTTTTTAAAGGAGCTGAAAGGCACAACAGAGTTGCAACTTCCCTTAGAATAGTGCTCCATTAGGTCTATCAACCATACACAAGCTTAATTACTAATTGTTTGTACCAATAATATAGTCTTCTGCAAAAATGTGAATCCTTGGTAAAATTGTTGGGATTTTTTAATAAAATGCAAGAAAAACAAGAATGTGTGATTTGTTAACTTTCTTAAACTTTTATTTAACTTATAATTTTTTAAGGACAAGATTTCCAAGGTTTTCCCTGATTAACTTGAATTTATTTTGTAAATATCAACATACTTTACTCCTGCAACACATGCAAAATAAAAATGAAAAATATATTGAATACTGAAGTCTTGAAAGCCATTTTGAAACATTCAATAGTAAAAAGGTGAGCTCATAACAGGTAAGGGGATCATGGAGTAACCATCAAAGGCTCAGACTCTGTAAACAAAGGTGGCTAATCATTTTGTGACAAACCTTATCAAAAAAATTGTCAGTCAGTTCAATAGAAACATTTCTCACAACATTACAAAGATCGACTGTATTAAGATTATCTACAGTACATAATGTTGTAAAAAGATTTGGGGAATCTGGAGAAATCTTAGTCCCTTTAGGACAAGGCTGGAAACCTTCAAGTCCTCAAAGTATGAGAAACATATGGCATATATTTAAAATAAAAATATAGCCACATGGAGCTTCACAAGGAGAAGAATCAGACAATGGACACCACAGATATTTGAGCAGCTGAAGTCTTGTATAAAGCAAGAACGGACAAAAAGTCCACTTGCTGATTTGCAACAGTTAGTCTTCTCCATTCCCAAATGATTAAACAGTGTAGTTAAAAGGAAAGTTGTTGCAGCACAGTAGTAAACACTCCTCTGTGCCAACTTTTTCTGAGTTTGACTTATTTTAACATTTTTTATTCTCAAACATCATTCTATCCCTCAGGCCTTATTGTACAGTTGTGAACATGAAATTAACTCCACAACTTCAGTCTGTGTTTGTACTGAATGACTAAATTGTGCCCTGAAAAGGCAAAAAAGAGTCTCTCCATGTTAGGAGAATGACCTCATATGAGATTAGCTTGTATCTTTGGCTTATCCCCCTGTTTAGCAGACATACACTGCTTTATATGATTGCAGTGTTATTGTTCCTGCAGATAGCAGTGTAAATCCAGAGTTATCAGACAGCTTGCCACTTTGTTATTTCTGCCAGTGAGTGCATGGCCTACTGCTAACTGAGACTCCACAGCTGCTGGTCCATGGAAAGTTCATGTGTTCACACACAGCAACAACTGCTCTATCTTTTTATGTAAGATTAGGGCCCTCTGCTATAAATAGAGCCGGGTTTTGAGAAAAATGAAAGTGTTTCAAATTCCCAAGATGATCCACAGTTGAGGTAGACTATCACACCAAATGCTTAATATAAACCAAATAAGAGGCCAAGAGGCCAAAAATAGATCCTGTTCCTCTACCAGGGGCACTGTGGCATATCATAGCCTACTGTAACATTTTTTTTTCCATTACAGAGATTAACGTCAGTTAGAGTAAAAAAATGTTATACGGCAATCAAACTATAAGATAATTTAAAAGCCCAAAACGTGGGGGCGGGGCTTGTCTGGGGGTTTATTACGTTATGACTTAGAATCTGAATGGCTGTGACGCAATAGCACACAGACATTCTGTTTAAACGACAAACACAGACAGAATCGCTGACTTCTCGCTTTATTCAAGAGAAATATATCGGAAAGTTTCTTATTTTTCCTAAAAGTGTACAACTTTTACTAAAACAGGTCACACAATCCTGACCGTACGGTCCTGTCTGACCAGACCGCGGTGAAAACTGAGCTGCGCAGCTTGAACGATAATTAAGGTAAAATTCAAATCCTGTAGCGTCCAATCAAAGACACTTTAAAACAAACTTGTGGGATTTTTATTCTCTGTGTACAGTTGTTTTTCTTTACGTAAATCAGCTATGTAATGATGAGAAAGCCTAGCACAAGTCGCGTTTCCGTGTTTTTCAACAGGGTACAGGTAAAAAGAGCTGTAGCCGCTCGTTCCCGCCCCTCGTTTACAGCGCTGCTGCGCGTTCACGATCCTTGCAGTCACACGCCTCGCTTCGAGGCCAGAGGCCAGGCAGGCAGGCAGACAGACGACCAGAGCAGAGCAGAGCAGACAGGCATGGGTTGCCACCAAAGTAAGATGTGTACTCACATCTGCAGGAGAAAGGAGAAAAAGGTAAGGCAGCCTCAGCTCGTTCACTCTCTGCACAGATATCATCCTATCAAGTGAGAATGGAGAGACTTCAGGTCTCCTGTTGAAAGCGAAGCATTTAAGAAATTCACAGCTTCAGCTTAATCTGAGGTCCTCACACACTTCCTTTCTCGTGTGTGTATGTACACATGTATTTAACTCTTCATGAGCATTAGAAGTCCTCATAATGATAGGAATACACGAAAATCAGTCGAGGAAATTTTGCTGTCCCTCATAAGGAACTGTACTGTTTTCTCCACAAAATCAAATTTTGTATTAAAAATTAAAGAAGCAGGAACATTGTCTTTTGTTGACTGAAGTTGGTTTGGGGTTACGTTCAGGTGTTAGTGTAGCATTACTGAGAAATTTAGAGAAGTCAATGGAATGTGCTCAGAAAGATAGCAATACCAACGTGTGTGTGTATATCTTCATACTTAAGTCTACCTCTACTCGTGAGTGTTTTAATGAGAAACAGATGCGAGGCAGGCGTGCACACTGTGAGCCGCACAACATTAATTGTCTTCTGTTAAATATTGGGCTTTCCACACCAACACAGAAATTAGACTCGTAGGCTCAAATGAATTTCCGCATAAATCAGCACAAGGCGACCATCAGCTTGTTCCGCCTTTATTAAAGACCGTTATGTTGATGTTTGTGGTGCCGATTGAGCCCTGTAATGTGAAGCAGTTATTGATTTCTTTGGCTTAAAGTCCAAGATCATTAAAAAAAACTTTATAAATTAAAATTAATTTTTTGGTAATTTATTGTAACTTGTCATCAGAAGCTGAGGTTGGTAGTAGGTAGTGCTGAAGTACAAATTTGATTTTTAAGTCATTTTTAAACATGAATTCTGTAGTTTATTTGTGAATAAAATCTTTCTTTTACATTAAAGTCAGGCACACTTAATTACTGTTTCATTTTTTGTGTCCATTATTTTATGATGTTGATTACCTTTGCTCTGCTTTTTCACTGGTTTCACCCCCTGACTTTGGGGGTTTAGAATTTAATTTTAGCCCCAAAAGAGAAGAATAGCACCAGCTAAACTCTGTCCCTGTGCAGACAGAGGCTGGATTTACTAAAGAAGTTTTTTGTTGTTGCAGTCCTGCAAGTCATTTAGTACTTAAGCACTTTCACTCGAGTCAAATCCAGAGTTAGTAAAGAAGTACAATTTCAACGGTCTCTTTTAGTCCCATTTTCCAGTATGAAATCTTAGCCCAGAATGAAAGCTTGTGAAAGCTTTGATTAGCCTAGATTGTTGGCAGATTTAGGGTAACTCGTGTTAGATCTGATGGACACACTGCCCTTAGTACCTCTCTACAAGTTCAAACGTGACCCACATACAGGCCTCATCCAGACTGAGGTCCTCCAAAGCCATGTGGGTATGTGGTTGACATGAGCAACTGGAGAAGTGTGAAAATTTCCAAAGGCTAAAGCAGGAGAGCCACACTTCATTCAGAACAGCATTAAAACATACAACCACAGACCAGTAAGTAATAAAGCCAAGGGTTCATTAACACGGCAGAACATTTGTTGCCTTGCTTCAAAGGGCAGACAAATGTGGAATGGCTTGTTGTGGTTTAAGCTGCTTTAGGTCATTAAAACAGTCCAGGCTGAACTGAGTTTCCCATACATGCTTTATTTGTTCCATTTACAAAATGTTATTAAGCAAGACGCATTTACTGTAGGAAGCCATGTTGTTGGCGTTTTTTTCAATTCTCAATGCACTGACATCATCTCGGGTGTTATTGTAGTTTCTACATGATTTGGTAGTTTATTCTAAACAACTCCGTGGAAGACTTGATTCTGCTGAAAGATCTTACCTGTTCATTCTTGGATTGTGCTGATTAGATTGTTGATGGTGCCAGACCAGAGTTTGGTTTCCACATGAACTGCATTGTTGAAAGAAGCAAGGATGTGGGATTTTTTATTTATTTATTTTTTTTAATAATGCAGCCACCAGTTAAAATGTACGTCATGCTGACTTCATATGTTTCTTTGAGTGATTTAATAAATTACCCTTCAGTTGAGGAACTGTCAGGTTTACACTGGAAATGTGGTTTTACAGGAAACTATCTTCACACCAAAGCAAATATTTTCATAGTTGATTTTTCATTTGGTTTTGTAGAGTTATGTAAAATGTCAGTGTAGCATATAGTGTTGAGGTCTTTTGGTTACATTCAAAGTCAAGATTCAGTTTGATTAAATTTAAGATTAAATTGTGTGTTGATTCTGTTTTTTGCAACATTGGATTGGCTCAGAAAAAAAGCTAATTTTATTTGAGAACAAAAGATTGCAATGTAGAATGCTGTTGAGCAAAATAATGAACTTCCAATATAATACAACTTTCTATAAATAGAATGCATTGAAATGCCTAGCTTGGATAAGAGACTGTGATTTTCATTCGAGATATTAAGTAAGAGATTGAAGTGAATAAAGGGCTATACAGTTTTTAATTTAAATACACTGTTTTGAAAGCTCATTTTCTTCTAGTAGTGGATTGAAATTGTTGCACACTTGGTATTTACTTGCACTGATTTTTGTTATAGGTTAATTAATCTTGTGCTTTTGAAAAGCAGTAGTCTACAAGGTGGAAAATGTGAGTGCAGCTTTTCCTCACTGAACTGTGTAAAGTAGTTGACTTCTGAGACATTTTGCACCATGTGGGTATATCCGACTTGACTTTGGCAGAAAAGCTTCAAAATATTTAATCACCTGTAAACAGGAGTGCCCATAACGTTCACAGTGGAACCGAACATTGCCTCAGGTCACTGGATTTATATGAGTGTCTTTTAGTGAATTTCTGTGCTTATAAAATAATTGGTAAAGTGTGGAAAGTTATGATATGGTGGTGAAATTTAAAGGGAAAATACCATTTTAGCTTTGGAGTAGTTTTTATGATTTGCTTCATGCGATGTCTTCTTGTTTAGTTTAGTATGGCCGACCACAATCTACTAAAAGAACCAAGGCATTAACCAGAGTTTCCATCTTGTCCATCTGTTGATTATTTCATTTTTTTCAAAGAACTGTGAGACTCGCAGTCCATTTGAGGCCCTGGTGCAATGGCCATTTCTAACACACCTGACAAATATGCAGCCTGTTAGATCTGCAGTGCTGGGATTTCACTGATGTAAAATTGCAGTTGCAGGCTTCCTACCTTTTATAAAGGAACCAAACAGAATGTTGAATGTATGTGAATATTATACCTGGACTAAAACTAAAAAATACTTTCTTGATACTGTTTTTAATGGACATCCCATCCCTTGATGGCAAGAAGAATGGAGAACCTGTAAATTTTAAAACTTGCATTTAAAAACAACTTACCTAGAAATTAAGTCTCTGTTGGTGTCTTATTAAATGATGCATGTATAATTTTTCAGTAATGGACACGAAGGCCACATCTATACCATGACGTTTTAAATAAACACAATCCCACTAGCACTGTGTCTTTCTAGTCTTGACTGAGTTATTTAATCTGTAGGGGTAAGAGTGAAATTCAAGTATTGCGTTTGAACCTGAAATTCCATATTCATGCATTTCCATTATCAACAGAGGTGGGAGGTAACTAACTACATTTATTTGGTTACAAGTACAATTTGGATGCATTTGTACTTTTTCTGAGGGTTTTCAAACAATGTGTTTACTGAAGTATATTTACAAAGACAGAAATCTATTATTTACATTCTCCCATTTAAATCATTAGTGCTTAGTTACTAATTCCATTTTGTGTTCAGTTCGAGTTACATTTCAGACAGTATCAGTGCTGCTTTGACCATGCTGGCATCTCTCACATTAAAACATTATAATTTTTATTTCAGACAAACTGTGCATTAGATAGGAAAGAATAGCACCATACTTCAGTTCCTATGATGTTTGAGGATGAATGTATTAAGAGGTTACACTGCAGTACTTAAAGTAGTTTTGAACTGGAACTGTTTTGGAAAGATACATTTTAATGATGTTATTTAGCCAAATCAACATTATGGGACTCTACACACGTGTTTTCTTACTCATTGTATATGTGATAGCAGACTTATTTTTGTCGCAGGCTAGTTGGAAGTAAATAAGACACAGTAAACATGCTTAAACTCGCTTTCCAATGTGCAGTCACAGTGTCTATACTAAAAGAAGAGGTTGGGTGGAGTTTTGTTGGAGAACCAGGTGCTATGCTGCTAGGAATTTGTGGATGAGGTCATGCTTCTGTAATCTTCAGTTCATGGAGCTATGATCATTTTAGACTAGTCTAAAGTGTGATGAATATCCAGTTATGACATTGAAGAATTACATTCACATTATAATTACAAATACTTACATTTTATTGTCTGACAGAATTTTTGTTTTTGTTTAACATTGAGAAAAGTGAATTGTGTATGTTCACACTTTTTCACACAGCTGTTTGTTTTAATATTAAGTAAGCTATCTTTATAACTAGTATAATTATAATAAGTATAATTAGCAGTGTTGTGAATATGAAAGTCGTTGTTTATTGAACACTATGCTTTGTTGCAATCTCTCTAGTGTAAATATTGTTTTTCTCCATCTTAAGCAGAAAAACAAAGCAAAGTATGAGACCCCTCTAAAGGAGAGCACTCGATCTCAGGATGGAAGTGGTGAGTGGTTTCCTGTACCTGACATCACATCATACATTAACCAGTTAAGGACTGTGCTCTTAGCACTAATGCTTAGTTTCACCCGATGCTGCTGAAAAACCTGCTTAAATAAACAGGACTAAAAAAGTTTCTCTCATGTATGTTCTGGAGCAGCTCTCATTCCCTCTGCCTAATACCAGAGCAACTTTCACTGGGTATTATTGTGCAATTTTTCATGTGACTGATCAAAGATGCAATGTATCTTACAAGAAGGCTTTGTTGAACTGTGGTGAGTTTGGCTTAGTGCAGTGTTTAGTAATGTAGAGACCCACTCATCCAGTTAAAGGAATTCTTCATTTAAAAACAAATTCCAATTTTCCCCTTAATCTAATTACAGCCAATCAACCAAGACATGTTTGGTGTCTGTGTCTTGTGGGTATTGTTCTCCATTTTAGCTACAACAGTGATGTAGTTAAGTAATGAGAGCTAGTAGAGTAGTTCATGCCTAAGAGGAAAATTGTCAAAATGCACTACACATTTAATGAGAGTATTGTATTAGATGGGCTGTAGGGCGTTAAGGTTATAGCTCACAGCACTGTGGTGTTCTCTTCCAGAAAAGCTCCCAACAGAGGAGCAGAGCACTAGACCAGAGAAGCTGCTGGAAAAGTATGAGCAGCAGTTGAAAGTTCTGCATGCAGTTCTGGCTGCTTCAGGTAAAGAGCGAGAGCAGCTCCTGAAGGACTGTTACCATGAAGAGCTCTGCATGCTGGTCCAAAGCATCGCTGGGAAGGTAAAGCTTCTTTATAAACCTGAGCAAAATTGGCATTTAGGCTCTTTACCTCTTTTCTCAGGACATGTTGTTTCAAGCAGAATGACTAGAGAACAAGAGCTAGATGATGTCAGCAGGTCATATATTGTGAAACTGTCACTAGTAATAAACAAGCCATGTCTTTCCCATTACAAAATCACTGGGAGCAGTGCCGATTCTGTGTGCATTCGTTGTAGTGTCTGTTACCAAGCCCTTTGTGCAGAGCTTAGAGTAAAAGTGCTTTGGCACATCTGTCCTTCTAACAACCTCTGACCAGCAAAGCCAGACCTGTTCACTGTTAGGCATGCCATTCATGGCCTTGTAAAGAGAACTGGCTTTGTGTGTGCACACTGCATAAGCGCTTGTTTTACAAGAGAAACAGCACCAATGTTTATTTACTGTGCAGTGAGACTGGAATCCCTTGATTGATGGATTTGTATAGCAGATAACCTTGACATTTACCTCGGTTTAATTAGCTGACAAGAATTGAATGCTACATCCTTAAACTATATGAAATGCCACAATAGGCTCCTGTCCTTTATGGAGAGGAGTGTATAATATGCTTGTTTTGGAAGATGACATTATGATTAATGCAGAGAGTTCATACATTAAAACTGAAAGGTTATTTGTTGAATCTAGCACAACTTTGTGTGTTTCTTTTATATACTGTGTGTGTGTGTGTGTTCACTGTAAATACAGACTGTAAATTTGAACTGAACTTGTGAATATTCATGCTGAATATGAACAAATTCTAATTATTTCCTGTTTTGTTTAAAGCCACATGTTCTTTTAGACAAGGCCCTGTGAGCTATTTTTACATTTAGTGAAGTTATGGTGGTTTTTGCAGTTCACATCAGCAACACTTATGAAGCTGAAGGAGTCTAACTGTTTTTATGGATCATGTGGTGTATCATATAAACAGGTGAAGAGTGAGATTGTCGCTGAGCTCAGTGTTCTTCATGAGAAGCAGCTGAAGAGCTCAACAGAGCAGCTCCAGCGAGAGATGGAAGGTCTGAGCCTACAGCTTGCATCAAAAATATAGTTTCCTACTTATGAATGTAGCTAAAATAATGTGAATTATTTGTCCTCCACAGAGATGAAGCACTTGCACAACCAAGAAAAGAATTCTTTAAAGGAAGCACACCTGGCAGCTGAAAATGATCTGAAGGTTGTGGATGAAAATAGTATATTGATGTTAACTGACTGTTTAAGTTTACGTTGAATAAAATGTGTCTGAAATGGAAATTGCTTTGATGTGTGTGATGCTACAAATACAAATGTAACCTTGTGGTGTGACCTCATGATAGGAACAGATTGACACACTGACAGCAGACCTGAAGCTGTTCATTGAACTAAAGCAGCGAGTGAAGGAAAGCATGCTGAACAGAGACCTTCAGAGGAACATAGAGGTGACCGCTGGAACACAAATTCAGCAAATACTTGTGGACTGCAGTATAATGTGCTCATAAAGTGTAACATTGTACAATTCATACTTATTCTCACTCTTTCTGTGTTAGACTCATGGCAGCCCCGGTGCATTCTGGGAGCAGGAGCAGGAGAGTCTGCTAATTGTCATAGAGATGAAAAGCGAGCGTTTACAAGAGCAGGAAAGCAAGCTGCGGCAGATGGAGGCACTGGTATAAACTCCCACTCACCATTTTTGGGCAGGATGGAAACAGCTGACCTCTTCCTCTTGCAGTCTTGGGCTGTATTTAAAGTGCTTGTTCATAAATATGCAATTTTATAATTCCACTTTTATAGTTGATACATACACTAAGATTTTAGACTACAGTTATGTTAAAAAATAAGCACATGCCAAAAAAATTGAATTTTTAACATATTTGGGGGGGGCAATGGTTGCAATGAGATTTCTGCTAATGGGGGCAGTACTAGCTTCTGAAGCCAGTGGTGTAATTTCCTACAGAAGAATAATAAATCTGTTGATATTTTTGTTGAATGACGGTTGACTGAAGCTACTTATCCTTGTAGTTTTGTTAAAGTATGTTACCTTTATCTGTAGGTACTGTATTTATGAGTGAAATGTGGTTTTGATCAAATAAGTTGAAAAAAAAAAAAAATCAGTGACCCTCTATGGGACGTGCTTATTTTTTCTGTATATGAGCACAACAGGCATCCATAACGTTAGCCTCTTTAATTCTTCAATGTGTACATGGTTACCTTCTCCAAAAGAATTGATAGATAATTCCCTAACAATTGTGACAATCTGGAGAGCCCTTCATCAGTGAACTAATGCTTTAGCAAAATAATATTTGCATGCAGACATTTGAACACCTTGATATGTTTTGCTGGTTTTTGGAAAGTAAAGAAGTAAACAATTTCTACATGGAACAATCCTAAATATTGTATCTTTTCTGCAAAATTTAGTGCTTCATTTCTATTTGCTAATTAACGTATTGGACACATTTGTGCTATAACTTGCACATGCATACTTTTATCTTCCCAATATGCTAAACTTACCAAATAAACCATGATCTATGATGTGCATAATATGTGCAGAAATGTGCTCACTGTAGAGGATGTGTACTCTTTTCAGTACTTAACCAGGAAACCTTTTATATACAATTGTGCTTGAATTCTTCCACATATCTACATTTTTTGATGATTGGTTTTTGAGGCTCGAGCTTCTTCTTGGTCCTTAATCCATAGGGACCCCAGGACTGCATAGTTTTACTATGGCCCACCTCACCTTCAGCTCTTGAAGACCTCCATAAATCAGTTTATGAGCTAAATAATGTGTGTTGAAACAAAAGAATATATGAAGCCATACTGTACTCTGGGTTTCTAACACCACGATTAAGCACATATCAATGCTTTGATACATAGGCAGTCATATATAAAGAGGTCTTTTTCCCCTCCTTCTTTAACAGACTGTTCAGTCAGACATTTACATCCATGTTTAACCAATAGATTTCTTTTGTTTGTTTAACAAATCTTCTATGCTGTTTCCCAGGCTGAAAAGAATCTCGCTCTGGAAAATCAGGTCTTGCAGATTCGCCAGCAGAACGAGGATCAGAGAGTTCGAATAGACAACTACCAGACACTAATACAGTATGTATTCTTAAGTTGTGTTTTTAGTATTCTTCCAGCTTTAACAAAGTGCAGGTTATTAATGTTATGACCTGAAAGGACTTCTAGAATGTCATGAGCTCCTGTCTAGCAAGATTTAGTGATTTTGCTGTTCAAACACACTAACTAAACCTGGGGGATGACTGATCAAATGAATTAAATGTGGTTGAGCAGGGAAATGCACTAAACAGGAGCTCTGCCATGGTCCTCTAGGCTTTAACCAATGACCCCTGGTGTAGAAAATAGTATGAAGCACCACCTGCTGGTGACTTGAATGTTATGCACTTTTTAAGATTTATTGAAGTTATATAATAATTATAGATAAGAGGAAGCTGGTTGTAGAATGATGCACAGTTCTTTCCTATTTTTTGTTGTTGTTTTTGGTCTACACCTTTTGACTTTTTTTTCCCCCTGCCCTTTCTTTTTTCAGCCAGCTGACCAAGGAGCAGAATGAGCTGCAGGAAGCACTGGAGAAGCAAACCCTGCAGATGCAGAAGCTCAGTCAGGAGAAAGAGGAGCTGATCTTCAAGCTCCAACAGCCACCATGAGACATGATCCTTCTTTAACACGCAGGGTGTGTTTCTCAGCTGACCTAGCTGGCCATCTCATGGACAGAACTGAACTTACCCAATCAGGTGTTTTATCTCAAGGATTTGGTGACCTGTGCCTCGGTTATACCCTGCTGCTGCTGGTGGTTTATTATTCCATATTAAAACTGACTTACAACAGTATTTGAATCTTTTCTGAAAGATGAATATTACCATGTCTTCAGAAACTGAGGTTACATTTTTGTATTTTTAGGCTGGTTTTTACTATTTTTATTTTTTGTAATGTGCTGTTCCATTGTGGAATAGCAGTGAATCCAACACAGCATTTATACTGTATAGCTTTATTTGTGACTTTTAAGATGCTACTCGTCAGAAGGTTTTTTGCCCAGATTGTTTATGATATTCAGCATTATTGTTTAGAAAGACTTGACGGAAGTTCTTTTCCCTCTCCCAAAGACATTCATCGGTTTTTTTTTTTTTTTTTTTTTTTTTTTCCTTCCAAATTTCTAGCAACCAAAAACACTTGTAAATGTAAAAAACAACACTTTCTTCT
>JBBPDA010000034.1:7349565-7361772 GCA_037974385.1 Arnoldichthys spilopterus | reverse complement strand
TTAGAAAGACTTGACGGAAGTTCTTTTCCCTTCCCCAAAGACGTTTATTTTTTTTTTTTTTTTTTTTTTTTTTTTTTCCTTATAAATTTATAGCAGCCACAAGCACTTGTACATGTAAAAAGCAATACTTTATTATTTTCGTCTCAGATGCACTGGCACTTTTACAGCATTATGTTTGTGTGTTTGTATGTATATATGAAATAGTGAGTTTGTGGGCCTCTGGGATTTGTTGGCAAGACCGGTATGTGTGTACTCTTATACCTACTTATTAATGGGTCGTATCTAAGCACCTTGATCTGTTGGTAATTGAGACATGGTTGGTGACTCACTGGAGAAAATCAGTTTTGTGATTTAGGCAAATATGTGAATGTCAACTGGGAGAGAACCTTATATACACATGTGCAAAGCAGCCTAGGGCAGATGTTAGAGGATTGCTACTCTGTATGTGTGCCCATCCTACTATTCAGAACAATGTAGGATTGACCAGGACAGTTACAGAAAAGCTCATAGTGTTTATCTTTACTGTTTTGTTCTCCTGGGCCAATGTCCCTCTTTTTGTGCTGTATGACTCATTTTCATGTTCTGTTGTGTATTTCATTACCACTGAACCAGTGCCCTTTACATGGTGCTTCCCAAAGAAAGGCAGGCCTCAATAAAAGCTGCATCTGAAGTATGTGTAAAATGTGTGGAGTGTTACTGTTACTGGATGCATAGTCTCAAAAGGGAATTCCTCGATTAGATTCCTCGATTTGTTGGTCAACAAAAGTATGGTGGTTTGATGTGAAAGTGCTTTGTAGAGAAATGTTAATGCCTCTTATAACTCTCAGAACGTTCTTCTATGAAATGGTTATGAATGTTGTCTGATACCTTACATTTTATGTGATAGTTTTAAATGTATTTTTTTGTTTGTTTTTGCATAAAATGGCCTTTAAATAAGCACAGAAAAGGTGCTGAAAGGCAGTGTTTTCCCACCCTGGTCATTGCGGCACACTGCCCATATGTATAAGGCTGTGTGGCTCCTGAACTGGGGTTGACAACTGCTGTTGGTAAAATGAGGAATAAGATATTACTACTAATAATTTCTCAGATTTACAACTATATCCTCTGGCTCCTGTTTACCTCTTAGCACAGTGAAGACATCTACACTGATTATTCTGTAATGCACCATTTAATATTAAACCACTATAAATGTCTATTTACATCTCAGTTGTTAAAATATTGGTAAACACAGGGAGATGGAATTCCCCTTGTTGTCCAACATGGATATGTAGGTGTGCCGTGCTTTGTCATCTGTCCAAATTGACAAATGTTTTTTTTTTTTATTATTTTGTGAAATATTCAAAATTTATTTACTACAGACTGTAGCTGTTCTAAATGAATTGTCCTCTTCCGGAACTGGAAAAGTAAACAGGAGGAAGTTCACATTTATATGTAGAATGTAATTCTGCTCTTTAGTTCCTTAAATTCCCAGGATTCATATATCCTCAAGCTAATTATTCAATAATTGGATGGAAAATGGTGAAATTTCTAATTGAGTAATTCCTACATTACAGGAGTGAGCAATGAAAGCCTACATATCACATCATCACTGTAATGCTAAGATTTGGACACTAGGGGGTACAACAGTGATGCCGATTGTAGAAAGGAAGCAGGAGGATTTTCTTGTAGAACTGGTGGCTGTAATTAAATAGCTAGTAATTGCTGTTATGCCTGGATGGCACTATGATAGCATGACAATGAGGCAAAAAAAATGTATAGAATTTTATTACATTTTTCACGATTGTGTTTTTCTTGCTCTTATTTTGCCCCATATACTTTTAATGTTAGTTGCCCAAAATAAAATTGCAGGCATTTCAGATTGGTAATCAGGTTCTGATTTTATATGCAACTCATGGAACATATGTTCTATAGAACTACAGTGGGGCCATATTCAATAGATAGGAAACCACCTTTATTTTGACTGCATGGTCTGTCACCCTAGAGTTGACAAGAGCTCATGTTGTTAGTTAACAAGTGACCCTTTTAGCAGAGTCAAGTTACTCGAGCGTCCACTTTCACTCTGGTCTACAATGAGAATGATTAGTGTGTATGTGTGTGTGTGTTGGGGGTGGGGGTTGGGGTTGGGGTGGGGGGTGGGATGTTGGTTGCGTTGTTTTTCCCCAATACCAGCAGAAGAGATATGTGACCGTCATACTGATTGGTGCTGTTTGCCCTGTTGTGCCCCCATTCCCCCTTAAACTCTCTGCTCACTTTGTGGGGAGAACATGCTCTCTTTTTCTCCATCTGCGCCCTTGTGTAACGGCTGAGCGGATGTAAGAGGATCACTGGCTCTTTAGCTGTTTGACATGTCAGGACAATACCTGCCCAGGCAGTGGGATAAGTGCAGGTCAGTCCCCTGTAGTGATGTCACACGGTTCCCAGAGCATTTAACAGCCACCTGGGAGGATCTCCGGGTCCCCAGAGGAAGAGCTTGAAAGGGATACAAATTCAGCCCAACACACTCATAGTCCTGCAGTCAACACAGCATCCTGTTACGGCCCCTTTCATAAATAGAGGTGCTGACCCACCTGCACTTAACATTTCTTGTCAGAAAAAAAGTTGGACGAATTAAGTGGCCTAGCTTCTTTCACACCTTTCTTACAGCTTGAAGCATAGTGCAGCTCTTTAAATGCCCTTCCTAATGGGGGGGGGGGGGGGGGGGTCACAAATGACCTTCACAAAAACCCCAACCCATTCCCCCCCCCCCACCCCCAAATTACATCTATAAAGGCACCAAATCATTTCCTCCTCACCAGCCCTAAAGATGCCCAGGTATTTGAACTAGAATTTTCAGTTAAAGAAAGACAGTGGGGATATCTGCACAACCAATTATATCTACTCTGTGCATTTAGTACTAGTGTTAGTGGGTTTGAACAGTATAATCTAACACTTTGATGCCACATTGTAAACATGATTCCACATGATTTCTTGGTTCATTTTCGGACTTTTGGATCTCAAAATATATTTTCATTGCCTAACGCCTACACTGTGCAGCAATGGTACAGGTTAAATCATGAATAGCTCAAAAGGCAATGCTCAGAGGTAAATACAAAATCATATTTTTAAAATGTCAGCAAATCATTAGGCCAAAAAAACAAACAAAAAAACCCCACAATTATATGTTGGGTTTGATGCAGGCATTGATTTGTAATAATAAATTAATACAAATATGTTTAGAGCTTATGTTGTGCACAAAAACATGTTATAATACGATCAACACTGTTGCCCTGAAGCAACAAAATGGAAATCTGAATTTCTGAACATGCAAATAAAAAAAAAACTTCATAATAGCTTCTCTGCACCTTCATATACATACATTTTTGTTTACAGTTTGTCATTTCAAATAACATTTCCAAAGCAAAGGATCTTCTTTTCATCTCACACTCACCTACTTGGTGTTTCCAGCCACACAGTGGCAGCAGTGAGTGTGTTCACTCCGTAGATAGCCAAACACCAAGATGAACCATTAAAGAATTAACTTTAGTTATCCTTAATTAGCAAATTTGTTCATGTAACTGTGAACTTTGTATTATCAGTTCTCTTAATGGTCTGCAGTTACATGAAGTTTGTAGTTCAGTGGTAAAGGCCTTTATCATTCATCAGAGCGGAGTCTGAAACTCTACATCTGCTGGGTATGGTCTGTCTTGCAATCAGGGCTACTGTTGGAAATTTTGGGCTCTATGAATAAATATTGGACCCTCAAATTATGGACCCTTAAAAATATAAAAATCACCACCACCACCCATTTATTGGGGCCCTGATTATTGTCATAATTTCTCCCATGTATTACAGTCTTAGCTTAATGGGATAATTTATGTGGTATCATTTCTAAGAAAGAGCAACTATGGTTTTTAAAAATCACTCAATTCTATTTTCTATTTTTATTAATGAAATGCATTAATATACAGCAAAACATACAGTAAACATGTTAACTGGGTGGGCTAAAGGTCTAGTGAACAAGTACCTATTACAGTCTAAAAACACCTCTGTAGAGCACTCTGAAGGGAGAGCACTTACCTAGCCACAATCACTTCAAATAGTCCTAAATGGTAGGTTCTCAGATGGAAACTTTGCTCTCAAGATCCTTTGTGTGTTATTATACTGATACTGGAGTCAAGGGCCCTTTCAGTGTAGTTATCTGCAAGATAATGTGAGTTAGCTGCACAGCCCTCTCCAGACATGCATAAACAGCAGTGTGTAAGTTTTAGAGAACAAGAAAACTTTATGCCATTTATCTGGACAGTAAGAGTGTTTATGCTAAAAAACTGTGCTACAAACATGAATGTAGTAAAAAAGAAACAAGAATTTGTCATTTTCAAAAAAGAATCATGGACAAGTTAGAGGAACAGGTGTTTAGTATCAGACATTTTGATGCTCCCAGATATCACATAAATGTGTTCAAATTCATAATCAACAAACCTGCTTAGCTAGTACTGATTAGCCAAACCAATTACTGGATTATAATTGCAGGTAATACTGAGCAACCATCTGAAGAAGTACAGAAAAAGTTAAGTGTGCACATGATATAATAATTTCTAATTTTTCAAATAATTATAACAAAATGCGTTCAACCTAATATCACTTTCAATATAATTTTTTATATTTTCTTTTGCACTTCTTTAAGCATGTAACTGATCATATGTCTGATGATACATGTTGTACATTTGTAAGTTACTTATAGAATCCAGCTCTCTAGTCCTTAGACAGTGCTAAAACCGAAACTAGGAATGAACTGATACATTGTTTAGGAGGTATCGATTTCTTACAGGTGAGAAAAAAATATATAAATGTAAAACTGTATTGCCAATACGTCCCTCTGTCTCTTCCAAAAATCCCTCATTTGCTGTCTTTAGTGAAATCCAGTGTAGGTTATACCACTCAATGTGGGAAGTATTGCATGGTTTTACTGTTTCTTTATCTGTTGCATTATTATATGTATTTGTATTTATGTAAAAAAGGTGATAGATAAAAGGCAACTTCTACCTCTAAATTCTGTAAATAAACTAAGATTCTGCAATAAAGGTCAGCACCTTCGTAAGGAGTAGGATGTGAGCATTATTACAGTTTAGCTGTAGACTGGGTTCATTTAAGAGTTAATAAGACCTTTCTTTAACATATAGGGAAGGTTTTTTGTGTTGCTGCACACCTGAATTTTACGCAGTCCCTTAGTGCATCATTATCAACGTGAATGTTACAGGCAACACTAAGCTTATGTGCCCTTCATAACATAATTTGCACGCTGCAATATGATCGAGACCATATTCATTAACAGCACTGAAAATAATGTGTTGCCATTACATCTGCTCCCATCCCTGTTGGGTTATGTGTGAAATGCACGTCTTATTTATTTAAAAATCTATTATGTTATTACTGAAAAGATAACTCCTAAATTGTCAAAAGCTGAAGCAAAAAAAATGAATCTTCTTAGAATATCAACCTATTTCTATGTGCTATTTGGGGCTTCTGAGGTGTTCCGTGCCACATAGGCTTAGAACAAAAAAGGTGAAAATTGCACCCTAGGGAAAACAGCTTTGATTAAAAGGTGTAGTTACTCACCACCCCCCTTTTACACGCTGTGCTCAGCTTTACTTCCTGAGCGTGGAGTTTGGCTGATCTTTATTTCATTTTGGTAGCACGACCCTTCCTGTTCTCTGCAAGATATTTAGCTACAAACCACCCCAGACACCCCCCGCCGCCCAACCCAGCAAACTCCTTAAAAAACTGTGACTGTTAGACTTCACAGATGGAGCTAAGTAGACCCCAAGTAATGAGATCACATTCTTTTGGCTTAAATTAGATCATAGTCATGCTTACTGCATGTTAGTATATAGGGTCTATGGTGTATATGGACTTGGCTGTGGTACTACAACCATGCAGTGCTCAGTTTTTCAGATATATGAAATGCTGCTGTTTTTAGTGCTGGCATTAGTTGGATTGGCCCTGCATTACAAAGAAAGTTTAATGGGGAAATTTCCAATCAATCTAGAGCCAAATATATGACGAGGCTCAATGTAAAACATCTAGAAATCAGCAAGTGTTCACATAGGCAGCTCTCCATGTAGGCCTACAGATGGCCTGCCTCACACGTACGCTAACTCCAACCCATATACGCGCCAGCTGGATGCTTTTACAGTATTTGCTTATATTGTGCTAATTCTGAAAGACTATAAGCCTGAAAACTGTAACGCCTTTTGACTGTATAGGTCTACTGTAGTTATTTTCCCCTGTATATTTTGCCATTTTAATGAACTGCAGTAAGAAACCACAAGAGGTCTCTATGTTACAGTTCAACATATGTTAGCCGCAGTTGGACCGATTCCTGTGGTTGCTTTCGATCAGATAAGACTTTAAACTTCTGTGTTAAATCCATCCTGTCAAATTTGTCAGGAATGTTAGAATTGCACAACCGCCTGCTCAATAAATCAAGAGTCTAGAAGGCGCCTCAACTCTTCTGAATCAGACTCAGCTAATGATTCTCCAGCCTATGCTGAGGAAGTCTTTCACAAACTATTGTCATATTTAAGGCCTTAAAATGAAGATTTTGCAGGTGGGAAATTTTCACCTTCCTGTAAATGTGTCAGCGTGTCTGCTTTTCATCAAGGATGAAATGACAGTTAATGGCATAAATGTGGTCATGATAGATTGGCAGGATATATTAGGTAATGAATGAGTCATTTATTCTCTTTTTGATGTATGTGCAGTAAGTTGCCCTCACACTCCTCCATATATGCCCTATATGTCTTCGGATGCCTGGGGGGAATGGTGAGCTATGACATTTTTTGCATAGCTTCTGTACAGGTGAAAACATGTAGAAGAAAGAGATTAGTTAATGGTACACCCCCGGCAGCAATTTGTCCCCAACAACATACACATTCTCCCACAAGCCTTTTGGCAAGGCTGCTAAAGAGAACCACCAGCGATCATGCTGAAAAATGTATTGTGAGTTGTTTTGTCTGATGCTGTAAGATTGGGTATAACAACAAAGCAACTTGTATTTATGCAATTCGAAAAACCTGAGACTGCTGTGTAAGCCTCCAGGGTCAGAGGGCACTGATGCATCTTAAAAAGCCCTTCCCCAGTGAGTCTGAGCCCATGCTTACTGTGCTAGATATTCTCCACAGGCAAACTAATTACATGGATCAGGAACTCTGTGTGGCTTTATAAACCTGCCACCAGGGATCTTCTGACTAAGCTTTATATGGAATCATCGTAGTACACAATGGGTTGCAGTGTTTGAAATGACCAAGCTTGATTGGAACCATCAATCTGAAAGTAATACTTATTGCTGGTTAATATTCTAATATATTGATACTGGTGTTGAACAGCAATATTATTTTTTAGATTAAGCAATACTGATACTGACACTGGCAACCTGCAACTTTATGCTTTCGACATTATGGAAATGTGAACAAGCAAACATTTCACCATCTGACTATGTCCCCTCTTGAACATCAATATTTAGCTTAATATCTGAACAACTGGCTAGATTTTTTTTTGCATCTGTGGACAAGCAAGATAAGGGCAGGAATTCAGCAAAAGTAGTCAAAATCAGTTGGCGACTTGATTATTTTTGCTGTAGCATAGTGTTCTTATTGCTGTATTTTAGCAGTTCAAGATACATAAAAAAAAACAAGCTAAATGGTAGTACTGATGTGTATAATTATTCTCTTTGTTGCAATGTTAAGAGATTAAAACCAAAGAAAATACGTTAGGTTGATAAGACATAATTTTAGCAGTGCCACAAGTATAAAATATAAGTATTAAGAATGGATTAATTAATGTTGTGAATGCAAATATGATTATGGATGTCATTATTTTATTATTTTTGAGAGCAAAACCCTATACTTTTTATTAATACTCCTTAACACTATGATTCCTGTAAGCTTCTGCAACTGAATGTACCCAGAAATCTGCAGAAGACACCTTAGTCTTATTGTTACCTGGCACATCATCATCCGTGTCTGTTTAGACTTACATCATGTATGTATATAAGTGTCTGTTTGTTTCATAATACTGAATGTTGTTGTAAACTTGGCCGGCATGTACTGGGCATGGACGTGCCTGCGGCAGCGAGGGAGGATCGTGACGTGACCCTGCGAGACTTGACAGTTGATGGAAAGATGCGGCCTGACTGCATTCCCACTGTGCCAAACGTCAGCAGCTTCCACTTGCAGCAACCCCTCCCCACCCACCCATTCACCCCCCATTCTGCAGCTTCACTCAGCCTGTCAAATAATGTCACCTCTCTGAGATGAAACAAATTAGAAGTCAGCCACTTATAACAATCAATGTTCATGTTTCTCCCCCAAAGAACGCTGAGTAAAGTTCCAAGCTTGACGAAATCCATCAATTCATCCCTCATCCATCTTCCGGGATTGCTCAGTGAATTAATAAGTCGTAAAGGATAAGTCTCCGAATGTGGGCTTGCACCTTTGGACAAACATGTTAATTAAATTCTGTTAACCAAATGACTTTGATAACCTTTGCACATTGGCTTAAAACTGACCAAAAAATTATGTTTCTAAATTATTGTTGTGAAAAAAAAACTATTATTTTACTTTATTGTATTTTATTGCACAAAATATACTTAGAATTACCCATCAAATAGGAACATATTACCAAAAACAAACAACATGTCAACATTATAGGAGGAAAACAAACAGAGAGGTACACAAAGGTGTTTAAGGCTTAATTGTGCTCACCAGGGAGCCGTTTGGGCTAGTTAAAACGTCTATTTAAGGGCCCCTCACCTTCAGGGACTGCACTGGAAACATACGCCACCACAGGAAGACCCCAGGGGCCAGGGGGGAAGCATACCCCCTCTTCCCTACAGTTTCTCTGCCCCAGACAAAGAGAGAGGCGCCCTGCCTTGACACCTGTCAACACATTAGGTGTCAAATAAACTGGCTTTCATCCTGGACCAGCAGGTAAACAACTGAAAGCCCTCGTTCGACATCGTGGCTTTCACAATGGCAAATGGTCACTTAGGCAGTTCGTTCACTCAAATCTCTGCAAATGAGTACAGCAGTTGGGCTCATTAGGAGATCACATGGGTAAACCAAATCCGCTGAGTATTTTCAGAGGTGATCTGTTGTCTTAGTGTAATTTGCTACGTGCTGTGTCAGTTTCTGACCTGCATGGTTAAGAGCCAGTTAAGAAACACCCCCACCCCATTACCTCGTAACTTGTGTTTTATTATCACAAGTACCCAGAAGTGATGCTTCCAGCTGTCAAGATGGCCATGGTATGACACTAAATCTTCTTTTATGGGTACTTAGGTGGTAGTTTATCGTCCAGAATTCCACAGGTGTCTTCCTAAAGTGGTCTGGATCAGATAAGACTAGTCTCATGTTCCTCCACCCTGGCTTGAGGCCTGTAGAGCACACTGAAGGGAAAAATTACAAAGGAAGGAAAAAACTATATCTAACAGATTTTACTATCGAAAACCTAGAACAATCATCATTAATCAGAAAACTGCTTGGCATGTGCAGCTTACGGAAACAGTTTCTCTGCTACTCCACTGTGATGACAAACCTCTAAAAACTAGATGGCCTAGTATGCGGCAAAAAAGTGTTGAAGCGGAAACAATTAACTAAGACTGGTTCCGACATAGACTAAGGCTGTCCTAATAGTCACACATTTTAGCTTGTTTAGCACATAACTAAAATGCCAGTTGAAATTGCACCATCATGATCACTGACACTTAGATAATGACTTTGAATGTTGTAATTGAGCAAACATACTGAGAGGTTTTGTTCATAACAGGTGTTTGGACTACTGATGTAGCAACATTCATGCTGTGTGTGTCACTGTTACTGGCATCTGGCGTTGACAGGTTGTTCCGCACACACGCCAGTTTACAAGTTTGCAGTGGGATGCCTTCAACATCACTGCCATGACTGAAGAAGTACATGGTGTTGATGGTAACACGCCACTTGTCAGTTCTTCACCTGAACACAAAGAACAAAATAACATGGCATGTAACAAAAGCTTAAATAGCTTAGTAATTGATTATTTGTGACATTGGGTCCATTCCAAAGTAAAGACAGGGTTATGGAATCAGTCTCACCGACATGAAGTAAAACAGAGAATGCCATAAATGTCTTCCATTGCTTTAAAACAACTTTAAAAAAAAGGGGGAAGACAGAACAGTTGATGTAAGTCATTTACACAATGTGAATGGAGTGTGCTGATGTGATGAAATGGTAATTTGGTAATTTCAAGGTGAGTCAGTGGTATTTTTTGTTTTATTTATAAGTGGTCACCAAGCCTGTTTCTGCAATCAAAAATCAACCTTTCTACAGAATATTTTTCCGAACCTAATCTAACACCCATTCCTGCTAATTAATGCAACTTCATAACTCTAATTATCTGGACCACCTGTTAGGGTCACCATATTTTGGTTTTTGGAAAAGAGAACACAAAGAGCAGGAGGGCAGCATGGGTGAGACCGTAGAAAAATATGAACATTAAAGCAACTCCAAATCCTGAACAGAACAAAGAGTATGGTGACCCTACCACCAGTGGATTAAAGCTCAACTCTAGGGGATGGTGAACACTGTCTTGGACAGATTGTCATTTTCTTCCCAGAATTTGCTCCAAATCAGAAAATTAACTGACCTGTCATCATGTCTAACATTTTAAAGGCTGGCATTTCTGCAAGTTGGGCATAGTGACTAGATCAAATGTCTGGTAATGTGCGCAAATCACTAACTCACAGAGCCTGATGACTATTACAGAAATGCTGCCATGGATTTCGGTAAACGTGAAATATCCATGTGCCAGGAGGCGCTGAGTCACTGTGAAAGTGGTGTAAATACAGTTGTACTGTGAATGCCTCAGGTGCCACGCCAAAATGATCAGACCACCAGTCCAGACTTGCATTATTTACCTTCACATCAGCAGAGAGGAGACTATTTACTGAGCAGTGTTTAAATTAAAAACTCTTCAATGTCACATGGTTTAGCATCTGTCAGATTAGTGTCACCTGAAACACAGCTGTCTCCGTTGTCTCACTGATGGCCTAATCAGTTTTGCCCCAGACTGCTCAGTCTACTTGTTGGCTTAGTTCAATAATGGGACACAGGTGAGCTCAATGTCACGGCAAACTGTAATGTTTGCCAGTTACTATTTGTGTTTTTTTTTTTATTATTTAAAGAACAATTAAAGTGAAAAGTAAATTTGACAAGTGACAATGCCCAACAAGAAGTACAATACAATGCATATACAAAACATGTTCTTAATATGCCTAGCTGCCTTTTTAACACAGAGTACCATACCTAGCACTTGATGCAGAAATAAGCCCGTATACATCTAGTTATCTTTAATTGCTGCTGTAAGGCTCCCTTGACCTTGGAAACAAACAGTAAACCCTGATGGGACGTGATGCCTGATAAAGCGTTAATTTGTGGCCAGGCTGCAAACAGCGGGCTCATTGAGCACAGCAGAAGGAGCTCATCCCGAGCAGTCGTGGGCAAACACAAGACGGATTAAGGCATCAAGCATGTGAAAACTGACACTGACATAAATGAAAGCAGCTCTGTCATCTCCCTCTACAAACATGAGCAAAGCCTAGGGAAGCCATGTTAATCCCATGGTGACCAATGACGGGGAATGTACACAACCAAAAGCAGCAGGAGTGGTGGAAGGAGTATTTTCTGTGTTTTTTCTTTTTTTGGTGGAAGAACAAAAATAGATGGAGAGAGAGAGAGCAAGAGTAAGAGAGAAAGGGAGAGAGAGAGTGAGAGAGAGTAAGGGAGAGAGAAAAAGAAAGAGAGACTGAGAGTGAGAGTGAGAGAGAGAGAGAGAGAAATAGTGAGAGAGAGAGAGAGAGAGAGAGAGAGAGAGAGAGAGAGAATGGGACATATACATCTTATCAAGTTCCCCACAGGGGAGCGGCTGTGAGTTGAGGCAAAGCTTTCGGCCGTTGGAGGTGAGAAATGTTAATCCTGAATTAAACGATCTGGCACTTTACAAAATACGAGACAATTACACGGATAATTATACCAAGCCTTCACACAGTGCCCGTGGGTCACAATTAGCATACTACACGCTTCACACAAGGAGCACTCGAGCGTCTCCAGGTGTGCCTGTTACAGTGCACAGACCTACTGGGGAGGTTGTGGGTGCATCTAGGTGTTTGTGTGTGTGTGTGTGTGTTTGTATATA
>JBBPDA010000034.1:7338980-7349544 GCA_037974385.1 Arnoldichthys spilopterus | reverse complement strand
CAATCCATTAATACACAAAGAATGATTTACAGATCAGCAGCTATAATTTTTTAGCACGACAAGAATAATTTAGTAACTAAAGTTTAAAGATGAAAATGTTTTAATTTCAAGAAAAATTTTCTGGGTCAGAACCTGCTTCATCTGATTCAATTAGAGGCCCTCATCCACTGGGTTTTCCAAGGAACGAACTGCGCCTTTGGGAGATGTCTGAATCAGTAAACATGTTTAATGATGCAAAAACGCATTTAATCCAAACAGCAATTATCCCTGCAGTCAGTACAGAGTTCATTCCTTTCTATAGTTCACTGATGATGCCATTGCACATATTGTGCATTATTAGGTGGTGTACAAATGGCACAGCGCTCCTCAACACATAACAGGGAAGCCTTCAAAGGTAGTTAATTGTGTGATTAGACTAATAGAGACCGTAAAGGCAGATCTTTTGACATGTCATCTGTCCAACTGTGTGTTACAACTGTCTCATGACTACCATCTGCACAGCCAGCTTGGCTTTCCTCATTAGGCCACTATTATCTGTGACAGAAGAGAATGGCCATAGCCAAAACATCTGTCTTTATGTTGTGGTATAGTGGCACAATATCAAAGGAAATCTTTCTTTTCTTTTTTCTGATTCCTTAGTCCCAGATGGACTAATGTACTAGTAGGGATTTCAATTGAATAGGGTTAAATAAAGTTAGTGCAGGATTACTTCATTCCAGAATGTTAAATGCACTACATTTGATCTCAGGTGCATCCATTCTCTTAGTTACATGTATTATTTGTAGGGTTGCAAAGGAATAAATTCTAGTGTTTAAATTTCATCCACACTTAAAAGGTGCCAAAAAAGAGTCATCTCATAGAAGAACCACCTTCCTAAAAACCTTTCAAATACACTTTTGCTTTTGTCTGTAAAGTTTAAAGAAACTTTTAAAATTAGAGGAACCTCCACAATGTAATGTCCTATACCCTCTAAGATTTAAGGGAAAGCAAAAATGGACATAACTTTAAAAAAAAAAAAACATTTTGGCACACTTATTTTTAAGCTTGCACATTCAGGAAAATGGTCCAGCCAGGGACCACTTCAGCACTGTTTGGTCCTACAACAACAAAGGACTCCAAACAACACTGCTAGACCACACCTACTTTAAGTGCCCACAGCTTATGTGGGCTCTTGCACTTTGATGTCTTTCACCCATCTCTTTGTATTGCCGGCTTTTCTCCAGCTCCTGAAGGTTGCCGTCAGAAACCTGGCCAGCACTTCCTTTGCTCAAGGCTCAAGCAAGCAGGACCCCCTGCCATCACCTGAGCCTGAATGGTAGGATGGGGGAAAAACCAACAAACAACTCTCTAAACAAGTGAGATTTGACAATATAGGCCCAGGGCTGTGCCTGAAGTCATGCAACAAGTCTTGGCCATCACTTTCAAACAAAAGAACCTGTTTGCTAGACAGCGCCAACAATCAGTGATTCATGCTCATAAATTGGCCCTACAGTCTGCACTCAAAAACATAATTTAGGCTCTACATCCGTCATATTTCTGCCTCATTAGTCATAATTGCAGCTCAACAACCAGTCTAAGTGCATGGTTTAGAAAAGGAACAGAAAATGACAGGAAGAGAATCGCACTATTGCTGACAAGACAGGTTGGAGGGGTATGAACAGTAACCAATAACAGCTAACGTTTGTCTTACCAACCTGCTGGATGCATAGTGAGCCTCCTGCAGGAATTTATGCAGGGCAGCATGGACTCGGGGCTAATGCTGCCTGCTCTCGTCCTGGCGCCCAGTCCTCTTGTCTTATTCTCCCAAACAACTGTGACTGTTTTAATTCGGCTCACTGATTAGCTTGAATCAATTAAAACCACCACGCTGGGCTCAACAGCAGCACAGCGTGGGGCACTTAGAAACACATTCATCAGTCCCTGCCTCTTAATCACGCTTTAATTACAGCACGGCTCCAGAGGGATGGAGGAGTGCTTTAGTGCCGGACTCCTGCTCCCTGCTATGGGAAGAAAAGGAGAACTTGAGCAAAGGGAGCAGAAACTAAGGGAGCTTTTTTACTTGAGCCCCACTTTAGCTCACTTAGGAAACAAAAAATAGGCCTAATTTTATGGTCTTAATTTAAGGGTCTTAATCGTGGGGCTGGCAATATATTTCTAATTATGTGCAATTAGGCACTACAACCTGTGATTTCTGGGGGAAAAAAGGCTTAAAATTGTGAAACGTCTTTGGCCTGGTCAGTTAAACATAGCTGTTACTGAAGCCACTTTGGTCAGTTGAGAAATTTGCTATTGAACTGAACAAATTGAAAACGCAGAAAATGCGGAGCACAAAATAGTTTTTTCCCCTCCTTACCACCTAATACCTAATGACAGAGAGAGGCCATCCAAGGATATGCAAGAATATGAGGTATCACTAATCTAGCACAATCCAATTTCAAAGCAGGGGAGGATAACATTATGTCAAGGGGAAATCAATAATGATGCAGTCCGTCAATTAAAGCTGCTTTTACCCCTAATCCTGCGCTCGCTGTGGAGCATCTCTGGAATAATGGGGGGAAAAGCGAATCGCTTTAATGCCATCTAATGACGTTACCCCCAGAATAGCCCCATACTGCTGGGAACAAGCTAATCCAGGCTGGGTCTTTTTGGAGCAGCCGTTTTCAAACTAGCCGCCACTCCTCCCACTCCTAAAGCCCTCATGGAGAGAGAGCACAATGGACACCTGCAGGCATCCCCGTCAGCCTGGGCTCGCAAAACAACTGCCTCATTATGAGCCATAGCACTGGGGCTCACTGTATTAGCTGCTCTAATTAGGCCAGCACATGCTGATGACTTCCTCTTTGCTGTCTGTATGCATTCCTGTGTCAATACAGCTTTTTTTCACCTGACCATTACTGTTAGGGAATACAGTAGCCTGCACCATCTAAACAGCTCACAGAGTGTAACATAGTTACGTTTGGGCTAGCTTGGTTGAAAATGGAAGTATCTGACAGTACAGGCCTAAGCTTAAAATAACCTTAGTGTAAAAAGACACATTTGCATGGAATAGATGGTGTGCGTCAGCACATTAGTAATTTAACTGTGTTAGTGTAGTTGGAATTAAATCCCTCTAACATTAATTTAAGATAAGAATTTTTATACAAGGCTTTGTGAGGCCTCAGTTGTGTTTCTGTGGCTATAGTTAAAACCTGCATTAGGTAGTTACATTACAGGTGGTTACGGGCATAGGACAATATAACATGCATGTAGACGTTCACCTCCACAGTACTAGACCTGAAAAGGAACCTGATACAAAACTACCTCCTATATATTCTTCACCAAAATTATCTCTCTCCAATATCCTCAGATTCAGTTCTGTAGCAGGTGGAGAATTAAGGGATATATATATATATATACACACACACACACACATATATATATATACACACACACACACACATATATATATACACACACACACACACACATACATATATATATATATATATATATATATATATAAAACTTTTACTTCAAAGTTGAAACAGATTGGAAGTTAATTGGTCACAAGAATTATGCCTAAGAAAATATTTACTTTATGTCATATGTTGGCAGTTCACGTTGTGTGACATTTAGCGCGAGATGCGCTCTTCTCCAAGCACTTGTAACAGATTCACACACAAAGAACGTCCAACGATTACACAGCCCATATCTCTCTTCTTTTGGGAGTTGGATGAATGCTTGCCACTGACTTGTCTGGGGAGACACACTTATTTGCGAGTGTCGGCGGAAGAGGTAAGGCATCTCAGCATGCCAAGAAAAGCCCTCGCAAGGGAAAGAGTGGAAGACAGATGGCCCTTCCTTTTACAAACAGTGTTTGGTGCGCTTGGAGCGACTCTGGAGATAGTTTTCAGTAAGCTAAGAGTCAGGAGAAGCAGATGCCTGTGCATATGGTTTTCTTCAAATGATCCTTCTTCATCAGTGGGTTGAAAGCCTTAAAAGTTTCTCTCTCTCTCTCTCTCTCTCTCTCTCTTTCTCTCTCTCTCTTTCTCTCTCTCTGTTCTTGCCTTCTTCCCAGCCTCCTACGAGGCTCCCAGCTTGTGATATGGGGGGCTGAGGGGTCAGGTATCTTTGATTTTGGAAAGCCAGATAATGCGGAGGACAAAATAGCGCTTAAGCGGATGGGCGATATCAAAAACAGGCAGGCCATTAATAAAGCAATTAGTGAGGGGGAAGTGGGCGTCTCTCATCCCTGCCGAACACTCATTAGGGGCCAGTGTGTGACAGATTTCACAAAGCAACCTTTTGTAGGCTTGGCTTACTGAGACCCAGTCTCCTGCTATTCAGCCTCTCCAGCTCTGTGCCTCTTGAGAAGAGCTGAAAAACTCAAGCACTGATTTTTTTCTTCTTCTGTTGCATAACGGACTTCTACAACTCACAAATCTGTCTGTGCTAAAAGTCCATTTGCATGCATCTATCTCAGAGAACTAATTTAGCCCTTAAACCCAAGATGTATTATTCAGTTATTAATCATATACTTATTATTCAGTAACTACTATGAAACTAAAATGTAAAGGATATAGTTATGAGAGTGTGGAAGTGAAGTATCGAACTGAAGGCTGGTTCTATGGTTGCCCTTGTAGTTAAAGGACTTATTTCTGCAGTTTTCAAGAGAGAACATACACCATTCTTGGATATACTCAGTTTTTTGCAGTCTGATGCATCTTACACATTTTTACTAGCGATGCATTGATGTGGGATTTGTAGGGAGATGCCAATGTCAGATCATTTTTTGTACATACCTGTTGATGTGAATGCTGATATCCATCGATCCATCCATTTTCTAAACCACTTCTTCCGTTTCTGGGTCAAGGGGTAGCTGGATCCAATCCCAGTTGACTACGGGCCTAAGGACAGGAGGGATGCTGATATAAAATTTAAAAATACATTTTAAAAGAAAGAAATAAAGAAATTTTTATTTATTTATTTACTTGCACTGCAAAGCAAACTTCTAAAAGTTAAAGGCTGTAGGGGACATGGATTAAGCTTACAGTGTTGTCTGCAATTCTTTGCCTCTGTTGCTGCAGTTTTTTAATCCAAAAATGCAGCAGCTCAAATAATTAACTAGGGACTGAGACCAACTGATTCAACTTGTAGACTCAGATGACCTTCTGTTTGTCTGGCTGGACACTCCTATTAAAAATGAAGTGTGTTAAAAAGTGCACGTTCAGCTTACAAAGACATGCATTTCAGAGGTCAGCTGTCTCTGAAGAGCAGGTGAAAGTTAATTGGTTTGTTGTCTGATGCATATTTGTTATTAGAAAGTGTATGTAATGAAAATAAAAAATACATTCCCCTTTTCTTCCATCACGCAACAGACATCTAAAATTAGATGTGTAGATGTGTAGATGTGTAAAAAAAATGCTGAATGGTGATTTCTGCAGATGTTGCAGGTCGATACTGAGGGCTCTGAAGAGCAGGTGAAACTTAATTGGTTTGTTGTCTGATGTGTCTTGTTTACTGTTTATGATCAGAAGGTGTGGGCAGTGAACATAAAACACGCATTCATATTTTTTTTCATCACATAACAAACTTCTACAACACTAAATGTATGGATGATGTCTGTGCTTAAAAAAAAGAAAAGAAACAACAATGAAGCTTCAGCTTACTAAAGCAGAAACTGCAGGTTGGCATTGAGGGTACCGCAGAGCAGGTGAAAATTAATTGGTTTGTTGTCTGATGCGCCTTGTTTACTGTTTATGATTAGAAAAATGAGGGGGAAAAAACCACACATGCACACACACACATGCACACAAAATAGAGTCAGTCATCAGGCAAAATATTATCATTTGCACTCAACACAGTGCTCAGGGCTGCAGCGTTGATGGATGTGTGCAGGGTAAAAATACCTTCCTCTCCCTGGCAGAGGTGCCAAGCCCTGCGGCAGAAACCAGAAAGGGGGCGTGGAGCTGCGCGGAGCTCGCCGGCACCTCGGAAAGGCCCAGAGCAAACAATCTGTCGTGACAACAAGATGGTACCTTCATTATCGGCTCTCTCGCCCCACACCTTGGCGTCATCAGCAGGACGGGCTGACAGCTGAGGTGCCAAAGCCGGGCGGGCGCTGCCGCTCAGCACTCTGGGAACGGGCGCTGCTCCCGCGGTCCCTGCTGTCCCAGGTGCTGCTGATTACAAACACACACACATACGCACAAAAGTGTCACACTGCACACGTGCTTATTGCCCTAATCCCCACAAAGCCACACACTTCCTTATAGATTACTCTTCGGGGAAAATAATTTTGCATTTGGGATATGAGGTAGGCCTCAAAATATCACAGAAACTTTGGTAGATTTGATTGTTTGTGAAATCTTTTTCCACAGATTCATCTGTAGATAATTAGTATCATTAACCCTACGGACAGAGATGTGGGCCTACGCCTTAGGTCTTGTAAGTTGCCCATAGCTTGCATATTAGTTTCATAAGCCATTTTCAAACTGGATCAGTGTTGGTGATGTGCTGTAATATAAATGATCCGATCCATGACTTTGATCCAGTATGTGTCTGCAGTGTCCACACAGTATGACAGTAAAAATGAGAAACTGGGTTTCTACAATTAGCTGGAAACAAATCTCCCTGAGTAAAAGTAGCTCTGTCTGAAACCATCCTACATTAATGCAGTTTTAACACCTGCGTATAAACCAAACAACCTGTCATTATATTTACTGAGTGTATTCAGCAGTTAATTTGTACTCTTGGAATTAAGGTGAAAGTATTATTACAACCTCAAAAGCAAGCAGGCTAAGAGTCTGTCTTACATGTTCTGTCTGTCTTTCTATCTGTATATTTCCTCCACTCTGCTGCATTTCTAGCCAATCACAGAGCAGCATCTGCTAGCAAAACACAGCAAATACCAAACATTTTACCACTTGCTAGCATACTTGGGACATGTTTTCTATAAAGATAAAGTTTACACAGAAGAGGCAAAAATATCAAAAGATCTATAAAGTCCTTGCTCTTCTTTTCTTTCCTACTTAAATGCATTAGCAACGCGGCTGTTAGCAATGCTTTTGCTACCAGATGTGATGCTGCTATTATCTAATATTATTATTTCTTTTATTAATATTAGCTATTTATAAGTAATTTCAGTTGGAAATAAAACAATGACAGAACAGATAACATTCATTATTACACTAAATGTATTGTGACAGTGACATATGAGGTGTTAGGTCTAATCAAATAGGTGCCAATCTTAATCTGCCCTGGATCCTGTTCTGGCAAAATTACGTATAAATTTAACCTTGTGTGTGCACCATGGCATGTAACATACACACCCATGTTATAAACTTTTTGTTTTTCAGTTAGTGGGATACCTGGTTCAAAAACACAAAAACATTATTAAATAAGAATCAGACAGCAATTTCAATACAGATCACATTATACTTTCTCCACTAATGAAAATTCAGCTTATTAAACTTCTCCAACCAGTTTATTAGTACACTGAAAAAAAAATGTTTTTGCTTGATTTAAATAAATGCATTGGTTCCTCTGTGTAAATAATAATAAGTAAAATACATTGCATGAGCAAAAATCTTGTCAAAAAGTACAATGAGCAACATTTCATGTAATTGAAGTAGAACCGATATACATATCTAAATCAAATAAATTCATGCAATGTTTTTTGTGTAGTTACTGAATAATTCATAGCAGCCATGCATTAGATTAATAACTGAAGCATGAGCAAGGGGGTTGCTCTGGACTATCAGTGTATATAATTTCTGTCAAAGCAAATAAATTTTTTTAAGATTATGTTTATTATTACATACTGTTTGAAAACTCAAAATCAATGTCTTAAAATTTCATGGTGAATGGACCAAAAGAAAATGTTTAAAAGTGCATTACAGTGTTCACAGAAAAACAGAAAATGGTGTCAACATTCTTCCTTTTAGTTGCAGAGAATTTGTCATGACAGTGATATGAGCGGAATCACACAGACACAGAGGTTTTTTTTACGGTTGGCTAATGGCTCGGCACATTCTGACCTTCAGTTAAGCTCTTCAGGTGTAAATGTTGCTCATTTCCTCTGTGTATGGAGAAGTATGGGGGGGGTGCAGAGTGCAGGGTCTGGGCTGTGGACTTCCCCTGGGGCACTGCAGGTGTGTGAGAGAGAGAGACAGGCCATGCCGGGGCAGCACCAGCATAAAGGAAGAAAAATAAACAAAATGCTAGACAAGAATGTCATATTAAAACGCCACGAAAGCTGAAGCTATTCGAGCTGCTTTTGAACGAGGGCCCTTTAAGCACTCATTGTGCTGATTCAGGAGCTTTAGCTGGAGTGAGAGATGGAGGAGGAGTGTTGCGAGCGTTTGTGTAAGCTTGTGGATGATATGTGAGACCCATAAGGAAACCCCTAAAGCATGGCATCCGGTACGTATGTGTGTGTGTATGTGTGTGTGTGTGTGTGTGTGTGTGTGTGTGTGTGTGTGTGTGTATGTGTGTGTGTGTGTGTGTGTGTGTGTATGTCTGGGCCTCTCTCACAAATGTGCCCGGTTTTGCAGAGCCCATGCAACACCTTTTTATCCAGCAGCTGAACTGACAGCTGTACCCAAGAGAGTGGGGGATACAGAGAGGGAGAAAGTGAAAGAGAGAGGGAATGAAAGACAAACAGAGAGCAAGAGAAAAAGAGAGAACTGAAGAAAGGGAAAGGAAGAGTCAGAGAGGGAGGAGAGGGAGAACATGGTTGGAATGAAAGAGAAAAAGAGGGGAATAGAGAGGGACTGGAGGAGGGAGAGAGAGGGAGGTGAAAGATTGATATAGAGAAAAAGTGCAAGAGAGAGGGACAGAGGCAAAAGAATGATTGAGAGAGGAAGAGAGGTAAAAGAACGATTGAGAGAGGGAGAGAGGCTGCGAGAGCAGGTGTGTTGAGAAAGTTGGTGGAGCTTGCCTTTCAATGATGATACAAAATGAAAACTCTAAGCAATTCTAACATTGTGTTTGTGGGTGTGAGTGTGCATGTGTGTGTGTATTGAGCCTTGAATATAATTAAGTTATGAGTACTTGCATGCTCATAATCCCTGAACACACATATAGAGCACATCATGGAGTGTTTGTCGTTTGAGGCTCATTTACACTATGCAACTTAGCCTGAAACCACGGCGAGATGTTGATGGGGCTGTCATCAACTTCCCACAATTTTCCTCACCACTCTGTACAGCCTAATTAGAGACTCAAATGTGCCATTGACAAATGCAGAACACATTGCAATATTTGACTACATGAACAATAAATTACCATAAACAATACACTAATAAAACACATTGCATTATGACATAGTCCCAAGCTAATTATGTACAGTCAAAACTTGACTATCACATTTTGAATGAATACAGAGGCATGAATAACTTTTCATATATCAGGAAAGCTCTCCCCAGTCTTGCAAATTGGAATTGTTAGCTATGTTCTCTATGTTTCATTAAGTGACATTAACAACAATGACTAATACAGGCCGTCTTAAGCATAATCTATGATCTCACATTGAAGACAGTCCACTGAAACGGTCTTTCGATTTACTCTTTTAGTTTGCCATGTAGAGCTGGCCTCCCTTAGTCTTAAATTAAAAGCACTTTTATGATCTATTAGCAAAGTCCTTGACATTAAATCCTTTGTGTTAAAGGCAATATTAAAAATGCATTTAGGCTACCAAAGTAAACTGTTTTATAATTAGTGTATCAAAAGTATGATGAGCCGGAATAAAAGCTGTATGTCTTGACATTCATTGAAAGAGTGGGACAATAAGTCTGAAGGCAAAGACTTGTCTTTGCATGCCATCTGTCCTCCTCTCTGACGCTTGGTCTAATTACTGCTTCTCCCTTGGCTAATGCTCCCTCATTAGGCATCGGGAGCATGTGCAATCTACACAAGCGCTGAGAAATTTGCACTAAAAACGCTAGCTGGAGCCATAATGGGATCAGAAAATCTGTCTGGTGCGAAAGGCAATTCACACTCACAGCTAAACGCTCATTTTGCTTTTCTTTCTGTCTGAAATTTGTTCATCATCCACCACAACAACGTTGTTCTGGTGTCGGGACTTTTCTCCAAGATGGAAGAGTCACACAGATGTCCACCAGGCCAACACAGCTCACACTGAGGAAAGAAAAGGACATTTATGCCATTTATTCTTGCAGTGTTTTGCACGGACGTGAGCATAAAATATGAAAAATAAATAAATACACACTTTGCTGTACCTGAATGTGGTCATTATTTAAAACAGCACTTGCTACAAATACAGTTACAGTAATATCCACTGTATGTAGAGTAACAGCCGTTGCACCAACCAGACACACACTCTTTTGTATTTAAATGCATTTTTTTAATGATTCTGTTTATTAACATTATCTTTTATAACTTACACAAGCAAAAGTAAGAAAAACCAAAGAAAAACGAGTAAAAAAAAAAAACACCGCCATGTTAAAAAATGAAAATATGACATACCAGCTTTTACACTTCTTGAAATTTATAACAAATACAATAACGATTCATTTAACAATGCTATGGAACACCAAGCTGAGTCCTCTTTTTAGTGTAGTCC
>JBBPDA010000034.1:7314779-7331327 GCA_037974385.1 Arnoldichthys spilopterus | reverse complement strand
GCATGATGCTGCCACCACCATGCTTCACTGTGGGGACTGTATTGGACAAGTGATGAGCAGTGCCTGGTTGTCTCCACCAATACCGCTTAGAATTAAGGCTCTTCAGGCAGTTCCTTTGACCTCATGATTCTCATTTGCTCTGACATGCATTGCGAGCTATAAGGTGTTATATAGACAGGTGTGTGGCTTTGTAATAAAGTCCAATTAGTAAAATCAAACACAGCTGGAAGTGAAGGTGATCTCAAGGATGATCAGAAGAAATGGAAGCACTGGAGTTAAATATGAGTGTCACAGCAAAGGGTCGGAATACTTAGGACTATGTGATATTTCAGTTTTTCTTTTTTAATAAATCTGCAACAATTTAAAAAATTATTATTTGTGTGTGTGTCAATATGGGGTGCTGTGTGTACTTTATTGAGGGGAAAAATTAATTTAAATGATTTTAGCAAATGGCTGCAATATGACAAAGAGTGAAAAATTGAAGGGGGTCTAAATACTTTCCATACCCACTGTATGTAAAAACTTTTTATTTTACTGTGTGGGTATGACCCTCAACATATTAATTATTGCTTTTTTTAAATATGATACAGGGAGGAAACAGCAACACACTAACCAAAGTGTGCATAGACTAATTACAATTAAGAAGGCTTAAAAGGCTTAACACTAAAAAAAACATGATTTTGTTTAACAATCAGCTACACATATAGCTAAGAGGCTAACAGGCTGCTCCAACAATATTTAGAGTTGAGCAAGAAAGTATTTACTGAAGAATTCACTGAAATACAAAATACAAAATAACTAAATGCTGTTTTCAGCTGCCCTAAAAATTAAACACACTGATGCACATATGCAAACCATGTCAACATGATGAGTAATAGGTAATATTACTTTAACAGTCTCTTTTGAAAGCAAACTTATCATCTAGCCATATACATTCAGTGACTTGCCGAATTTCTTCAAAGTACTAATATTCAAAATGTTAAAATCAATGTTTAAAAGCTCTAGAAAACAGGATGAATTTGGGGGGGGTGCATTTCTAACAAGTTTATGGTTGTAAAGGCAGCTTGTTAGGCACTAATAGAACTGCAATTTTTCCACTGCTACCAGGATAGAGTTAGCAGTACAAAACAGCTTAACCTGCATAGAGATGTACTTAGCAGTCCACAATGATAGCAGCAACAAGGATTTAACCAGTCTAAGGACTGAACCATGAGAAACACCATATGCTGCTGGTAACAAATATGATGTATTGTGTCACTGAGTCAACACTTTTGTCTGCTAGGGATAGAATTATGAAACCTACTAGTAGCACTTTGGGCAGTGGCAACATTTTGTGGCCTTTTTTTAAAAGTAGTGAATGATTTGGAAAACAAATGAAAATGACTTTACAGTGTTTCTTTCTTTCTATGACAGTAAACAGATAATTAAAAGAAGTGTGGTTGCAGAAATGGTACTTAGTATGAACTGCATTCACTAAAGGTTAGTGCCGATTGGCATTATCAAAGTAGTGTCCAACAGCTATGAAGTGAACATTAAGGGCATAAATGTAAAAATTCTTTCTGATAAGACATTTGAAGGTCATTAAGTGACATGTGGGTCACATATGCATAGTTATTGTTAAATAAACTGCCTTTCAGAACTTGCAGGTACATTAGGGGTACATGTATTACAGTTTGTATGGTGACTGCATATGCTTTATTTCTTGCTAAGAAAGGAAGAAGTTTCAGTAATGAATCAGGGATTTCGGGATCTCTCCTGATTTCTGAATTCCATGTAAGGGACATGTCCAAATGTTTTACTAAAATGACCAACTGGCAAGTCAATATGTAGGATAAACATTACCTGATCATTTAGGAAAACTTGTTCATCATCATCATTATTATTATTGTTTTTTCATTTTTTATTTTAAAACAAAAATCTTAATGTTCAAACTAGTGGGTTCCGTAATGAGTTGTGAGAGTAAAGTTACCACATATATCCTTAAAGAACTGCACTGGTGCATTATTAATCTAATTAATCTAATAAGTAAACAAATTAAGTTTTATATTGCCTAGGATCAGCATTTTTTGAATCAGTGTATTGAAATAAAAGCCCAGCTATGTCATTATCTGCATAAAAGTAAGCAGAAGTAGGCATGTAAATCCTTGGTAAAATAAAAGAGTTGTGCTGCCTTGAGCAAACTTTCAGGCATAAGAATTCAAAACATTTTTCTTTAGACTCTAAATTAAGAGTTAGCCTAGACTTCCCCGAATATAAATAGCTACATGGACACCCTTAACTTGTCAATTTAATAGCAATTATAATCAGTTATAGTCAGTGAGTCTCTTAATAGCCCTTATAATAGAATTTCCTATTGTCAGGGAAAACAGTGGAGACTGGTGAGCTAAAGGGCTGGTAGAGTTTAGTGGCTAAGACCAGAGTTAATCCTAATTGTTGGAGTCCTGTAGAGGGGACTGGTTTAAAAAACGTCAGTAGTGGGGACCACCTAGAAAGTGCCATAAATTCCAGAGGTGGGGATGGGCTTAAAAGCCATATGTTGGAGTCTAGCAGTAAGGACAAGATTAAAAGCCACATGTTGAATTTCAGCAAAACGGACAGGATTAAAAGGAATGTGCTAGATTTCAGCAACGAGGACAGGATTAAAAGGAATGTGTTGGATTACAGTAGCAAGGAACGATTTGAAAGCCACTCTTTGGGACTTTTTATAAAATGCAATAAAAACTTCATGAGAGAATTCAGTCCGTTAAAAAAGAACATTTCCCAACACAAGATCACAAATAACTGAGGACTTTAATTATCTACAGTACATAATATTATGAAAACATTCAGGAAATCTAGAGAAATCTCAGTCATTGTAGGATAAGAATGGAAAACTTCAAGTTCTCTGAAGGCAGTTCATGACAAACATTAAATGACCTCTGTGTATGATAATGTGCTACATAAATAAACGTGCCTTGCCTTGCTTTGATAAATATAACTACATGGGCTCAAGAGGACAGCAATAACACTTAAATTAGTCTGACATTGCATCAAGAAATGCAACCTGAAACTCCATTACGCAAAGAGAAAGCCAAACTTTAGCTCTGTACAGAAGTTCCTAGTCTTCTCAGTTCCTGAGTGAATAAACAGTGTAATTAAAAGAAAAGATGATGTTACACAGTGGTAAACACACCTCTGTCCTTTTTTGAGTGTGATGCAGACATCAAATACTACATTTATGCATATTTACAAGATACAATTAAGTTGGTCAGCAAAACGATTGAAAATCATCTTTTTAGTTTGTCTGTAAAAAGTTCACTTGGTTTAAAATATCACAGATGTTTGTTTAATTGCATTTTGAAAAAACATCCCTACTTTTCTGGAAACTGGGTGTGTACAAATATCACACATATAAACAAACTATAAAACCAATATACTACTTGTTTGTATGCAAGTCACTTTTATGCATTTGGCAGACACTCTTATCCGAGTTGACTTACAGTTGAGTCACTTCACAGATATAGACATAGTGAATCTTGCCCAAAGACTTTTATTGTTGTAGTGTGGTGTGCTTGTTTGCATATTTGCTCAAATCTGACTCAAAGTTGTTTTTTTTTCTATTTTAAAAACCTCTTGTCTTAAAAAAAGTCTTGTCTGCTGTGCTTGAGGAAAGTCAGCATTTTACATAAAGATTCTGAATTACAACTTCAATTCCAAAAAATTGTGATGCTGTGTAGAATATAAATAAGAACAGAATGCAATTATTTGCAAGTCTCATAAACCGATATTTTATTCACAATAGAACATAGAAAACATATCAAATGTTGAAAGTGAGACATATTCCTATTACATAAAAAATATTAGCTCATTCTAAATTGGATGGCAGCAACACGTCTCAACATTGTTGGGACAGGGCAACAAAAGATTTGAAAAAATAAGGGATACTAAAAAAAAACAGCTGGAAGAAATGTTTTGCAACTAATTATGTTAATTGGCAACAGATCAAGAACATGACTAGGTATAAAAAAGAGCATCTTGGAGATGCAAAATCTCTTAGAATTAAACATGAGCAGAGGTTCACCAATCTGTAAAAAACTGCATCTACAGTGTTCCTCAAATGTTACGTTTCTAAGACTGTGAATGTGTAGTACATATCATCATCAAATGATTACAAGAATCTGGAAGGAACAAGGCTTACAATAAATATTGGATGCCCTGATCCGACCTGGGGCCCTCAGGCTACACTGCATTAAAAACAGGCATGATTCTGTCATAGAAATCACTGCACGGGCTCAGAAACACTTCCAAAAATCACTGTCTGTAAACACAGATCAGGATGCTATATACAAATGCAGGTAAAAACTGTTTCATGCTAAAAACAAGCCATATGTGAACATGAAACATGGAAGCCATGTCCTTTAGACTAAAGAGGATAGAGACCATCCGGGCTTTTATCAGTGCTCAGTTCAAAAGCCTGCATCTCTGATGGTATGGAGTGCATTAGTGCTTATGGAATTGACAGATTGCACATCTGGAAAGGCACCATCAATGCTGATTAAGGTTTTAGAGCAACATATGCTTTCAACCAGTTAATGTTTTTTCAGGGACGGCCTTGCATATTTTAGCAAAACAATGCTAAACTGCTTCTATTACTACAGCATGGATTTACAGTATAAGAGTGCAGGTGCTGCACTGGCCTGCCTGCAGTCCAGACATTTTATCAATTGAAAACATTTGGAACATAATGAAACAAAAACTATGACAAAACAGAACTATGAATGGGACGACATTCCCGTTTGAAAAAAAGTCCAGCAACTGGTCTCCTTAGTTCCTAAACATTTATAGACTGTTGTTAAAAGAAGAGGGGATGCTACACAGCAGTATACATGGCTCTGTCCCATCCTTTATGGCACATGCTCCTGCATCAAATGAAACATTACCTTTTTTTTTTTTTTTTTTTTTTTTTAGAATTATACATTTACATATGTTTTATATGTTATATTGTGAAGAAAATTTGGGCTCATGAGATTGCATTATTCTTTTATTTACATTTTTCACAGGGTCCCAACTTTTTTGGACCTGAGGTTGTACCATTTTGTTATAAAAAGAAAAGAACATAATGAGATCAATAAGGTTTATAACAATTATACTAAAAGCATTCATGAGTTTTAGTGTCAGGTTTGAGGACAATACCGAGGCGGTTAGCAGTATCAGTGCCTCTTTAACTGAAGGATTTTAGGTTGCACATGCCATACATCACTTACCTGCTTTTTAAAGTATCCAATAGCGTATTCATCAGCATATGTGAGGAAGTTGAGGATCTCATGCTTGATGTGATACTCTTTCAGGTGGTTCATAAGATGAGTTCCATAACCCTGAGGGAAACCACAGTGTCTTATGTTAAAGACAAAATTTTAACCACAACCTGAAATGATCATACATCATATTAAAGCATGCACAATCAAGCTCTCCACTCATGTCTAAACTCGAATTAAGCCATTAAAAAGGACAGATAGAGCTGGAGGGGGAAAGCCATTAGGACAAGTATATGGTAGACTGTTAATACTTATTTAAAACTTAAGGTACTAGATAACAGATGTAATATAATTAATAGTCACAATATTTTGGATTATCTTCAGAATTTAAAGAAGTACAATAAAATGAATAATGCAAGTAGATTAGAAAGAATAGTGCAAGTACAATGGCAACTCCATGATCAACGACTCTTACCTTCACTTGTTCGTTAGAAGTAACAGCACAAAAAACGATCTCAGTGAAGCCCTGAGACGGAAACATCCGGAAGCAGATACCCCCAATCACACGGCCATCTTTGATTAGAGACAGCGTCTTGTGCTTCCTGTGAGAATAGGAAGTAGGGGAAACTTGCTGCAGTTCATCAAGCAGTATGATTTAATACATGTGGTGTTTGATAATAGTTCTCTCAAAGCATTAAAGACCAGTATAAAAGGAGGTATTCTAGTTTAGCACTAGGGGTGCACCAATCAGGTACTGTTTCATGAGTTTTAATTTTTTAATAAATTCTGTTGAAGCATGGTTGAAAAGCAATGTCTGACTTTTATTAGTTACATTTCATAGAATTTTTTATTTATTATTACTTTTGTCTGATTAAAGTTATTTTTGTGACCATTTTGAGTTTTTCTTTCATTGACTGAAGGGTACCAACAATTTTGTCCATGTGTGTATATCTCTTCAATTTTAAGAATAAAAAATACAAAAAATTTAATTTAAAAAATCTCACTAAATCATTCTACCTTGCATAATTTTGAGAGTCCTGATAAACTTCTTAAACCACAGTAAAATGTTTTAAAACTCTAATGTCTCCTGGTCTTTATAGAGTACTTCACCCTTGCACCCTCTCCTCTGTTTTTCTTTTCCTCTCCGGTTAACTTGGAAAATTTTGCAGAACATCTACCTTCTCTCTCTTCGGTGCTGGTTAAAATGATAATACATATTAGGATACATAATAGTTAGATATAAATCAGTAATATAATGATTTATCCCAGGAGGCCAGGAGATACTGCTCCATGTGTTTTTTTTCTTATATTTGTACTATTTAAATCAGTTGTTTTTTTATTTGTGTAGATTTAGCCTGACTTTATTAGGCAGATCTTTGGCTGTGTTCTCAGTTTATGCTCCATGTATAAGAGATAAAATAGCATTTTACAGTGATAAAACTCTGCTTACCTTTGTCCTAACCTGGCACATGATGGCTTGAGCACATAATGAAAGTGATCCAATGTGGCACAGCATGCACTCCACTCACCAGCAGTATCTTCTAACCAAGTTTGGTTGTGTTACCAGAGGGACCCTGATGTCCTTCACTTTTCCTACCTTTGACAATGAACAGCCACAAGGAAGGAGGAGCCATTCCAAATAAGGGCAGGTAGGCCCTGAGATCAGAAAGAGGAGCAAAATAAACTCTGCCTCTTGGTTCCTCAGCATCCTCCAGGCTCATTTATGTACTCCCTCCACCCTGCGGTTAATCCCCAACAAAATTCTTCAACAATTAGCCCAGCTGGACAATTCCAAGTTCGGGAGTTACTGTACCCAACGTGGCTTTTGTTTGGGTGGAAATTTATGGTGTGGCTCCGGGAAAGCTTAGCATTTCTGAAGAACATCATCAACCACTGGATGGTTTGTGCCTGTGTAGGAGAAAAATCAGTGAATTATGTAAAATGTGCAATGATGTTCAGAGATTTCTTTGTCTTTCCAATTTTGTTTTTCAGAGTCTGATGACAAACACTTGGAATGAGTCAAAAGGAAAAGTAAAGTGACACAAACGCAGACGCACACCCTCACACACACACACACATACAAAAGAAAGGCAACATCCTCTCCACACCTGAGGTGATAAAGCTCTCACCTTCAGAACACAAGCAGGTGTGAAAGCAAAAACAATAGGCCTTTATTGTGAAAGAGTCTTCCAGGTCTACATCACATGAGGCCTTGTCAGTACTACACCCCACCGCAGGTGCCCATGCTCAACAAATGTCCATCTGCACATCAAACGCTCTAATAAATCCTTCTATTACTGCCTAAATACTCTATCAAACAGAGGCAAAAACAACATAACTGTTCACTTTCAGAAAGAGCCATCAAGGGTACGCATCTGTGATTTGTTTTGCCAATTCCACCGGGATAATCTGCACTGTATTTAACCCCATTTTGCCTGTTGCGAGGGCAGCAACAACAGCCTCAAGATCAGACTACTCTCCTCTCACTTACCATGCCTGCATCTCATTTTATGCAGTGCTCTATCATGAGGGAGAAGCAGAAGGGAGTGATGTTTACCTATTCACACCTCTGATGAGAGCAGGAGAATTGAATTTGTGCTGAGAGCGGAATAATTGATTTGGATGGCTGCCATGTCAGAAACATCTGTGCTCACTACTTAGACCACCTCACCTTGTCATGACATAATAAGTGAATTAAAAAGTGAGAGGCCATCATTTACACCACTTTTAACTCATAAATAAATCCACTACTAGCACATATCAGAAAAAAAAACATTTTCACTATGCAGGCCGATTTTTTCCCCTAATTTTATCAAATCTGATCCTCAGCCAAAACTACATGACATTATTATTATCCCATGTATGCCCCATTCTTATTGGATAGAAGTCGATCAGTTTCTTAATCTGGCCATTTGCAGGGGCTTTAATGCATTTGTTTCAATGTTGTTTTAATGCACACTAAATGTTATTTATACTGCCTTATATAATTGTGAAGCATATGGGTACAAGTGTATGTGTCTACTAACACACCAGATTCACAAATTAGTGTGTAGTATTCATACACACACAAGCCCACATGCATGCACACAAACACAGTATCAGAAATATAGAGTTTATGAATTGCTTAATGTCACCAAGGATATTAAGTGGGTGTGACTGAAGCCTGCAATTGTAATATTTTTGAAGTAAGGAAAGAAGAAAGAAAGGGGGAAAGAAGGTAAGAGGGAAAGACCATGCATAAAAACAATGAAAGAGAGACTGAGGGGGGTAGCACACGTGACATGATGCTAAAAGAACTGAAATCAGTCTCTGTAAAGAGGTGGACTTTAACATAAACTATTGCAGTCTAACAACACTCACAGAAACTGGGCTGTGTTCTTATTTATTAAAAAATCTCATGTGACAGCCATACAAAGTGTGTCAAAAATTACCCACTCACCCACTTCCCAAACTGTGAAAAGTCTCCCCCCAAACCCCTTTCTTAACGGTGAATGAAGCTGCAATAATTACAATATCTGTCTGCAACTGCAGTCTTTCATTTGGTTTGGCATCTGTTGTTATATATCATGCATAAAATATGTAAGAAGGAATGAAAAGTCTGACAATATACCACACTCTTTCCTTCTAATGGACCAAATCAGTTTTTCTCTCTGTAAATTGACTACTACAGTCTAATGCTTCATCAATAACAACATTCACAGTCCCCATACAGTTCCATCCATGAGAAGCCTGTGGCACAACTACGATTTGGTTCAGACAGGAGGGCGCAACTCTAAGTGTTTTTATTTCCCATGATTACTGTTAAATGTCTAATCACAAAACACAATTTAACTTGTGTGCCTCCACAAATCAACATTTGAATTGAATCTATTATCATTAAGTGAAATACACAGACTAAGAAGGTTCAAGGTGGACGATGAGGGAGGGTTGGGGGAGTGGGGGGTTAGTTTTACGCTCAAGCTATGCTGCTTTTAACACTGCTCTCTCCTGCAGCCCACGACTTCTGCTTGTAGAATCTGGTTCACTCAGTAAATTGGCTGCTCAGACACCCTTCCTCTCTCTGCACAGCTCTGTGGCGCTCCCATTTAAAAAGTGAGAAATTATAATTATCAGAATTATGCTTTTAATGATGCGTTAATTAGACTCCTACAGTGAGATTAGCAAGTGCTTATGAATTATTAACTGTGAAGTCTTTCCAGAATTTTAACAGGCAGGACAACTAAGTTTGCTTTTCTTGGTGATTAGCTTGCTTCAAAATAACACAACAGACTGTGGTGCATATGCTTATGATTACAACTTTAAATGCATTTATTTAACTCCATCACACACTGGAGGTTTCGTGCCAAGGTTGTATGCAAACCAGCCTATTGGGCAAAGAGCCTCATAGAGTTATTTTTTTTACTAATTGGAGGAAACGTTTAATGAGTCATTGTTTTTTTAACACTATAAATCCTTTGATCTCTGCAGTACTATCTCTGAATCAGTGCCTGATGTTTTCCCTATCTTAATCCAACAATATAAAAATGATGCTGCAGTTTTAATTACTTTTCCTGTAGTGGAATTCTTTAGTCATCTGCTCCAGTTTCTGGGATGAAAACAGTCATGCACATAACGCTGCCCAAACCCTTTCACAATGTGTGAGTTAAATAAACAAGGCTGATCCAAGCCCATCCCTAGCTGAAGTCTCATGAGCCAAACTTAACAGAGCATGGTAAAAAGATTTGGGTAATCCCTGGCTATAATAACTCAGTCAGCTGTTTTGAATTGGGAGAGGAGCTCTTGGTTTGGCCACAGCATGCATGGCCATCCTCTTTAGGCCTCGGTGTTCCGCTCAGCCTGCTGCTGTATAAACTTTTGGATGGAAATTGGCCTGCTAATTTGCAGGATGTGGGCTCCACCTCCTACTTAACATGCATGAGCGCAGATGAGGCCCAGGGGACTTTGCACAAGAGACAATTTAGGGGGAGGAAAAAAGCCTGGTCCTTGCCCACAGTCAATTTTAAACAAATAGTCCCTAAATAGCCCATGTCCAAATGGCTAATTTAGACAGGTCTTACCACAAACCGATTTGTCATAGGTTTATAGTTAAGGGGACAGGGCCTATGAATATCTCCATAATAACTATTGTCATAGTTAATAATCAACATATCACAATCACTTGAGTTGGTTAACAGGAGTCACAGTGTCTACATTAGTGGTCGGATAAACTAGTTGACAAATTGATTACTCCACTAGAAGTCAAGGACAGTGCCTAGAGTACAGCTGTAGGAGAAAAACAGAACTTTATCAGCAGGAGAATCAGTGGGTGACCTGAAGCTTTAAACATGAGGTTGCCAGTGGGCGGCAAAGGCTACTTCAGGGTTACTACAGATCAAATAGGTATTGTATTGTACTGTAGATGTTTAATGTGGGAGATAATGTGGTCCACTTCACTAAAATTCTTTTCCCCCACTCTCTCACACATACACAGTACTATACTTACATACTAGAGAGACTTGGGTCACTAGATGCTCTGACCTGGTGGTGGTAGAATGGGCTTTTGTAAAGTCTGACCAAACTGTCTCTGACTAGCCTCAGGTAGGGAGCTGCACTGGGATCCAATGGTGATGCAAGGGCTGGGGTCTGTGTGCACCTGATCAGCCTGTTTATTGTTCTTTTTTTTTAATGACCCTATGCAAAAATAAGAGTCTGTGGTTACATCTAAGCATCCAGTTACCTACAAATCACAAATTCCCATTACCATAACTGTGCTTTAAAATAATTTTAGTCCAATCCAAATCTGGAATAAAATTGACCATCATCATAACTGTATATTAAAATCATCTTCTAGCCTAAGCTATAAGTTAGATCATGGCTATACCTGCTCTGCAATAAAAAGCTATTATACGTCTTTACTATAGCAAACAGGCTATGGTCCAATTGTGGAAAACTTTAGATTGTACCTTAAAACAATAGCAATTAAAGTTAAAAGGTTTTAAATAGTTAAATTTTAACTTGCTGAACACTGGCAGCTGTACTAGTTAACCCCACGTTAGCTAAACACAGGTATGATGTAACTTACCACACTGCACTGTATCTGCGTGGCATGTCAACAGTCCGCAGGTCTTTGATTGTGTCAGTTGCATGGGTGAAGTATGAGCTGTGAAAATATTGACTGTGTCCAAAACAATATAAAACCAAAAAATCGTGCACAACCATTAGTAATGCATTCAGTAATACAGTATGTAAAGTGTAGATGTGTGTGGTTTGGGAAGCAGCTACTCTTTCGTCCTCATCTTCGATTTGAAAATGCGGATGTCAAAATAAAGGTTTCTTTCAGCGAGGTGAAATGAGATGCAAATTAAGATCAAACTGCCAGTGCAAGCAAAATACATTTTAGGGTGGCAACAGTTGTGTCAGTCAGATATCAATTTTGACCTTTCTGAAGCAATTTTCTTAGGGGTGAAGTCAGAGGAGTGTCCAGAGTGTAGCTGGACAACATCTGGCTCCGCCCCTGAGGAATTGGCTTTAGAAAGCTCCAGTTTTCTGCTAAACACAAAAGTCAAAGTGTTTTATTTATGTGGAAGTACTAGACACAGTAAAACCAATTTTATTGTAAGCTGTGTAAAAACCACACTGAAACAGAGTTTCCTAAATTAGACTGTGCTAAGGTGTTGAGAACCAGAAAGAGACAATTTGGCACTATTTGACTAACAACAAACAGGCCAGTCTGTAACACGTTCAGCTTCTCTACCTGACTGTGGATCTACCTCATCCTCACCAGTGTGGGTTGCTGATGTTAAGTTCACTGCTCACAGTGTGTGTGTGCGATCATGGAAATTGTAATTATAGTTTCATTTGTTAATAAACCCTGCACTAGTCTCATTTATTGCACTTTTTTATCTCATTCAATCTGTATAGCTTTGTTTTACTAAAAAGGAACATTCTACTGCAATGCATATCTTTCACCTCAAACACAAGCAGCATCTGCCACTAGAACCTAATAATTAGTTTACTAATGCTCAGAACATGACATTTTCTTCTGATTTATGCTTTTTTTGTAACAACCTTGACTAGTTGATTAGTAGTTGAATGACTCGTCGACTATTAAAAAGCAACAGTCATGCAACCCCTAGTCTACATTACTGTTTCTTGTTAAGATCTCAGTTTAATTTATGAGGCCTACCCTCAGGTGACCATGAACAGATTTACAGTTTCCTGAAAGACGTTAGTGTGGACCCTCAGGCGTTTTTTAGTGTTTTTAATGAGTGAAATAAAATATTTGCCATCAAAATCTATTCCCTGACATTCCTCTCTGACATGGTGGCATGATAACCTGATTGCTGACTCTAATGAAGGGTACACTTTCTTACTATAGTTACTGTGCTAAAAAATGTGTATTTCATGGCACATGATACATATGCTTGAACATGCCTTCCATTAGGGTGTACAAGCAGTACAATGCCTGAATCAGATTAGATAGCTCCCATAAAAAATAACAGCATGTACTTTATAGTGTTTGCATCTTGCTTAACAGCATCCAAAGTGATCTTAAAGGTGTTCATTCGCATCAACTTTATACTTCTACAAAACAGTTCAAGATGTAAGTTTTGTTCTAGCACTGTATGTCATATATATGGCATTTTAATTAGCTATTGTTTCCTTGATATCTTCTTCAGTAAGCTCCTCTGTGGGGTGCCTCTAATGGTGTTAAGAGGCCTGGAGGGGAGAAAACAACACAACAAAGCCTTCACTACTGAGAAGACCTTCCTCAAGCAGGAGACAATGAACACTCATTGGCATTTAGTGTTTTTTTGCACAGGTTATGCAAATGAGTCCGCACTGACTCACCGACTCGCTATAACATTAATTAACACAGCGCTACCTTGCTCAGTATTTGGTTACAGAGCCACTGTCTGCGGATGTAAAAATTTACAGGATTCCAATTTTAATGAGACAGCAGAGCACAGGTGTGCTAATGAAGAAAGTGTCTCATTTAAATAAAACAGTCCTGTTTAGGGGAAAATTAATTAACGATACTGGAATAAACGATGACACTTCCATACAGACAAGGCCTGAAATTATGAAAATTTATCTTCCATGGAAATTGTTACCAGCTTATGTATCCCCTAATTTGAGCCTGTTATTTAAGTTTGTTAATCATCTTCTAATCATTGTGCTATTAAAATATTATACAAATGTTGCTCCTCCTGGGAGTAATAACTGTAGCACTGAAATGGCATCATGCCTAAGTAGGACGTGGCATTTTGCTTAGGCTAGGCTATATCATTTATACCCGCTAACACCGGATCATTTTCTTTCGTCTGATGTGTTTAACCTTTATTTGAGGCTAAATTGACTTCGGCCTCACCTCGACTGCGTCAATTGTGCATCCGGAATTACTGTATTTAAGTCTTATTTCCAGTAGACAGGAGACACTAACAGTGGCTTATTTAAAGATTAAAGAACACAATATGGAATTTTGCTGCAACAATCAAGGAGCTGTGGATAAAAAAGGGAAAAACCCAGAATCTGTTCAGCTGAAAGTGGAATGTGCCCTTAACCTGAGGCCTTGTATTATAACATCCACATGTGCTACTTTGGAGCAGCAATTAGGGAGCATTGTGAAACAAGCATTACCTACTAAAACACATCTCACACTAGTTTGGAGTTTTAACACTTTGAATATACACTTGAGAAGAAAAATGCCTCATCTTCAAAAATGCTTCTGTGAAACCTCTATCTACAGACCACACATTCACTGTCTGATACAGGTAACATGTTCTTCTTTCTACTCAGAAGAATACTAGCCCAAATTCGTCAGGCTAAAGTGCTTCCCTAAAGCCATAATTCATGTTAGCATCCTGTGTGGTGTGTCTTTGACACAGATTGATGGAGAACCGCCCTTTTTTGTACTGAGACAGTCCAGCAGTCACTCTTCCTCAGGCAAACTAGTGTTTTTCCCCTTGAAACAGCTGGGTATAACATTGAATTGAAAGTTCTCTTTGACGCTTTGTCACACAAAAGGGCACCACACACAATGGCCAACCTTAACTGTCATTGCTAATCCTTTATCAGCGACATGACCTGTCTTTAGCTTTAGCCATAGCTAAAAGTAATTTCCATCTTTTTCATGTTCACGTCTGAAAAAATTTAATGTGAAACCTTACATTCTACAGCGGCTATGAAAGGACCCAGACAACTGAAGCATCTAAGGCCTCTGAAAGCTACCTCACAGGAAAGTGTGAAATGGTTATGAGTATGCAGCCCTGGTTGGTGAGACATTGTTTTATAATAGTTTTGCCCTAACATGTATTTTAACATTAGTAAAAAAATTCATGGCTGAGAGATACATGTAGGACGTTGTGAGGCAAAATAGTGGCCAAAAATTTTTTCCACTATTTTGCCATTATCAGCACTGCATACAAACCTCTGAGGACACATCTATATATCACTAAAGGGAAAGTGACTATCACTGTGAACACACTCTGTCACACAAAGTACAGCATATGGAAATGAGACCTCTGCATATAGCCTATCTACAAGAGGAGGAGCGGGCAGCTATCAGCAGCACCCAGGGAGCAGTGTAGTAGGACAGTACCTTGTTCAGGAGTACCTCAGTGGTACCTGGGCCAGGACTTGAACCTGCCAGTGATTACTCGATTTACTCGATTTGAACAGGAAACTTGATTTGGACACTGCATGCATTCATTTGGACAAGCAGGGAAACTAAAATAATATACTCTGTAAATGGTTTTCTGTTCTAAAGGTTTGTGTTATAGGATGTTAGAGTGGATGCAACGTCACAATAATAATCATAATTATATCTTTTAAGCAATATATTTTTTTATATTTTTTGTAGGCATCAAAATGGATCAGTTTCAACATAATACATATCTGAATGGTTCAGGATTGATGTTACTGTACAGCTTTCATCAATCTACATTTTGAAACTCCACTGGGGAAATATAATGAATTATCCTATTAGTACAGTGTTAAAATAATATTTATCTTTTAAACATTTATCCAATATATGTCTTTCCCAAATCAAATGTGCCAAACTAATATAGCTGGAAACAAAATATGTTTGTTTTTATTATCATTAAACATATTTACAGATTAAAACATATGGAAATACAGTTCCCCCTTTTACATGATCAACAACTGTCAGTCACTTAAATCGAATAGTAAAATACACAGTAAAAGTGCGACGTGAAATAATAGCAGAAATGACGTAAGTTACTGCGTATGCGGCGTCCAAATTTTTTCTAATCGGCTAATTGCACCTGCAACCCTACGATCAAAAGGGCAGGTCCTTAAACCACTAGGCTGCCCCTGCCCGGCTACATCGCGACACCTAGTTCCTATCACTCCCACTGTAAAGAAATGGGAAATGGCGTATATTTCTCTACAATGCAACATTTCACATCAGACAATGACTCTGTTCCGATCTCCATCGTTTAGTTATGCAAAAATGTCGGGAAAAAATCAACGGAATTCCCCCTATAACGTTTTTGTAGCCTATTAGCTCAGGTTGCTCGCCCAGGACCAGATCAGGCCCCTTTAAATAGTACTGCAATGGAACACAAACAGGGGACGTGTGATCGCGTCGCTGTCGAGTGTTGATTTGTCTGGCAACTGCCAATAGCGAGGCGCGTCGGTTGTGCAGGCAGGTTTGCAGCAGAGGCATTGGCAGGGGAGAGAAAGTCTCTCCTCAGTGTTTATTCATCATCGACATGATATGATACTGTAATAGCTGTGGTATTTTTACACTCTCTGAAACACGCAGTGGCTTTGGCTACACGAGGTACTGCCTCCATTCGTCACAGGTCTGATCAAAAGCCAGAAGTGTTTCTGGCAGAAACAGTAAGGCAAGATTATCACTCAGTCAACTGTCAGACCTAGTGAGGGAGAGAGAGACAGACAGAGAGAGAGAGAGAAAGAGAGAGAGACCGAGACAAAGTGAGGGAGAGAGAGACAGACACAGAGAGCAAGAGAGAGAGAGAGGGAGAAAGAGACAGAATAAGAGTGAGAGACAGAGACAAAGCGAGAGACCTAGTCATATCTGCAGGAGATCTGCTTTTCTCTTTGTAACAGGTTCATCATTGAGAAAATAATGCAGTAACCACATGATTCAGTTTGCCCATGAGTCAAATATACCAGCAAACTATTGACAGCACGTGTGTCTATCAGCGAGCACCCACTGCACACTGAATCAAATACATTCAGTACTCCACTTTCATAAGGATGCCTGAATTATCAATGACGCATTCATGTGAAGCGTCTGCAAAAGTGATGGTGGTGGGGGGGGGGGGGGGGGGCCTATTTCCTAACT
>JBBPDA010000034.1:7293320-7310764 GCA_037974385.1 Arnoldichthys spilopterus | reverse complement strand
TATATATATATAAAACACAGGGAGTAGGTTTAATTTATATTGTTATATTGGGATATTGTTCTCTAGGTTTTTTGTTGAGGGACTGTATAAGAACCCAGAAGAAAACTGAGTGATCTTTGTATAAGAATATAAGAAATAACTAGTCATAAATAAGAGTTACTCTAATGCAGATAATGATGAATTTGGGATGAATCATTTTACATGTTTTAATGTTAAAATGTGCACTGCTTATGCTCAGTGTAATAAAGAGTACATTGATTGAAAAATGAAAAATAGTTTTCCAGTTTGCTCATTTTTTTTATTATCATTATTGTTATCTAATGATATGCAGGAAACAGAAAACAAATGACAAAACAAGAATTTCAAGACAAAAATGAAGTGGTAGGGCTACAGTGCAATCTTTTCATCCTCTCCTCTTCATTCGAACCATACATCTGTAATGAAGTGCTACAAACTGTTTCAGGACCATAAACATTACACCAGGAATGCTTTCGTTTGGAGTGTAAAGTACACCTGTACATCGGTTTGGGGGGTCTTTAGCCTTCAATTCATTCAGTTTTGTACATTTTAGATTAGAATTTAGGATTATGAATTTTAATGAGAAGCAAAAATATCCCAAAATAAAATTCACACAATATGACATATTGTTTTTTTCTGTCTACACCCTGGTGGTCAGCACAACACTTAGTGTGACTTGGCACTTAAATGCATAGAAAGATTTGGTCACTTTGAAAAGACAATAGCATTTTAAATGTGGTCTTAGTGAACTAACTGACAAAAAATCCATGTTTTTCTGTATTTGATTGTGAATGCTGCTGGTTACTACTGCTGACTGCAGTGGGGAGAAAACAATGAAACATTTCAAAAACACAGAAATCCACAAAACAAAATGTACATATCTATGGCTGATATTTCAGCTCCAGCTGCAGTGAATCCAGCTGTGCAGCTGAACAGTGCGATGATTCAACGGTACAAAACAAACAACCTACCCACCAAAGTGTTTCCTTAACCAGAGAGAGTGTAATACAGTTCAGGGGAAACATTCAGGCAGATGGCAGAAGAACAGTGGAAAGGGCGATGTTTCTCAGCGCTCTGTGGTGGAGTCCCACACTGTAGAGGTCTGTGTGTATTGCATACAGAAGTCTTGGCAAGTGTTTGGGTGCAGTTCAATCTGAGCAGTCCTCGCCCCAGACGACTGCAGGGCATTTTCAGGTGACTGCACACATTCTGTCTTTCATTTTAACAGCCGAGTCCATTCACGGCCAGGCCTACAACAGTAGTACATCTCGAACGTCTTTACCTTTGCTTGTGTTGTTGTTTATTTTCTTTCCTCTCTAATGTTTTGTTGTTATTTTGGGCATGACAGAGTTCTACCGAGCTGTGATTGAGCCGGTGGCCCTGGGAGAGGTATGGCATATGCTGTCGTCAGCGCGTGGCGTCAGTCTTCGGAGGTGACGTCTATGTCCTCTGGGCTGCCCTGCTGAGTTGCTGCTCTCCAGCGGTTCACGTGCTGGCTGCCTTTCCTCTTCTGCTGTGACTCAGGCGACTCCTCTTCCAGCTTCTGCCTCTTGTGCTTGGTCCTCCGGTTCTGGAACCACACCTTCACCTTTCAGAAAGAGAAAGAAAACACCATGTTTTTAACACCATGCCATCACCAAACAAAAGGGAAAAGGCAAGTCAAGAGATCCATGCTTCCCTTCCTCACTCCTTTACTGATCTGCTCTGTTTTCCATGGAATTGCTGAATATAAGCCTCAGGATATAAAACATGTCATGCCCATATGATTCTGCTGAAAACTGTAACAGTATCTAAAAGAAAACACACTAAAACTTTCAAGTGTATGTGCCTTTAATGTAGAAAGCCCTGTCAATATCTGTTGCATTGATTTCTGGTAACAAAAAAAACTGTTCATTGTAGATTTTTAAAAAATATTTCTGTAATGCCCGAAGCTGCTGGTGAAGTGTTGTACACTGCGAAAAAAAGGCCCTGTCACTGTCAAAACACTATAAAATGTAATAGTAAATATCTGTTTTTTAAAAGGTTAAAACCCTGTAAATGATCCATAAATATACAGAACATACATTTACAGATATAAATTGTACATTCACAAAAACAAATGATCACTGCTATTTCACAGATATTCCTTTTATTTTAATGGCTGTTACTGTTATGGTCCCATATTGTATGTCAGAATAAATACAGTTAGTATAGTTACAGGATAAATTTATAGAATTTTAATTCTTATTAAATTAAATAGTTTTTATGTTTAATATGAAGAGTTTAAATTTTAAAAAGCAATCCGTTAAACAGATGTTGTGTGTTAAAACGTTGAAAAAAACAGCTGAATTACAGTAAAAGACACTATTTCAAATTAAACAGCAGTAATACAGTTTTTACCATCACAGACTTTTACTGTTAATTAGGTCTGTTTTTGTCTGGCACCCCTGCTGACAGACTTCTTAGCGCTATTTACAGTGCGCAGTTGTTACATAAGTTAACACGATCTCGTGTGTTTGTCTGTAAAGGAACAACGTTTTGTCCCGTAATACACACTGAAACCGAACCATAGCATCAAAAACATTATTGCAGGTAAACAGGTAAATATTAACACTGCAGTCTGTAACTGAAACAGCCACTAAAACTAAAATGACTCTTCTAGAGCGTCGAGCAGCAAACCGAAGCACATGCGTCAACAAGCATGTGCATCTAACGCTGATTGTGAAATCCGACTATAAATGCATATTGAGCGCAGGTACTGGCATTCTTCCGGCCCATCCCAGGTGCTGAGGGACGCCTGACTTCCGTCCTGTGATGAAACTCTAGACCTGGAGCGAGTGTACGGATGAGAAGGTGCGTATTCACATCCCGCTGGCTCAGCATGCTGGAATGTGTGTGTGTGCGCGTGTGTGCGTGTGCGGCTGCTTTCTCACCTGGGTCTCCGTCAGGCACAGGCCGCTGGCCAGCTGCTTGCGCTCGGCGCCCACCACGTAGTGGTTTTTCTCGAAGGCGCGCTCCAGCCGCAGCAGCTGGGACGGAGAGAAGGCCGTGCGGATGCGCTTGGGCTTGCGGGAGAACGGCCCGTGGAGCAGCAGGTTTTCCGGGCTGCTGTCCTCGCCTGCGGGAGAAGAGAGACAGGGTGCGTTGAGAAGGGGGCGTGTAAATGAGCAAAACAGGCCGATGACTTCACGACAGATCAGTCGGTTGTAATGTAACCAGTGTACTGTCGTATGCTGAAGTTTGGGCCATGGTCAACTTAGACTTTACTGATCACATTTTAAGGCACAGTTACTAAATTTATCATATTATCATATTTTTAAAATTTACTTTATTTTTATGTATTGTTTGTTGTTAAACTCAGCAAATAAATAGAAGCTGAGAACTAAAATTAGGAGAAACTCCAATATTTAAGTTTGTTCCATGTAGGAATAATTCTGGCTTAGAAGATCAACCAAATGTGTCATTTGCCCACATATGTTTGCACATTGGCGTACAGTTTTAAAGCTTTTCCTGCAAAAATGTCAAACTCAGTTTCCATACATAACTAATACGTACATTAATTCCTCACTCTCATCAAAACATAATTCACCCATTAGTTTCATAGCATTTACCTAATAATTTATAGCATTTATTGAATGAGTTCTAAATACTAAAGGACCCTCCAAGGTGACAATAACTCAGCCAGTTTGCATTCATTTCCCCATTATGACTGAATAATACACATTTGGTTGTAAAAAAAAAAAAAGTAGTTGACTGAATAATACACCTGCATTTTAAAATGTTAATATGTAATAAATAACACAGTTACTTCTTGTTTTTTTCATTAATAACCCAGTGCTTTGTAATAAAGGTAATACAATCTTGTCTAAGGAACAGCTGTAAGGTAAAAGAAACTGTAATAAAGTTGTTATTGTCAATTAATATTAATTATGTAATTTTATATGCCTAGAATAAAAGCAGAGGTGCAAATGTTATATGTCTACATTTGCATAGTTCCAGGTTGGTAACACAGTCAATGCTAGACGCATTCATCCGGGTGAAGTTCTACTTCACTTCCACGCTCAGACGATTCTGCTTGACTGGGAGCAAAGTCATTCAGCTTCATTTTTCATCATGCATCATCAGCCTGATTTTCATACAAATGCAAGCCCTTTGAGCGGTAATGTCTCGATGTCGAATCCTGTGTAAATATCTTAGGTCGAGAAGATGCAAAAACAATTGTGATGAACATATATTGATATTGAGTCAGTTAAACAAATGAAACCCCCAGCATTCTGTCTGATTTCATTCAACGTAAGGCAGTAGTAAAATGCGGTCATTATCACTTCCATGGGGTGCGTGACCTTCGTTTCACCGCAGGCAGCATCTGGCAGGCCATGTCCATATGCCATTTAATAAAAAAACACAAACACACACACACAGTAGAGGCAAAGCATTTTTCATAAACAAATGGATCTGTAATTAAGAGATGGGATGTGCTGCTCTTGAAAGGATTATTCAGCAAGAACATGACCGCAGTCACGCGCAAACAAAGTTTGTCCCACTGGAGCGGTTAAAAGGTGGACGGTGCAGGCCACTGAGGCTGGAGACCGAGATCTATTGTTAATACAAAAAAACAAGCCTGAATGTTTGAGTGAGCAGGTGTGTAGCAACGAATGGACATCATTAACATATTCACCTTCTGAATGCGTGTTTTTTGGGTGAACACTGAAGATCAAGTATGAAATCAAATACATTTAGTGCATATTTAAAGCTCCACATGCCTTCACCTATTCAATTGCACGTTTACTCATTAATATCCAAACTGGGAAGAAAAACAGACGCACAGCAATAACATGGTTTCAGCAGAACTGCAGATTAATTATTTTACTGCCAGTCTTGAGTGAACTTGTATAGAGAAGAAGCTCACTGAAGGGTATATTCTTTATAGGTCATTACACTGTGTGCCTGGCCAGTGTACATCAGCTCAGTTAAAAGAAGTCTCTTGACCTTTAGTCATCAAAGGAAGTCCAAAGATGTACCAATTCTCAACACAAAAGATCTTTAATGGCATCACCAGTGGATGAAAAGAGGATTACCATGAGGCTGCTCAGACCGGGATTTCCTTTGCGCCGCAGTAGCCGGCCCTTTCTCTGAAGACAATGGATTTGAATGGAGTCTTTTTAGGCATGCATTAAAGCCATCAGAGAGAAACAACTTCATTTCAAAGAGTTTTTAAACTGGCACCTTGATCATTTCCCTCATGACACATTCTCAGCCATCGTGCCAGTTTAATAGACAGTTTGGGGCATGCACATTTTTACTAGTTCATATATGGAGCACCCTTGTAAATGCCTCACGGTAGGTGCTAGAACGCCTTCAAAAACAGACTCTTTCACTCAGAGCTCCTAATAAGGTATGCACTTTACCCTCCTTCAATGAATGGTGCATATTTTCTGTCACAGGACTGTCATTGACGGCTGTTTTCAGCTGGTGTGCTGAAAATCCTTTGAACATCAGAGGCCCAAACAATAGAGGCAGCTCCAAGCTAAAATACAAGTGGCAAAGGCCTGGAGGAGAGGAAGAATGTAAACAGCCCGATGAGGTCTGAAGGTGTTGAAAAGTCGTCCTTAAACCTTCCTCAAGGTGCACTGAACACCAAAGATACATGACGGAAATGTTAAGGTATGATATGGGAGTGACAGACAATGGCAAGAGCTGCAAGAGTCGCTACTGGTGCCGTAAACTGTCCCTCAACACAGCCATTAGTTACATATTGGCTGTGCTCGTCCTGTGTAGTACTCTGACTGGCATCGTCATCATGTGTGGCATCACCTCGAGGTCTCCCTTGAGAGAGTGAGTGGAACATACTAGCGAGCAGTAATGGAGACTCGGGCCTCCTGAAGAGCCGGCAGCCCCTCCGGGGGTTTGGGCTCAAACACTCACTGGCCTATCCATGGCGAAGATGCCCCCGCCATGAGGAAAAGGGAACCAGATGGCATCCAGATCAGCTTTACTAGCATTCCCTTGGCACAAACAAGCTTGGTCTTGTCAGTACTGCTCTCATTAAAGGCAGGGAGAAGGGTGCCATACATTGGGAAATAAAGAGATACTGGATCATTTGGTCCCCAACCACAGAATGTGAGCTGCCAATTCGGCCGCCCCTCAAATCCGAACACAGTTTCTTAATTTTCTGTCTCTTTTTTTTTTTAAACTAACTTCAAAAAGAGCCATGCAACATTGATTAAACTCAAAACATATGTAAAATCTTAAAATGAGTAAATATTAGACACTCAGTTGCAATGTATATTTAGAGACTGACTGGAGTTTACATTTTCATAATTTTCATGATCGAAAATAAATAGACGGGTTTAACCGCTAAAAGGGCTCTTGCATGCTGGCTGTTTAAAAAAAACATCTATTGCAGCATTTATTCAGCACACGGCCATATTTTTACTTTCCATAAATAAATGTGTCTCAATAATACGAGGTGCTGAGATGGGACGTTGCAGGGCTTTCTCATAATTAGTGGACAAATACTTATTCATGCTGGGATAACCTCTATGGGATCTCAGAGTGATCTGATACCACAAGAAATCTCAGAAAAGAGAATCCCCCCAATACCACTGCTGCAATTAGAGAACACCGTCTGACCCCTATGCCACTGATAACAGTCCAACAATCTGCTAAACGTGCCCATAACACAAAACTCTGAACTTGTACAACAGCAGGCCAGTCTGGGATCCTGTTTACATCGTCCCTGCATGACAGATCTGAAAGCACACACACACACACACACACACATCCTTTTGCTCGTTCAGGAAGTGACTGAGTTAAAAACCTGCATACACATTAGCGGCAACAAAAAAAGTGACACTTTGATAGGTAATCCTTCCCCACTCAATCCCCTCGGCTGTATTTAGCCTTGTCTAAACAGTGGTTTTCCAGGTTATTGGACACCATCAGTGAGAGGATCAGCTCTGTCCGTAAACAAAGGGACTCTACCTGAGCCCCCCGGATCTCAGTAAGGGCGACAACAACCTCTGACTTCCACCAATTACCTGGGTTAGATGCCCCTTGAGGGCAGTAGCTAAGCCCAGCGCGTCAGCCTAACACCTGATGTGGCTGGGCTTCCTGACTTCACCTTGCACTAAGTCAACAAGGACAGCCATGTTCAGAGCCAGTGAGGCTGCTGCTTTAACAAATTGCCTGGTAAATGGGACCACCCACAATCAGTAAGACTGTAGAAATACTGGAGCTCACAAGGTGAAAGATGATACATTCAGGTAAAAATCACATAGTTCCATTAGATTATCCAGGTTCAGCACAATTTACTGATGAAACGTGTTTTAGAGCAACACTTCACTTCATTAGCTGCAAAAAACACACGTTCAATTTCTTATGTTCAAATGGTTAACCATGTTTAACCTCACTGCTCAGATAATTCACATTAACAATAATAATTATAATAATAACAACAACAAAAACAACACCAATAATAATAATAATAATAATAATAACAATAATAATAATAATAATAATAATAATAATAATAATAATAATAATAATAATAATAATAATGTTTCACACACATGGTTTATTTTAAATGTTCCTACCTATTCTTCTTCATGGTGCTTTAGTGTTTGGCAGTAATGATATTTTTGACTAGACTAACAGTAAACATTCAGTTTTTTATGGGATGCTTCAGACCCAGTACAATAATCACTACAATATTTTATGACTTTCTGCATAAAATCTTACAGTCTGAAATATACAAGCGCTTTTTTAGGCTCCACTGTTGTTATGAGCGACTTTATGAGTAACAGTCGGATTTATTTTCTTCCTCCGTCTTTTGGTTCGTCAGCGCAGTTTCTCTCTTTCTTTTCTCTCTTTCTTTTCTCTCTTTCTTTCTTTATTTTTTCAATGTTCCTTTTTTTTCTTTGTATTTTATCTTGATACAACTTTTTTTGCTACCCCAACTAAATTTCAGGCTAAATTTATAAGAAACTAAATTTGAAAATATATGTGCAGGTATTTAAATATGGATTTTTTATATGTAATGTAAACATCTGTGGATCCTCATCACACCAAAAAACGACAATAAAAGGTCAAATACAATACACAGATATTTTATAGCCGATGATAATTTATTAGTAAACCTGGGCCTCTTTTCTGCATGTGTTTATGTAATTATCAGCGTGTATTTTTATTATAATTCTCTTTAAACACAGGTAGGAGCTGCTGAATCCTCGATATCTGGGATGCGCGTTTTAATGTAAACTTATCGCTCTTTGTCAAAGGGAGAAATTCCGTTTTCACACATATACACGGCAGCGCGCAGTCCTTCACACAGGTACATTCACCTACAGTCTTTTCCTCCCGGAGTGTACGGGCACGTGTGCGAGGCTACCACTCGGAATTCGTGTGTGTAAAATGACTGTAAGTGTATTAGAGGGAATAAACTGAGCAATCGGGTGACGGATCGGTGACGCTGTAGCAGTGATGAGGCTAACAAGCTAAAGCGCCTCTCGGATCAAACAGTATGAGAAGAAAACGGATTCGGAAATGATCCAGCAATTGACAGTAGATGTGATGTGTGTGTCTGACATTAAATAACAGCTCATTTACACACACAGCTGACTAACACACACAGCTAACACACACAGCTAACACACACAGCTGACTAACACACACAGCTAACACACACAGCTAACACACACAGCTAACACACACAGCTGGCTAACACACACAGCTAACACACACAGCTGGTTAAATTCCCACATTTTGAGAAAAAAAGTGTGTAATGCAGTGTATATGATCAAGTGCACTGATAAACTATTAATGTCATACACCATGCTCATGTACAGCAGCACCGAGCATTCTGTAAACATCATATAAACATGTATATGTAGTTGTATTAATTAATTAATTATTTTTTAAATTAATTTATAGTTGTAATAATACTTTTATTTAATAATATATATATATATATATATTATTTTATTTTATATATTATATATTATTTAATTATTCACGTGACAGAAGACACCTGAAAAAGCAGAAACCGCGCTGAAATGTAAATTTACTTTATAAACTTCTCCTGTTTCTCAGGCCGAACCATTGTTCCCACCGCGAATGGGAGGATGGCACAGTCAGTTCACTCACCCTGAAACCTGTGCCCCAGGTATCGGTTGCGCAGCACCCAGGGGTAGAAGCTGAAGCTGTCCCTCTGCTGCGGGCTGAAGAAGGGCTGGGAGGGCATGTGCAGGTGGCGCAGTGCCAGCGCGGGGTTGGCCGGGTGAGCGCTGGGCTCGGCGAACACCAGCTCGGCGCCTCCGTAGAGCGCGCGCCCGGACCCCTGCGCGCAGCCGAACGGAGAAGCAACCGCGTCCGAGTAGCGCAGCGCCGTGGGCCGGATGGGCTCGTCTCCGGCGGCCGGGGGGCTCGAGTCTTTCCCCACGAGCGATTCGATGGTAAAGCACTTTTTGTGCTGGAACATGGTGGTGAGCGGCGTCGCGCGGTCTCAGAAAAGAAGGAAGAGAAAAACAAGGAAAAGGCGAGTTCCCACCTGACCGCCCAGCATGCGCGTGCCAGAAGAGTTCCTCAGAAATCCGCGCGGTGCTGCTCTGAAGCGGCCGGACTCTGAGGGCTATCCATATCGCACGCGCTCGCTCCCCCAACTGCCTGCAGATGCGCGTGCCACGAGCGGTCCAAAAAAACGCGCGAACGCAAGTGCACTTGGTCTTTTGGGACTGGGACACACACACAGCGGGAGAGACAGGCGCACGCGAGCGGGTTACAGCGGGTCCAACCAAACCCGGCTCAAGAGCGGAATGACACCTGCACTCCACCTCTGCTCGCTCACAGTCACACACACTATCAACCATCAATCAGCTTTCTGAGCGCGAGCCTCTCTCTCTCTCTCTCTCTCACTCTCTCAGTACCTGCGCTGGTCGAGGTGTGGTGCGGTGCGCATGCGCAGTGTCTCAGCCATCTTGCTCGGCGTGTCAGAGGAGCGGGGCAGCGCAGCGACACAGTAAACACAGTTTCACCGCTTGATTACAGCTGAACAGGGGTAAAGCACGAGAGCGCAGAGACAGGCGCGTGTAAACGGCCAGAGCTGTTGTGATCGGAGTTTAGTGTGAATGTATGAACGGACCTGAGGACAGAGCGAGCAGCAGATGTGCTACATGATCATCATTCACACACTGCGCAGGAACTCAGCAGCTTTACACTCTCGGTTAAAGAGGAAAAAAATCAATAAATAGCGATTTGTCTTTTAATGTTTATCCTAGCGTTTACTGTAAACAACTGGGATCCGGATATAAGGAGAATTAGTCTGAGGGAAACAAATAATAAACACACAGCGAATAAATTATACTCCTATAATTATTAAAATTACCGACTACAGACTTAAATGCAACAGCGAGTACAATAATAATAACAAAAATAATAATAAATAAATAATTTCGAATAATGTAAAAATAAAAACAAACATTATTATTATTATCATAATAATAAATATTTTAAATAACTATTTTATATTATTATTATAATTCTAATAATAATAATAATTATTATTGTTGTTGTTGTTGTTGTTGTCATTATTATTATAAATATGTTATGCACACACACACACACGTTATTAACGAAATTAGTTATTGTGACTAATAACTTCAATATATAATCATTTCGATAATAGGTTTGTGTGTGTGTGTGTGTGTGTGTGTGTGTGTGTGTGTGTGTGTGCAGTGAACACACACTCTGTGCTGCAGAAAGAGCCTAAAGCTGCAGGTGAAACAGCTCTGTACGGTACAGGTGTGAATAGTGTGAGCAGTGTGTGTGTGGTTATGCAGTGTGTGCGGTTATTACATTATTACATTACAGCCCTGCGTGTCCACAGTGTGTGTGCGGGTACAGCTGTCCACCCTGCTCATCAGCAGCAGTGCAGACCTCATCACTGCCTTCACAGTGTCCGCTTCCCTCTGAGGCAGCGTGCTGGTCTCCTCAGCCCGGACACAAGCCAGAGAAGCTGTTTGTGCTGGTGCGCAGGGCGCAGAGAGGCGGCGGGACGCTGAGGTGAGGGCTCTGGAAGGTGAGGGGGTCCGAGCGCCTCCGCTGCTCTCATTCCTCACCTGCGGTCTCTAGGGGAGATCTCGGGCTAATGGGCGAGATCAGAGTCGCGGAGACCCCGGACAGATGTCACCCCTTTCAGCGCGAACAATCGCAGCTTAGGAAGCACACAAAAGCCCCCCAGCCCCCCTTAAGGCCCTAGTAGCCCCTCTAAAGCCCACCCCCCCAGCGCTGGCTCCAGTCCTCTTGTCCCGGGCCGCTCTCTCCCTACGCATATAATTAATAGCTTTCTCTGGCCAGTTTCGGGCCCTCTGCCTCTGCCTCTGCCTCTCTCGGATCCAAACGGTCATTAACATCTATTAATTTCGCCTCTGGCGGCTGATTCCAGCCCGGGCTCGACTGAAAGGCCGCAGCAGTTGGAGGTTTTGTGCGCTCTCTGGGCGTGAAGCAGAGCTAAAATGTGATCATTGTTCTCCGCCTGGAGCTCAGCGGAGTGAAGCCCCCTGTGAGGGGTCTGCAGCCGGGGTCAACTCTTTACCACAGGTCGACCTATAACAACAGGAAAATTGGACAAAAAAACACGCACGAGGAAAAAAAAAAAGATGTGGATACATCTCAGGAAAAATGAGGCGACCGCTCTCTCACAGATAGACATGAAACAGTTAAAGCACAATGTTCCTACATGAAACACTGGAGTCACGGCGCTCGTGACTGATCATTCCGCGACCCTGCACGCGCTGCTAGCGCCACTGCGCTCTGTACGTCTGATTTAATTGAAATTCCACATCACACGAACACATATCCCAACAGATTAATGACCATTGCTAATTTTCTGTACGATAAAATAAGTAAAATAATAAATATATATTTATTATTATTATATAATAATACTATTATTGTTATTATTATATATATATATAATAATAATAACAACAATAATAATAATAATAATAACAATAATAATAATAATTATAATTATTATACTTATTATTATTATAATTATTTAAATAACAGCTCCCCATCACACGAGTACATATTCGAACGATTTACGTTTCTTATGAATGCTCTAACCGGAATAAATATATGTTTTAATAAATAAATAAATAAATAAATAAATAAATAAACAAATACATAAATAAAATAGACACATACAACAACAACAACAACAATAATAATAATAATAATAATACTTATTATTATTATTGTTGTTGTTGTTGTCGTTGTTGTTATTATTATTATACATAAATGAACTATAGCGTTGGCTATGTTGTGAAGTGCCCATGTGGTTCTGATGATATTAAATCATCAATGCATAAAAAATGTTACTCTTCATTCTTAAAAGGGCACTATCTTTGTGTCCTAAAAGAGAGAAGACACACAGAGAAATATAGACATGCTTCATTAGTTTCTTTGTTATTTTATTTTCCTGATTTTTAAACAGTCAGTAGCATTTTATCAACTACCTGCAGGAAAACAGTAAATAAAACAACAATAAACAACAACAACAACAGCAACAATAATAATAATAATAATAATAAGAAGAAGAATGATGATGACGATGATGATGATGATTTAAAATTAAGAGTAAAAAGTCTGCAGGTTTGTAAAGTTGGAGATGATCTGGGAATGCGTTTCTCGCGTTTCTCGCGCTCATCCTGTTCACTCATGATTAAATCTGTTTCTACCTTTACACACAGCGCCCTCTAGTGCTCCACCAAGCTCCCCAGAGAGCGTCACGGTCACCCCGTTTTCATGAATCTGTACAAGTAACAACTGACCATCTCTATCCGCTTTGTCAGTAAACATTTAAAAATAGGGACATTAGAGACATTATGTGTCCACAGCTGAGTTTAGTACACTTACACCTGATCCATCACGTTTACTACTAGAAAACCGTCCGAACAGAGCTGTTCGGAACAACAGCGCGCGCCTGAGCCCTGTGTGTTATGCATGATCATTTAAGTTCATTATTTAAAACCGTTCTCACGGACAGACTAGCCTTTAGCTAATGCTCCGGGGTTTTGACCCGGACCAGGAGAGTTGGCACGAAAAAGATTACACCACTGACCAACAACCAGAGGATCCAGAGCAGTAAGACATGAGCTAAAACACCAGCCCGCGTGCTTTCTCACAGTCAGCAGGTCTATTACAACAACTTACATCAACATATTTTACTGACAACATATGCTTTCGAATATCTCTAATCCAAAATCTGCATTTCACTCCCACTGAGCTCATTCTGCTGGAGCCAACAACAACAACAATAGTAATAATAATAATAATAAGAAGAAGAACAACAACAACAACAAAAAAGAAGAAAAACAAAAAAAAAGAAGAACAAGAAGAAGAGGAAGAATAACAACAACAACAACAACAACAACAACAACAAAGAAGAAGAAGAACAACAAAAAAGAAGAAGAAGAGGAAGAAGAAGAAGAGTTTTTTGTGGATTCTAATGATTCGGGTTTATTTAAGCTAGGGTTGTTTGAGATCAAGGGAAAATGATTAATTTGATTTCTACAAACATCACTGACGTCATTGTCACGTATTTAATTAGGAAATTCATTAAATTTCATTTCATTGCAAAGGCAAACCTGCAGTTTTCCTATTCCTATCAGACAAATAAATTGTAATTTTCTGCTACCAGCACTGAAACATGACATCAAACATGAGATCAAAAAGACATCACATCTGTAGGCCTTTAGAACCTGCATTTATAAACAAGGGACTAATCCTATTTTCTCCTAATCTGAATAAGAGGAATTATGCCTAATTGACATATTAAGTTAGAGGAAAGTAAAAGATGATTGTTGGAATTATGATATTTTACCTCATTTTATAAGTTGTCAATATGTCAATGTGGGCAAAATCTGCAGCATGTGTATTATGACAACCATTAAAATGAAAAACATTATAACACAGTTCACTTTGTGATGACATTATATCTTACCAACTTTGAGATCCACTTACAGTACCCCTTTAATGATCCTGTCATTCACCTGTCAGTTTACTAAGCATGGATTGTATCAATAAGTCCCACATCCAAGGAGAGGACATTTTCCACTTCCAGTTCATATGTTTACTACAAATTCACAAACGTCTTTTGACTTTGCACTTGTAAATATGAACAAAGATTTGTCATAGACAAACATATGTTTAAGAAATAAACTTTTAAGCAACATGCACTATATATGTACAGGTTCCACAGAAATGAATTTCTAGAATCTTAAGTTCTAGATTTTTATGCAGAAACCAATTGCATTTGGTGTCATTGTAAAAGAAGTTATTACTGCTTAGAAGGATTTCACACAGGTAGCAATCACAATGAATCGAGGAGATCAAGGAGCTTAATAAATTCTTACAGACACAACACGACCCAAGTTGAAATGTTTGCAGAGTCATAGCGGTGACCTTAAACATTCATGTCAATTGGTTTGATAATATGCAAATTAAAAGTGCACAGAACTACAACTAAAAATCGTGTTTCATATAATAAAGAAGGTAAGAGAGAAGCCGCCAGTCACTTGAATAGAACTGCAGGGTGACTTGAAAGCAGGAACATTTACACAGAGAACAATAAGCAATGAACTGCATTAAAATCACATCCATATACATCCCACAAAAATATTTCTGCTAAAAAAAAGAAGAAAAAAAACATAAATGGGGGAATATACTGGAACAAATTAAATGGACTTTTATCTCATCTGCCAATAATCTGATCATGGGAAGAAAACTGAGTTTTTAACAAGACAAAGACCAGTTTCTAAGATTTTGCGGTCATATTTATTCATGCTGATAAAAACATAATTCTTTGTTTATATTTATAAACACAAAGTCAAAAGATGTGTGAAAATTTGAACTACGTAGTTTACGAAAACAAAAATCCAATTCCATTTTCTGTCTTGTCCATGAGATCTTGAAGTGGCTTTTTTGGATCAATGGATTTTTCCTTGTAGCCCTGCCATGCAGACCAAAGTTGTGTTTTCCTTTTGATGGATTCATGGACATTACCATTAGCTGATGTGAGGTAGGCCTTTTAGTTACCCCTTAGAAAAGACCTGACTCTCAAATAAATTACTAATCCCAGAGGCTCACAAACTTTTGCCACTGAAGTATATGTGATACTGGATCATTTACTGCAATAAATAAATGACCAAGTATAATCTTTATGTCTTATGTGTTCAATTTGGTTGTCCTTATCCTCTATTAAGGCTAAATATTTTATGCTTTGGGTTCATATTTACACAGACAAATTGTGTTAAACTCTAAAAGGTTCATAGACTTTCAAGCACAACTGTATGTGAAATTTCAATATATAAAATAAAATTCAAGAAAGGCAGAAGCAATAGTCACCAACACCAACAGCTCCTTTTAATTATTGCTATTAGAAGTCCTTGATCAGCTGAATGAGGTGTGGAAGGTTTCTCTTGGAGGAAGGCTGGTCACCACTGGGATAAACCATTAAACACTATCACACCATTGAGACCAGTCATTGAAATTTCAGTTCCTGACAAAATTTTCTTACATTTTGACCACTGCCACAGTGACCTCCTGATAGGTAGATGCCATGGTATTTATGGCATAGTACTTTGTTTCATAATTAAGGCTCTGGTTCCAAAACTTCTGCTATCTGCTAGGCTGGTCAATCTAGCTCATGTCTGGAAAAAGGCAGAAATTAAAACATCTGTAGTAGAAACAATGCAGGCATGCCAATTTTTAGGAATACTACCACTGTAATTTTCATAATAGCTGTAACACTAGAAATTACTTACAAAGATGCAACCCCAATTCCAAATAAATTTGGGATGCTGAGTAAAATGCAAAAAAAACCAGAATGCCACTCACAAATCTCATAAACTAATATTTTATTCACAACAGAACATAGAAAACATAGTAAATGTTGAAAGCTATTACAGAAGGAATATCAGCTCACTCTGAAATTGATGGCAGTAACACCTTTCAAAAAAGTTGGGACAGGGCAACAAAAGGCTGGAAAAGTAAGATGTACTAAAAAGAAAAAGATGGAGGATATTTTTTAACTGAATAAGATAATTGGCAACAGGTCAGTAACATTTTTAATAAAACTGCAAAGACATCCCATCTACAGTACATTTTATCAACATTTTCAGAGAATCTGGTGAATTCTCTTTGCGCAATAAACAAGACCTACAATCAGTACTGATGCCCGTTATCTTCGGGCCCTCAGGTGGCAATGCATTAAAAACTGGCATAATTCGGTCATGCAAATCACAGCATGGGTTCAGAAACACTTTCAGAAATCACGGTCTATGAACACAGTTCGCTGTGCCATTTACTAATACAAAGCTCTATCATAGCAAAGAAGAATACATATGCAAACATGATTCAGAGAACATCTTCTCTGGGCCAAAGCTAATTTCAAATTGAAATTGAAATTTCTTTGGAAAACATGGATGCTGCATCCTCTGGACTAAGGAGGAGAGGGAACATCTGGCTTATCAGTGTTCAGTTCAAAAGCCTGCATCTCTGATGATATGGAGGTGAATTAGTGTCTTTGGAATTGGCAGCTTGTACATCTGGAGAGGCACCACCATTGCTAAAAGGTTTATGCAGGATATACACAGCAACAAATGTGCTCATTCAGACAACATCTTTTTCAGGGAAGGCATATTTTAGCAAGATAATGCTAAACCGCATACTGCATCTATTACAACAGAATGGGTTCGTAGTACAAGAGTTTGGGTGCTGAACTGGCCTGCAGTCCAGACCTTTTACGGAGTGAAATCATTTGGCACATCATAAAACAAAAAATATAACATATAAGACCCATGACTGTTGATCAGCTAGAATCCAGTCAAGGACAACATTGCTCTCCCAAAAGTCCAGCAACTGGTCTCCTCAATTCCCAGATGTCTATGTTGTATGGACTGCCCTGTCCCAAGACATGTTGCTGCCATCAAATTCAAAATGACCTTATTTATTGAAATGGCACATTTACTCAATTAAAAGCATTTATTTGTTTTCTATGTTCTATAAAAATATTTGTTTAAGAGTTTTGCAAATCATTGCATTCTGTTTTTATTTACATTTTACACAGTGTGCAACTTTTTGGGGTTATTTAAAAACAAACTATATATACAGTGGAGGAAATAATTATTTGACCCCTTGCTGGTGTGTCCAATGACAAAGAAATGAAAAGTCTCAGAACAGTATCATTTTAATGGTAGGTTTATTTTAACAGTGACACATAGCACAGCAAAAGAAAAATTTAAAAAATAACTTTAAATAAAAGATAGAAACTGATTTGCATTTCATTGAGTGAAATAAGTATGTGAACCTCTACCAACTATTAAGAGTTCTGGCTCCCACAGAGTGGTTAGACACTCCTACTCAATTAGTCACCCTCATTAAAGACA
>JBBPDA010000034.1:7276807-7293220 GCA_037974385.1 Arnoldichthys spilopterus | reverse complement strand
TCAATGATTATGAGAAAGGTGAGAAATCATCCTAGAACTACACAGGAGGAGTTAGTTAATGACCTCAAATTAGCTGGTACACAGTCACCAAGAAAACCATTGGGAACACATTACATCGCAATGGATTAAAATCCTGCAGTGCTCGCAAGGTCCCCCTGCTCAAGAAGGCACATGTGCAGGCCTGCCTGAAGTTTGTCAATGAACACCTGTGCTGTGGTCTTTGGCATTAACTCAACTCACCGTGTTAGGAGGAAGAAAAATGCTGCCTATGACCCCCAAAACACCGTCCACACCGTCAAGCATGGAGATGGAAACATTTTGCTTTGGGGGTGTTTTTCTGCTAAAGGCACAGGGCAACTTTACCGCATCAACGGGAAAATGGACGGAGCCATGTATTGTAAAATCCTGAGTGACAACCTCCCTCCCTCTGCCAGGAAACTGAAAATGGGTCATGGATGGGTGTTCCAGCATGACAATGACCCAAAACATACAGCAAAGGCAACAAAGGATTGGCTCAAGAAGAAGCACATTAAGGTCATGGAGTGGCCTAGTCAGTCTTTGGACCTTAATCCAATAGAAAACCTATGGAGGGAGCTGAAGCTCAGAGTTGCACAGAGACAGCCTCAAAACCGTAGTGATATAGAGATGATCTGCAAAGAGGAGTGGACCAAAATTCCTCCTAAAATGTGTGTAAACTTGGTCATTAATTACAAGAAACGTTTGACCTCTGTGCTTGTGAACAAGTCACTTTTTTTGGTCTTTTTTTGTTAGAGGATTCAAATACTTATTTCACTCAATGAAATGCAAATCAGTTTCTATCTTTTAAAGTAATTTTTTCAATTTTCCTTTTGATGTGCTATCTGTCACTGTTAAAATAAACCTACCATTCAAATTATACTGTTCTGAGACTTTTCATTTCTTGGTCATTGGACAAACTTACAAAATCAGCAAGGGGTCAAATAAATATTTCCTCCACTGTATATATATATAATGTTTGTAGACAATAAATAAAAGCAATATTAAAACCAAGCAGATTGGTCTTAAGCATTTTATATTATTATGAATAATGTGCAAATGTACTCAAAGTACCTTAAACCATCTTACAATGTCTCTCGGACACATTCACTTTGAATTCAGCATAGAGATACAGAATTCTGCAAAGAGCATAGTTAACAAACATACTGCATCACGAGAGACAAAGGCCATTGCTACTGCTACACCATTATAAACCCAACATTTAAAAAAAATCTATATTTGAAACCTCATATTAGTATCATCACTGATGCAGTCTGAGTGCAGTACCTGAAAAAGATCAGACAGTTCCGTTCTGTCTATGGAAAACAAAATCATTTTCATCAAAGTCTAGCAAAGTAATACTGTCCAGTAGAAATAAAGCCTTAGAAAGAAAATCAGGCTTCGTCATGCTCTGTCCCCTTACAGTACTCTAGGCCTTTCTGGTGAGATGGCCGTATAATTACTCATGCAAAACTGGTTCCAGCAGTGTCCCAGTAGAGCAAGAGAGTCAGCATCATCCTGGTATTACATGGTATTACAAACAGATCTCAGGTGTGCTAGCTGAACTGGCACCAGGGAGTCTGGCTGAGGTCACATTCCAGTAAGGTGCTGATGACAGTACAAGGGGCACCACTGATGGTCAGTTCCTGCCTGGACTCCACCTTGTAGAGCAGGTTAGTCAGTCCTCCCTCTGGGTCAACCTTGAACTGTTCCTGTCAAAATCACATTGTCATCAAACTTTGCAAGTAATTGTTGTCAGTGTGTTGAAACATGTAATGAAAAATTCTTTAATTAATTACTTGTAGCTCTTTGAGACATTCTGCCAAAAATGCATTATAGTAGTGATGTGCGATACCACTGTATTCCTTTCCGATCCCAAGTAAAATTCAGGCTGGTATCGTCAAAAACCATTCGACACTGATACTTCTTACAAAAACTTGGAAAAATCTAAATGAAAAGTACTGTATTTCAAATTATAGTTTCATAATGAATACAAGACATCAGGCTCTTATCATACAAGAAAAAAAAAGTTGTGTGTTAATTGACGCTATTTAAACATATCTGTCTTGTCAGATCACTTGCCATCATTGTCTCCCATTGTTTACACATTAACACAAAAACCTGAGCATAGTAGATGGTTAGAAGTCAGTTTCCCAAAATTCAGCAACAGATCCACATTTTTTCCCTCTGTACCTGGACAGCTCCTGCAGCACCAAATGACTCTGCGAGAGACGCCTGTTTCGCCCTAGCAGCACCTGTCCCTCTCCTCTCCAGTTCGCCTCATCATAAGTTAATCATATTTTGTGTTATGATTTACTCTGAGGTGTTTGAAGAGGTTTGTGGTCACAAACTGCGTCTTGGCTGTTTGTGGAACTAAAATAGCTCCACACATGACTCCGCTTGCGCTCAGCCACTGTTGTAAACTGACTGACTGTCAGTGCTTACGGGCTTATACAGCCGTATTTCACACTTACTATGACAGGCAGCCAAAGAAGTAGTTCCTACCAACTGTGTTCCTGTAAATAATAAACTACACATTTACCCCAAATTAGTGCGAATCAATACTAGAACATAAATATCTGGCATCGAGATTTCAGAACCGATCCACACAACACTAATGCTAAGCTGTCAACTGAAACTATGTTTGTGTGCATACATAGGAGATATTTTATTATACTTTAAAAAACAATTATCTAATAATAAACACTCTTTTTGGAAATGTTTAATGATTTCTGAAACATTAAACAGTTGGAAGAAGAGAATAAATATTAATTAAATAATAAATATTATATTTAATAAAATAGGTCTTAAGAGGTCACTGTTAAAATTTACTACTAACAGCTGGATTTAATTTGAGGACCAGTACAATTGTTAAATGTTAATTTCCTATTTAATATAGTTTTTTTTTTTAAAATACATATTATTTTACTTTTGTAATATTTTTTTACTTTTTAATTCCTTTTTAGCTTCATATATATATATATATATATATATATATATATAAAAATAAATGCACAGTCTCATCTTGAATCTTGAGACTATGGCTGTCAATATCGTATTTAGGTACAAACAAAAAACATAGTAAACTGAATTTAGAGTACACCATTACTGTGTACCTGCTTTTGTGCTGCTATCCTCTTCTGGTCTCTCTTCCTCCAGGCAGGGTCATGAATGTGTCTGAATGTTTTGTACCCTGTGTTTATTCCCTTTGGCCTAAAAAGCTGCACAGAGATCAGAGCACATTAACACCAATTCACAAATTAAAACTATGGAAAACCATTACCATCTCCTTATGTTTTAGCACCTGCAGTTCAGCTGTTCTCAATCGTCTGAAGAACTCATCATCTTCTCTTCCCCATCCCCAGAACCGATTGGACATTCCATTGCACTACGAGCAGAATTATGACCACATAAAATTACCTTTCTGTAGTGTACACAACTAACAAAACATATCCACACTTCTTACCATTTGATAGTGTTTCTTTGTAAGTAGCAGAATTCCTCCCACATAAGTCTTATAGTGATACAAAGGATGAAGCTCTGGTGAGGCTACATGGAAGGGTCCTTCCTCTGGGAATCCATAGTCCAAAGCATCATTTTGAGGCAATAGGTCCACATCATGCATGGCTATGTAGTCTGTATCATTACCGCTCTCCATGTAGCCGATATTAATAAGAGAAGCTCTGTTAAAACTGCAACACAGAGAGAGCAGCTTAGAATGTTAAACTCACAAGTGATGCACAATAAACCGTTTACAAATTGTAATCTCAATACTAGACTCCTATACGCCCAAACTTTGTTCTGAAATATCATAATAATGATGCACAGTTCCAGGATCAAATACATTTTCTATTTAAAAAGGCTCTAATTATAAACTACACAGACTGATTTGGAACAGATAACTTCTAAAAACCACAACCCCTGAAATTTACATGAAACTTTAGAAAAGTCCAGTAAGCATAAGATGTATCCCTCCTCCGCACAACCCACAAGATGAACCCAGATGCCTCATATTTCCTGCCAAGGAGTGTACTGGGGATACAGTATTGCAAAGATTTAGAACTTTTTAAAATATATTATTGTGAAATTGGTACAGCCTTAACCTAGTTCTGTTTTAGTAACAGCAGAGTAATTACAATCACAGCAAGCAGCAATATTATAGGAAAACAATGTTCTCCAATATTTAAGACAGCACATAATTTCTGTAATTATGACTTAAACAATGTATTTCAGGCAATGCAGTAACCTTCCAAAAAGTGAGTGCCACACTAACCTCAATTTACATGTATAACTAGACAGAACACAGATCCATATATTAACATATTTTAAAAAAAATGCCCATCCTCACCTTAAAAAATGGCTTAAACTACACAAAGTCTATAAAAAAACAATTTCGCTTTAAATGCCTAGCAGGCTGTTAATAAGCTATTAAGACGCTGCCATGATAATCAGACACAGTTTATTAACTAAAGGATTTGATGAAACTGCATAATACAATGCTAGACATGCATGTTCTAAGTAACACAGTACACAGCTGCCGTAAAAAGCATTAAATCCTTAGGGAAAGAAATCAAAAAGCATTATTAACTTGAGGATAACAACAAGGATTTTAATGCTAGCAATAATAGAATACCACTGTGTTAGCAGTGTTAAAATGCAAAAACCACTGCTATTTATAAAGTTTTTCAGTTTGAAACTGCACTGTTCTGCATCTTCCTAATTCAATAACAAAAAGTTTAGGAACCTACATCAATATATTTTCCTTATTTTTTGTCAGTAGAGATGAAGAGTCAAAAAGGACCAAGAATCAAGAGGAGGGGGAAAGGGGCAGTCATTTTAGTTAGACAGAGGTATTTTGAACTGAACCGAGAGAGAGTGTGACCATAATTTGTTCCCTCTTGCAGCACAAAACATTGTTCATAAACTCTGCCATATCCTGTTGATGTGTGAGATGTGAGGGCCAAGTTCACAGTTCATGAATATCCAATACAGACCCTGATTTGCTGTAGCAAGTGTTACCCAGGACATTCAAGTTAATACCAAAATTAAGTGTAGTTCCAGAAAAGGTGGTTACTGGACAGTGTAACATGATTTTTACATTATTTTAATTTAAAGAAAAGTATTTTGCTAGGCCTTTAAGAAAGTTCCAACATAAAACTAATGTGCAATTTTGATTTATGATTATTTAGTTTTATTATACTTTCCCCATGTAGAAGTAAATGTAACACATTCTGAAAGACAACAACTCACTTACCGAAAGTGATCCACCTGGTTAATGACGAGTATCTTGTGTCGAATTTTCTTTTTGTTGAGGAACGCATGCATGTATGGCACAAAAACAAGAAGTTCTTCAAAACGCTCTCTAAAAGGAACAATAAGAGCCAACTTGTGTGGCCCCCACGATGGGTCATCAACCAAGGCGATCTGTCTCTCCTCAGGACAGGGCTGGTGAGGAGGTGACCCATCACGTATGGCTTGGCTTAAGTCTTCAGAACAGCTCAGCTGCAGCCACAGAAAAGGGCCCACGATGAGCACCAAGCAGAGACCAAAGAGCTTCAGGACTGTGCAATTCCTTGACAAAAATCTGAAGCAAAAAAGCAATGTAAAGATGTGAAACAGGATTAAAAAAGATCTTCAGGGTTCAGTGAGTAAGAACACTGTAGTGTTCCCAGCAAAGGTAGAAACACATCCAAGTTGCAAAGAGGCTAGTTATAACGAACATATTCAAAGCAAGCTCCAGATAAAACAAGAGGATCAGAACATCATTCAGCATTTAGGCCTTTATCAGCTTAAATCCCAGAAACATCCTGGAAAAACAACATTTTCTCACTTTTTAAAAAAAGAATTAAAGCTTTAATAGATTGGATTAAACCTTGCCATTGTGCAGAGGACACGGTCAAAGCCAATGAAATAGAGTTAGCATCTAATCAAAAGTGCAAAAAATAGTATAAATTACAGGAAGGTCCAGTATGACTAATGCTGTTACAGTATGTGCAGTATTGTTGACTATGGAGAGCAGCATATACAGATTATATGATACATACAGTGTGTTTAAATGTTTTAAAACAGGAGTGAAGTAGGCAGAGCTGAAGAGGGCTATATGTACAGTATAGACACAGTGATTGTAGAAATATGCAGCTGGTGTATGTACAATATAAATAATGTTCTGTGTCCTTATGCAGTATGTAAACATGGTTAAAGTTACAATGCAATACCATTCCTTTAGAGTACATATATAAAACTATGCTTCAGAAACGATACATTTCTTTTTCAGCTCACAGCAGTTCAACATGCCCATTCATGCGGAGGTTTCGATGAGGTCTTCTGTCTGGACTGATCCAATCAGAACAGAGATCATTAACATAGGAGTCTTAAAAGGTACAGTAACTAAACAGCAAGGGGAAACAGAGTTTTGGTGCATATATTCTAAAAAAAAAAAGTATTTTAAAAAGCACATGAGCTCTTTACAAAAGTCTAGATCAACTTTAGAAAAATAATTCACAAGCATTTATCTGTAATTACCAGTCAGCACTGTCCCATGAACTATGTCACTTACAGTCTGACTGCTTGTTGATACACGGGGCTGTTTTGAACACACAGGCAAATCAAAACATGCAACAACAAAAAGAGTCTTTGTTCCATTTCATGAAGTCTCAAGCAAGCAACCACACGATTACTCACAGCATGTCTCCACGATGATGAACCTTTAGGTTTTCGCTTCTTGGAGATTACCCAAGAGTACAAACCAAACAGTGTCTTAGCTATTTCGGACACTAGTGAGAATGTACATTTTTCACAAGTTTTGTCAGACCTTCAGTAATATGTGAAAATCCGACAGAAGAGTAAAAACCTGACCATCACTTACCTTCTGTCCTCCTTAAAATACAGCACCGGTTTTCTCCGTGAAGAGTACATCATCTTTGTGTTCTGTATGAACGGTGGTGCTTCTATTTCACTGGTCTAGCGGCCACTACAGCAGCACGCCGATACAGACACCGGCCTATCAGCGATACCGGACACGATTATACTGTCCTGCTAACGTTAACCAGCTCCATTATAGTTCCATCATCTCTGATTTTCCTCCAATCTCACGCCTCACGCTCGGGACGTTCTCTTACATGTCCACACCGACGGGCAGGTTTGGTGTGATTTCGTTGTTTACACAGCCTCAGTCTGAAGCAGGGTGATCTGCCGGCCTGTGCGCCGACGGTATTACGACACGTAACGAGTGAAGCTACACAACTATTCGGCGATAAATCCACGGTAGCGCTCTGTGTATCATGATTCAGCCAAGTCAGCGCCGCATACAGTACTGGTTACTTAAAAAAACACATTAAAATAACAGCCAATTTATTTCGTTTTTCTTTCCTTTGGGGTACGATTCTCTTCAAAATCAAACAGTGCGGCATAAAAAAATCACACGCTGGCTATTTTCATTCGGTCCATTCACTAAAGCATTCCGACGGAAACAACTCGAACAAAAACAACGTTCCTAGTCTTTTCCCAAGGCTAACATGGAGGTGTTTTTAAGTCCTTGGACATCGGCGTTACTATTTCACATCAGGTGTGGTTAAAAGAACGTTGCACCAGAATATTGATATACATTTATATACAAAAAATTTATATGTATTTTCTTTGCCCCAAAGAGAGTCGATCAGCCAAGACATTCTTCGTGTCTGGAGTTTTTAGTTTGGCACTGGACCTAGACATATAGCAGGTCACTCACAAAGGTTTTGCGTCACATGGTTCTACATTCAAAGTAGATACAGGTCAGATAAAAACTACAGAAGCAAACCTTGGGCACCAGACCGGTCTTGGGTGGTCAACTTTGGGAAAACTACATTTTAATTGTTAGTGAACCTTCCCGATCAAAGTTATATGCCAGGTGCTGGTCCAGTAGTACCTTAGAGCTCAGCTTGATCTGTACTAGTCGTGTACTGTATATTGTGTTCATCATCGCATTTAACAGATTAAATGCAGTGGTTTGCAAATACAGACCTGGGAACATGTAGGCACGTAGATCAGAAAATATAAAGTGCATTGAGTATAAAACATAAGGGCCACTGTCAACTTTCAAAATTGAATGTAAAGAAGACAATTCAACAAGGATGTTACCAGTCACCTGGAGGGAAGTAAAAGCTTTATTTCTGAGTGCAACCATGAATATATATGACAATAGTCTTTCCCTCCTGTCCTAATTTAAAAAGCTTTTACCCTCAGCCAGCAATATGTGTATCCAAATATCTTCCAATCATCCCTAAAAAGATTTTCACATTCTAAAACTAAGAAATGGGGGAAACTTTTTAAAAAGGCCCATACCAATAAAAAATGGGGACAATGACTATATATTCTTTTGAATATTAAAAACAGCCACTAGTGAAAGAAAACAACTGAAATATTAGAAAGTAAGCCTTTGGGGACAAGGGCATACATTTTCAGTGTTGAAGGATAGATCTTTATGAGTGTGGGACTGAAAGTAACAAATTGAATAAATACCTGAGTATTTGAGCACACAGGGAAAATGGCCTTGAGGTTTGAATGAACATGTAGCTAAATTCAGCATGGATTATTGAAAGTCTCTTAAAAATGTGGTTTATTTAAAACTTGCCCCTGAACTAAAATGAAAAGATCATCCCCACATAAATGCTGCATATCATCAAGAATGCTTTTAAATCTGTCCCTAAAAAAGTCTAATTCATTTCCAAACAATATTGAATCACAGATTTTACATGTATTGTACTTTTTGGGCATTTCTTCTTGATTCAATCAATAAATTTATAACAAAAAGCAAGAAAAACGGTCTGCAAAAAAGCTAATAGCGCTGTAAACAACACTGTGATACAGATTTGGCTGGGCATTTATGCTGGAAAATAGTTCATGCTAATTTAACAAATGAACATTAAATAAACATACGGACATACATTCACTCTGAAGAAACCAAACTTTAAATACTTGACTAATCACTTAGTAACAAAGAATGTTATACACATACCAAAAGATTCAGTGAATTGATATTTTGTGTCTAGGGTGAATATTTGCATCTACAGTGCAGGAACATTCCATACACAAAGCTCCTGATACAGAAAAAAACAGAAGTTCTTTCTAACTTTAATAAAAATTTAAATTTGTTATTCTAAAAAAAAGCAGAGGGGATCAAACTTTAAAAGTCAGATCTATGTGTTTTCAACTGTGGTGGAAACAAATATGGCAAAATAAAAGGAAAGTGGTTTTGCACCTTAATATGAGTAACTTTAAATGTCAAAAAAGCCAAAGAAACCGAAATCTCAACCATAAATTACTGATATCACGGAGATAGGATGTTCACTGTTCAGAACAAATTGTACACCTCAGGATGATGTGGCACAGAAATACATATTGTGAAATCAATAAAAGATTGAAAGAGGGGCATAAACAGAGAGATTCATTTCAGCAGTCTAGACTTGAAACTTTTGGAGCACATCATTCTTCCACTCCTGTGTACTGCATAAACTGAAAAAAAGAAAACACTGCAACACACCCTACACTAATTTCTTGGCCTCAAAGAAACTCTTCAGATGTCTCATCTGCCAGAAACCAATTGCCACTAGAATCAATGTCTGGACAATGGACCACCACAGCACTCTTTGATTGGTGCTCTCACTGGTTTGTCTGAAGCGTTCTTCACGGTACTGGAAAAGAAGAACAGAACTTGATTATAAAATCAGTCATACACATACAACAATCAGAGGGGCAAGTATTACTAGCTTTTAGTTCATACATGTGGAAAATAATTTACATCACATTATTAACCAATGTGTAAATAAAGTGACCCTCACCCTCTGATAGTTTTGCTCCTTCTGGATCTGATCGACCTGCTCCACCAGTTGGCGCACCCTGAGCTGCAGTTCTGTCAGCTTGTCTTTGGCAGCAATCTCTGCATAGTTATTTGTGTGCTCTCCCACTTGGATGTCCAGATGAACACGCTATAGAGAACATCATCTTTAGGAAATGACTGGGAAAGAAATTATGAACGCAACAGATCTAAGCCTGTTTGAACATATAAACTATAACGGACATGATTTAACTTACAAGCATTCCACCAGCAAACAATGAAAACTTGGAGGAGTTGGAGTGCAAACAGATCTGGTGTTCTCCGGGTGTGTGGGAGGTGAAGGTGAACCTGCCTTCTGACCCATACTGACGAGACAGGATCACCTGAAACATGAAAAAGTTAATTTTGTGCAACATAAGCTTTAATGTAATGCAGTGCTATGTGACAAAAGCAGTTTAACGACCAACCTTCTCATCAGGATCTTTAACTTCCACAAACATTCCAAGACCTTGTGTGGCAGGCAAGTACTCTTCTTTCTGTTTGTCATAGAGCTGTGTTCGATAGTTTCCTGGTGAAAATGCAAATGCAAGCGGTTATTAAATACTCTAAATAAATTGTGAATTCACCACCACGCACACATTTCTTTAAAACAAGCCCAGAAGAAAAATTTTGTTTAACTACAGTAATTATTACAAAAGCTTTTGTCTTTTTGCAAAGTTATCCTTGCACATTTCCTGGAAACTTCAATGGAAGCATCATTCAATCAAAATTCAAAATGTAAATAGATATAAGAGAGAAAGCAAACTAGACTTTACGCCCCAGGCTTACACCAGTCATGCAGCTTCATGCTACATGACAATATTAACAGGATGTGGTTTTACAGAAGCAAAGAGGGTGAAAGCACAGAAGACACAATGTACAACCAAACAAAGAGAATCACTGTTGTAGTTTTCTTCTTACAAGGAAAAGTAAAAAAATAACTCAAATCAAACCAAGTTTCAAGTATGTGTATTTTCCCAAGTGTTATAACTAACCCGAAAACAAAAAAAAAATACCTACAGGATTTTTCTCAGTGTTTCAGTTTATCTTATATTTATATTCGGTCACCATCAACTCTGAGTGCTTAAAAACTACGACAATCATCAGGCTTGTTTTGAATTTTCAAATGCTGTCCAAACCCAACACTAAAAAGCAAAATACAGTATGCAGATGTAAGTTATAAGGCTGCTCTCAACTTAAGAGCAGTTTCAGATTAGACTGAACAATTTCTTACGAAAAACGTAATCCTATCTTTATGGCGCCCAGAATCAGATTTCCTATAACTCTCTTATTATTAACAACATCTTTACTAGTAGAATGTTCAGTGTGATGCTTGCTCGATTGCTTAAAAATAATCTTTTACCATGATGCTATTAAGAAACCCAGAAATGATCAGTCATATTTGATTTTGGAAGAGTGTGATATAAATGCTTTGGGTTTCTTCACACATAAACAAATAAATTAATGATGTGCAGAAAAAAGGTGAAGAATAATTAACCTCTTGTTATTCAAATACTACTCTGTTGACCTTACTGGGTGTAGTTAAAATGATTGTAATGGTTATAACGTGTGTCTGAGAGTGAATCCTAAAATAAATGCCAGCTTCCAAGAAATAATGAAAGATAACTTTGAAAGTGAAGTCAAAGTGACTGTCATTGTGAACACACTCAATCACACACAAAGTGCACCACAATGTGATCTCTGCATTTAACCCATCACATGTCCAAACGTGGAGCAGCGGGCAGCTATGTGAAGCGGCCGAGGAGCAGTGTAGTGGGACAGTACCTTGCTCAAAGTTCACAGTGGTTCCCTGATCTTGATCTACTAGCACCAGTGTTTCTAATATTCAGACCCTCCTCAAAGCCTTCAGTAAGCAAACTAGGTGTGTCAGACGAGGGTTGTCTCTAAATTCTCTAATAATCTGTAGGTCGTGCCATGAATTTCACACATTTCTATGCAATTGGAGACAGTCCTCAGAGACCTGCATACAGCTCCACATTCTTGGAGGGTCAATTTTTTAACACACCAGGTGTTTTCCACCCCTCGTTACCTGTCAGGTGTGCGGAGCAAGTACAGAATAAAATGTGGACACATGTTGTGTCCACGTAAATCCCAGTACTGCTGCAGCAAAGAGAAAGACATCTTGCATTTGTTATCGGTAGCACGAACTACAAGCCCGCAGTGAGAAACTGACAACTGGGTCAGAGCTTACTAGCCATTATCACTGGGCTGGCCAACCTCTTTCACCTGCTCGAGTTGTGCTCAAAGCTTTTAAAATATATATTAAAAAAACATACCGAATTTGCTACAGTTACGAAAACGTGTTGCATGCCGGATTTCAACACACGAAAGCTAGCTAAGCCAACTCAGTGCCCCAAGATGCCAAAGGCAAATGTAAGAGTCGCTAACTAGTTAGCATGTAGCCTCCTACAGAAGGGGCTGCTAAGCAGAGTCTCCAACTTGGGCAAAACCTTCACTTGACATACTGACCAATTATCATAGTTTCATCCGGAATTTCTTCTATGAAGCATTTCTTTTCAGTCTCGCCGATGTGAAAGTACAGTGCCGAGACGAGACTGTAGCAGAAATTCAAAAACAAAACGAAGCAGAGCGTCAAATGCATTCTGAACACCACCATCTTGCCACTGCCGGTGAGGACTGAGCATGCGCGAGGCCACCAATGCCACGTAACCTCTTGCGCTCCTTCAACCAATCAGAAAAGCGCTGAATCCGGTTGGGTTCCTTCCATCCCACTGACGGGGGCTGCGGTTTTACAACACCTGCTTCACGTTTCTGAGTAAAGTGTTAAAGATGTCAGAGAGGTATTTTTATAGCAAGTAGTTTTTAAACTTTCTTGAAATCAGGAACTAAACTTTAATAGATGACACGATTAATATTATTAGTAGTAAAGTGAAAATGTGTCATTGTGAACACACTCAGCACCATAACCAAATGTGACCTCTGTATTTAACCCATCACACGTGCCCAGGGAGCAGTGTAGCGAAATAGTGAACCTGCGACCTTAAGGTCCCAAAGGCAGCGTCCTAACCACTAGGCCACCACTACCCACCTTGTATTAATAATAATAATAATTATTATTTTTATTATTAATAATAATAAGTTATTATTTTTATTTCACTAATCAGTATCTGTTAACTTATCATCAATCATTATGATAACTGATGATATAAAAATAATTAAATTATCATTACATTTTAATGACATTTCGTCTTCGATATCAGCTCATTATTACATGTGAATTGATTTAATTATACAGAAAATACAAATCCTGTTTCCAAAAAAATATTTTGAAAAATACAATAAAAACAAAAAACTCCTATTTGAAATTTGTCTTGAACTTTTATTTAACTGAAAAAAAGAAATTATTTAAAATACTTGGCTAACAAATGTATTTTGTAAATATAAACAAATTTCGAATTTGATGCTGGCAGCACACTCAAAAAAGGTTGGCACAGGGCAAAATAAGAATAAAAAGTTTAAAGAATATTAAAGTTACACTACACTGAAACATTCCGCAATAAACATAAACAAGCTGGTAACAGGCGAGGGGATTATGATTGGGTAAAAAAGAAACATCAACCAAAGGCTCCATATCTGCAAGAAAAGATGGTTTGTGGCTCATCACTTTGTGCCAAATGTCATGAGAGAATGATCAGTCAGTTCAAAAAGAACATTTCACAGCGAAAGATTTTTTGAATTTGGGTCTTTCGACAAAATATTGTAAAAAAATGCAGTGAAATCTGTCTTTATAGGGAAAGGCCAGAAACCACTGTTGAATGTGTGATGATCAAGCCGTCAGGAGGCACTGCATGAGAAACTGTAGTGCTATTGTGATAAAGGAAGCAACAGCTGCTTTGTACACAGAGTCAGTACAAGAGATTTGTCTCATATTGAAGACGTATGATAAATCATAAAGAGGGGAATAAGCCTGTGGAGCAGCTGAGGTATTCTATTAAACAAGAATGGGCAAAAATTGCAATAATTTGTATCCTCAGTTCCAAAACAACTAAAAGAGGTCATTTTCAAGTTAAATTTGTTTATCTTTAGAAAATACATTAAAGTAAAAACAGAAAGAACACAGGAAAACTGGTACTTTTAGTAGTTAAAAAATATTTAAGAGAATTTACAAAACACAATGTTTTAAATGAACTTAACAAAATCCCCCAGGTTTTCTAGAAATGGGTTTGTAAATATTTATGCAATATGCATGTGTCAATGTAAGAAAATGACCAAAAAAAGTGTTCATTGCCAGAGTTTGGAATACATTTCCAAATTAAACATATGTACATGTATTTGAAATGTATCTTGCATATACAATTTTTTTTACAAACTAATAATTTAATTTTCAGTTGTAAGATATGGACTCTCAAAAATTTATGTTAACACTGAATTCATACAAATGTTCTGTACAATATAATGAATTGAGTTTTGTCATGAAATTCTACTAGTAAACTGCAGAATGATAAAATTATAGAAGTGTAAACATTAGACATTTTCATGTCACCTAATAATGTCTGAAAAATACCAGCAGTAGTACCAGTACGTTTGTTCTTGTTCTAATTGTGTATCATATGATGTTATTAAATGTTTGTTTATATATTTCAGCATTAACCTAAGCTACAGGTGAGGACTATCCAGTTACAATTTCCCCGATTTACATTTTCTCAGTACACATTTAAGCTCAGGGGCCCTGGGTTTTTGTTACATTTGCCAGCCAATGACAACAAAAAACACATTTGTGTGTTATGAATATGATCAAATGTGTCCAATTTGTTATTTTAAATTTACATATGGAGGTACAGGAATTCCTGATGTAAAATAATTTTAGTTGTAAAAATGCTGTTGCTGCCTATTTTAAAACAAGTAGCTATAAAATCTTCCTTTTGGACACTGGGCATTTTCACAGAAAAGCAGCATCAGAAAGTACAGAGGTTTTAGTAAACATGCATGGGTTTATGAATGATAAATCCTTCCATCGCAAAGCCGAGTGAGGTACTCCAGAAAATGATTTGAATTTCACTTGTTACTGGAGGAACTGCTTTATTTACAATCCATTCACTACAGTTTTCCTGTACAACTTTTCCCATTCTGTTTCACAGAAAAAATGGTCTGTGGTATGAAACCCTAGCTAAAATGTATATCAGTGCATTTTAGTTAGTCCTTGGTATAAGGACAGTAGTTACTGTAATACAATCACAAAAACATGAGTGCCTTCTTCACATTGACCGTTAGATTTAAAAAGTAATTTTCTTGCCAATTTAAGATTTGGTCTGTATTTTGTATTGTCCAAACTGCCCTGGGTTCTTACAAGGTTCCCGAATTAAACCACTAATATTAATGGGGATCTAGACCATTGCAACATAAACAATACTTAGCATATGTATTTACTAGCAAAAAGAAATACTGATTGTCTTTGGAAAATTCTCCCAGAACATTAACACATTAGGGAAAACTGGATGAAAATCTGTAGTGAGAGACTGGAGTTTTTTAAAGATAATACAATCTTAATTTAAACTCTTGTCATTTAGCGAACATGTTTGCTAACAGCAACCTGCATTAAGCAAACTATCATCTTGGAGAAACATGCAGTTTACTCAAAGATCGCAGTAGATCCCAGCAGGGATTAATCCCTTGTTTACTTAAATTCTTATATTCTCAGACTGGGTATCAAGACCCATTTTTCTTTCAGTAGAGAATCATATTATAATCCCCTTCACTGTCCACAGTTATTAAAAAAAAGAAAAAAAAAGAAAAAAAGAAAATGTGTGCATATTTTTAACAAAAAGCAACAAATGATTTTGAAATTAATCCCAAACAGCGCTAAAAACAAAATCAAAATCAAGTCATACTACATAAAACAGCTCAGAGTACACATGAATAAAAAAACTAATCAGAGAAATGTGCAGCTTACTTGAACTGTCCAAAAGAAGCTTGAAAAACTTTTACTGCGTTTTTTGTATCTTGGTATCATGTATTTTACTGTTTACGTTGGTATGAATGGACAAATAATCATAAACTGAAAACACCGAAGAAAAAAAATTCCACCTGTAATTCTTGACAGCCTCCCACCACCCCCAATGTACCTAGCAAACAGACCACACATTCGATTCTTTCAATTGTTCACTTCAGTAACACGTTTGTGCCATTGCTAAAACTTCACATTTGTCTCCAATCCATATTCCTTAGAGTTCTTCAGATTTGAGTCTAGTAAAATCTCTTATTCCTCTCTTGTCGTTTCTGAAACACCACAGCTCCTACAACAGCACAAACAACGATCCCTAGAAGGGCACAGAGCAGGAGCAAGAAGACTTTCCAGCCAGTAAGGGGCGTGCTCCGGAAATTACCAGTTGGATCATCAATGTTGTCTGTATTGAGAGACAACAAAAAAGCAGCTTTAAAAAATGCAGAAAAGTGCATAAAAAAAACATTTCCTAGTGACTTTATGGCCAGAAACAAGAAAAGAATGTATGTATAGACATTTAGGATACAAAACAAGATAAAAACAAAAAGAAAATTATATTGAATTG
>JBBPDA010000034.1:7250613-7271726 GCA_037974385.1 Arnoldichthys spilopterus | reverse complement strand
GTACCTCAGTAGTGCCCGGGCCAGGACTCGAACCTGCGACCTTCAGGTCCCAAAGGCAGTGTCCTAACCACTAGGCCCCCACTGCCCACTTCAGGACAATAACATTAGATTAGGTTAGTAGTTTATGGTTTTTAAAGCAGCTGAAATAGTCAAATTCTGTTTTGTTTTTTTAAGATAAAAACTGGGATATGAGCTTGTGTTTCAGGCTAAAACAACAGGCTACGAAGAAGAGTGTGAATGGCTTAGGCAAAACTATTGCACTCGTAAAATGTTGAATGCTGAAATGACTTTTAAGGAAGACTCTTTAATTGCACTTTGAATAAGCGCGAAGAGAACAGAGCCACATCGCTGACATGAGTAAGAACCAAAACAGCAGAATCTACTAACCAGCTCCATGATAACGTGTTGTGGGACAGCAGACTGACTCTACTCACGAGCAAGACTGCGTCCCCTTAATAACCCAGACTGAGAATAATAACAGCAAAACGATTAAAAAGCGACAGCGCACACAGCTCAGTAAAACTGGCGTATTCTGAAACACTGCACTTCTGGTTAATATACGAAGGGGTTAAGCAGCATTAGCTGGGTCGACGTGAACACTTACAGGACGTAAAGTAAAAAAATGTCTGTTTGAACAGGAAAGTCGGCTAACACCTAATAAACCTTTAAAAAGCTGACAGCAACAAACCACTTACGTCTCTTGTGATTTCATGCAATTGATTTTAAACTAAACGAGTCTCCAGACGAAGCTATGAGGAGTGTAAAGCAGGCTGGAGCTATAAGCTATAACCGTACACAAGTTTGACTCGCCAGCTACTTGCCTTGATATGGTTTAATGAGCGAATGCTCCCGCTTTAAGTGCTCAGCGTTGCCATCTGTTATATCTGAGTACACTAGAGGAAAATGGAGTAGCCATAAAAGTAAGAGTATTTTGTGACACAGTTTGCAAACACCATCTTGAGAGGAAATGAGAAACCCTGAGCGCGTTCTTTCTGGAGCCATTTTCACGAGCTATTTTCTTCCGCCAGACGTCAACTTCCTGTTCCCAGCGAGAAACACGCCCCTCTTTAATTTGTCCATCGTTTTCGTCATCGCGCCGTTCACCTCACCCAGTTGTTTCATGCCCTCCGCCCTTCGTAGTGCACTACAGTGAGTAAGTAGCCATTTGGGATTCAGGGCAAGCTTATGTATGAGGTAATCTTTCTTCAGAGGTGTGTAGTGTAGCTTAACTCAAGTAAGCGTATCATTACTTTGAAGAAATAAGAACCTTTATGAACAGGATTTCCATGAAGTACACACGTATCAGGGGAAAGAAACTACTTCAGCACCGAGTAACTTACAGCTCTACAACTCCTACATCGGACATAAGCGTTTTATTAGCTGCTTTTTCTCGCGATCAGATCGTTTTAATTTAAAATAAGCTTCATAATTCAAAAATCGTAAATCAGTACCGACACTACAGATTCCCAAATATCTGTATTAAAAAGGATTCTTTCCCCATAAATACCTCTGAGAAGAACAAATTCAACATTTTTTCTGAGCACATCAGTGAAACTAGTTACTGCTCAACTCCGTCAATTCCCTGAGTTACTCAAGACTGAAAAAATAACTAGGAAAAGCAGTTGTGAACACTATTCATTAAAACACCATCTGAAAGCAACTTAAAGTAAAATTTACATTTATTTTTACACTCAAATGCAGTTTTACAGTATTTTAAGGTAATTTTCCAAATTTCCTTTGATAGCATACATGTGGTTTATTGCTCTTTCAGGAAGCTCAACAGAAATGTAAGATTTTGGAAATAATAAATACATAAATGAAAAAATTCAAATAAATGTACAGCAGGCTTAAAAAAATATGTACACAATGCAGATGCATTACTTTTAAGACAATGTTGCCCAGAGTAAAGATGTGTAGATATGATCCAGGTTATAGCAAGTCAACAGGTCACATGTAAATGCATGTATGATTATTACACCATGCACATATTGTAAAAAACATTACAATCATAGTTTTTTCCTGATACTGCAATATTCTGCATGGTCATCTGAGAGAGTTTGGGAAAATGCAGAATTCCAGTCTCTCTGGAAAATCTGCTGCAGTTGATTCTGCACAGTTTGCTGTCCCTTTTCCACCACGGAGCCGGTCTGATTCACCACAAGTCCAACTCCAGCAGTCTGGCTGAAATAATTTTCTGACCAGTTGGAAGTTCCTATAAAACAGTGTTAATTGCAGCTAAATATCAGATATTCTTTGAAATAAAGTCAGACTATGTCATGTGTACTGCCCAAATAAAAACAGTTCTAAAAAGACCACCCCAACTGCTGCTAAACCAAAAAACGTTAACTTACCAATATAGGCAACTCGATCAGTAACCATATACTTTGCATGGTTAACACGTGCAAAAGGAATAACAAGTTGCTCTGGTGTAGAGGGTACTTCAAAAACTTTCTGTGAAACACAAAAACAGGTTGTATACATTAAAAGACTTTAAAAATAAGGGGGATAGGAAATCATTAACACAACAAGAAAATCTTTTAACATACGACATGAATGTTGCATCTCAGGGGAGTCTTGCTGAGTACTGCTAAAGACTGCAGAAAAACAAACATATCTCCAGAAGAATGGCTCCAGCAGCTGACCAGCAGCTTCACTTCCACTCTTCGGGCGCATGCAGCCTCCCTGAGGGCTGAGTCAATGGCAGGCCAATACCTAATTCAATGTAGTGGACAGAGAAAATTAGAAAACCATGGTCTGTCCAAAGTTGTCCATTTACTTAAACATTTACCCATCATGCACAAGTATAATGGTCCCATTCTTTATATGGTTAAATCAAAAGGAACTCGTATTGAATCACTGAAATCTTTAGAAAAGATGATACCTTATAGGTTGAGTGAACGGAGACATAGGAATATAATCCATGACAGAAACATGGATGAATTCCTTGGCATCAGTAATTATAGACAAGATAGTTGAGAGATCATCTGAACGTCCATATGCAGATAGTAGAGGTGGGGCACTCTTAAAGAAAAGATCATTAAAAAAAAAGACGTTGTCAAGGGTTAGATCGTCATAAAGCATTCAGAATGGATTACTGCTAAGACAATCAAAGCACTTCTCTACCCCCAGAAGAAGGATTCACAAGAGAGTCATATGCTCATGCACTACATTCACTTCAAAGAGAATTCTTTGAAGCAACAGGATGCCTTTTGGAACAAACAACCAACCAGGAAATTTCATACAACCTCACAATTGTGAAATTCATGTGAAAGCTGTCAGTGCCAACTAGAGGATGTGGAAAGAATCTGAGAACTGTTACACGTGTGTGGAAATGGTACTTTGAAACAAAGAAGTGACTCAAGATCTACAACTGTGCAAACTAGGGCTGCACAATTTCTCTTAATATTGGTCTTTGCAAAAGAGATCAAATTAAGAACTTATGCAAAGAAGGCCTGATATTCTATTCAGATATTCGAGGTAAGGGTTTTCACTGCTATTTTGTTAACTGAAACATTTATGTTTCATTTTGGTCAAAACAGTGCAAGGCAATCTTTTATCACACCACAAACATTTTTAATGCTGCCAGACATACAACAATCACAGCATGTTGTAATATCATCCTAGTATTTTGTGCAGCACTAGTATACACATATTCGACCAGCAGACATGAAGACGTGTGTGACACACTGTATGCAGTGACTGGCATCCATCTGATGCTCTTGTGAGAGCAATGTAATGAAACTCACAGACAGATAGACACGTGCAGGGACACCGTTGAATTTAACAGCTAATGGGTACTTAGAGCTGGAGAGAGCAGAGAATCTGCCCGGCCAGTAGGGTGGGAGGGAACCATTTTTCTGAGCACCAATTTCCCAGTAGACTCCAAATATCCTTGACGCATCCTCTGCCAAACAACTGCAATCCTCCACAGAAACTCCAACCTCTTTTACCTGCCAGAAAGTGGACAAAATGGTTTAGTGGGGATTTTCATTAGTGGTTTATCATGCCAGAAGCTTAATTTTGTAATTCAGAACTGTAAAATAAACAGGCAATTGGCCTGCGTAAACCAGATGTCAATACTTGCTGAAATACCTGGGTTAGAGAGCGCCAGTCCATGTTTGCACTTCCAACATACATATGCTTCTTGTCCACAATCCACAGCTTAGTGTGGACAATGCCCCCAGTGACACTCTGAAGGTCAATTTCTCTGACCTCTGCTCCTAAAGAGAAAAAACCAATAGGACTAAGGCTAAACATCTGTGCTGCTGATTGAGCAATACTAAAGACTGGGGTTGTGAAAATATTCTGGTATTGAAAAGTAATATTTAAAAAATTAAATATTGATATTGTGTTTAATACACATGATGATATTAACAATCTAGAGCCAGTAACTATATGGTTTATACTCCAACATAATGGCAGGCAGTATTTTTCTTTGTTCTGGGTGCCACTCACCATAAAACGCAGAAGAAAAAGCAGAAATGACTAACTAGCTAAGTAGCAACCACTATCAGAATGTATTCTGTGTGGCAGTTACTGCCTCACAAAATCATGTCAGAGATGACAGAGAGAAGGAGAGAGACTTCCTGCTCCTGCCAGCATGGGAGGTTTTTAAGATCAGTTGTTTTGTTAAAGCTTAGTTCTCAAGCCACTGAACTTGACCATATTTTCTCTATTTTTGTTATTTATATATTTTGTAAACAGTGTAAAAGATGCGAGACCGGGCCAGTGATTCAGGTCAGTTAACAATGTTTGAGTCAGTGGTCTTAGGGATATTTTATTCCCTACTGGTTGCCTTTTTGCGGTCATGTAAGTGGCGCAATTGTAAATTTCCTACACTTTTGTACAGTCCCAGCTGCAGCCTCTCCAACTCTATCTCACTGCATCATTTTTATGATTTATTTTGGTCACAGTAACACTGACAGCCTTACTAAAGACAAGACATCACGCATCTAAACCTACCTGTTCCCGAAAGCTCGTCTGTGTCTGCTGTGTAAGTCTGTGGGGCATTAACTGCAACCTTCAGGTTCACTCCTCTAGATTCGAGCTGATTCAGTTGATTAAACAGTTTTGTGCCCTGGATTTCAACACAGTTCAAACTTATTCATGGTAAAATACAAGCTGTTAAGAAATATTTGTGTTTATTACATTTGACACAAATAATCCCTGCAGATACAAAATACAAAATGGACACAAGCCTGACTGCTTTACCTGATTGGCACTAGGCTCGGTAAGGCCAATATCTGAGTCTCTGAGTGTAAGGTAGAAAGCAGCAATGTCAACAGAGCTGTTAGCTCGTTTGAGTAAGTTGGTCCAGGTATGGGAAATGCTTTGCAGGTGTGGAGAGTCATGGGGGAAGCGCATTCCATCAGGGAGACTCTCAACAAGGGTAAGCCTGATGGACGAATTTAAACTGTGTTAATTATTTAGGAAATTTGTATTATTCCTTAATTAAAAGATGTGAGATGTAGTGAACACAAACTTTTCTTACCTGCAGTCAGAGCTGCATTCCTCATGAGGCAACCAGAAACCTTCTAGCCAGTGCAGTTCCATTTGGACCATTAGGTGAGAGACAGATTTAGGAACCCCATAGAGCCAAATGTGCTGACCAAACCCACCCAGAAGCAGTAGAACTGTTGGCAAGAGACAGAAGAGAGCAAAGCTCCTTCCTCTAGACTGCCAAAAGAAAAAGTAAATAGGATGTTTATTTTCAAGATTTTCTCCTAGGTAAAAAGGTCACAAATACTTTACTTTTGTCTTTTTGTTGTTTTGTGTAGACCCAATGAGGCTACATGTTATTTTATGTAAAATTTACATTACTTTAATCATTTAAAAAGGTTCAATGTTATGAAAAGAGACAAATGTAAATACAGATGATGCAACTTACCACTGAAGAAGTGCCATTTAGGTGTTCTTGTGTGGGATCTACTTTTTTACTTTTACCACAGATATCTGGAGGTCTCCATTTCATAGGTGTTTCAGAAGGCACTTCAGTTGGTAACATCTCAGTCTTCTTTAATAGCACTAAGTCTTCTTTTAGACACTGCTTGCCAGTATTGTCCATGACAGATTCTTTACCACAGTCTGGTACTTTACCAAAACATGCAGTTTCTTTAACATGTGCCTTTTCAGAGTCTTCTTCAACACTCTTTAGGTCTCCACAAATTTCTTCTTCCTTTGTGGGGTTCACCTTTATATTAAGTGCTGGTAGCTGCTCTTCAAAAGAAGTGATGGAGCTGTAACCTTCTTGAACCTGATCCCAAACAGCAGAATCTGATGTTCCTTCATCTTTAGAGAATGACTCCATTTTAACCAATCGACACTCCTCTGAAAGTTCTGAGTGTGAATCAGCTGCATGTGGCTCCGTCTCTGCCCGGAGACATGGCCGCTGGAGTAATCCTTCAAGCCCCTCTGAGCCCTTGGCTGCATATGTTTTTGGTTCAGGCGAGTGATTTTGTTTGACTGGAAGTGGTGTGACCTCGGAGGTCTCAGAGATGGGAGCCGAGGAGTCAGCAATGGAGAGATTATCAGTGCTGCTTGAGTGTACACGTGTAGACAGAATAGGCAAGGCTGTGTCTCGGTCCCCTAATAATGGTAATTTTGTTTTCAGCGACTCTACACAGTCGGTTCCCCTCTCTTTAATTTGGCCCTCTCGACTGGATCCCTCAGTCTTGGCTGGCAACGATGACTCTGCATTTTGGGCGGTGGTTCGCTTGCGAGCCAGTGAGCTCTGGAAAGTGGGGATACGAGAGGTAGGTCTCCCAGCTTTTCGGGATTCTTCCCCCTCCATCCTTTTCTCGGTTGCTTCTTTGTCTTCTTCATCCTCTCTTATAGTCTGATTGTCAGCTGTCCCAACATGCACATCAGGAGTTTCCTACAAAAGATAAGGCGAAGACTTTATAAATGGTGGACCCTTTCAGTGTGTGCCAGCAAATGGAAAGGGCGGCAGGCAGGCAGACAGACAGGCAGGCAGGCAGACAGACACACACACACTACACCTGAAGGTGAACTGCGACTTACTGCCTCACCGCTGATACCAGCAAGATATACAAGACCACATGATCTTTAATGCTTAACCGCCAGCGACTCAAGTACAGAAATGTACATTGCTATGCAACACATACTGTATGTTTCGATACAAACGATACATACCTGGCTGTATACCGTTTATCCGACTGAACAACGCATCTAGGAAGTGGACGTCTAGCTAAGTCAGCTAACAGTGTTAGCCGTCTAAATGAATGCATTTCAAGACAAAAAAGTAACTCACCATGATCGGAACTGCACCGGTCACAGTGTAGTTAGTGGTCTAACTAAGGCAGATGTCTTGTGTTTCGATGATATAGACAGATTTCTACTTCCACCTACTTCTCTGTCTGCAGACTGCAGGGCTCTTGGCGATGTGGCTCGCTAACGCCTGAAGATTAGCTGAGCTAGCCACCGTGTATCCACCCACCAACAGCTAACGTTGTTAGCTAGTCAGCTATATTAGGAGACGAGTCTGCCTCGCTCGCTTGCTCGACGTGCAGGTTTCTCTCGTGTTGCTACGTGGCTCCGAGTCTACGGAGTCAGAGGGAAAACCTCGCCTACTTCACCAGCTCCTGCTAAATACCCACCTCTGCATACCAGTCGATATTTCTGAGTCGCGCCGACCGCCTCAGTGTTGTCGCCGGGCCAACTTTCCGCCTTCCCCCCATTATGCGCTTCAAATAATAAATTAAACTCTATTCAAATAAACCACTTTAGGTTTATCCAAAGTGAAGGAGTGCACAAAACCCGTTACACTGGTAAATAAAATATCCGAATGCCTAGAGCATCCGTGGATTTATTCGTCTTAAAAGTACACAACACGGTCCGGCAAAACAAAAGTAAACAGATTGTTTGAAATTGAACTAACCGCGGTTTCCGGTCCTCACTTACAATTGGCGGTCTGGCACAGGGGCTGCGTCTTCAGGGAAACAGGGAGGAGGGAGGCGAAGCATGGATTCAACCCGAAAGGCATATTACAAATAAACATATACTAATTCTGATATTACGAATGTGTTAGACTGAAACATGTTTTGTTCATTACAGCCTCAGAATACAGTGAAATAAACCTCAACATTATTGTTGTAGAGGAGTGAATGAAGCCTGTCTTCAGTATTGTATAATAGCCTCCACCACTGTTACTGATTTTCTCTTCCAAACTGATGGTTAATCTGTGAATACTGGAGTTATTGTGGACCTACATTTAAGTATTGACTTTTATTTACCATTTCTCTTTATTACATTTTTATTAAATTGTTTAATGAGTTTTATATTATCTTACATTGTATTTTATAATCAGTCGACTATTTCTGTGTTTAGATGTATAAACATTTTATTTTAATTGTATTGTTTTGTAAAATTAAATTTAAAAAATATTCAAATGTGTGATGAAGCCTAAATTCAGGAACAGAATAAATGACACTGCAGATGAAGACCTAATACTAGACTGTACCGCTAGATGGCGTCGTGTCATAACTGCATAGAAGCGTATTAATGTTCCGCTTCTGCTCTCAGTTCGCCGTAGACTCTGGAAGGAACTGGACGGGGCGACAGCTGAGTGTTTTCTAATCAGTGCGTCTGTTTCGTATTAGAGTTACAGAACATACGTAATACCACGGCTTGTGTTTTGTCCTGAAAATGTTTTTTTTTAGGGTAAGTAAGTCCATTTGTTTACACGATCTTGTCAGTTTGGCTAGCTAGCTGGCTCAGTGGTTTTAGCACGTCAGCTAGCTGTGTTTACTGTTGTTGGTGAAGCCGGTTTAAGTTTCACTACAAAAATGTAGATGGTATCTAAAGTATCCGTGAGTGTAGAACTAGTCCTACTTTGTTGTTTTAATTGTTTTTGTAAGAGAAAGACATGTGGGCGAGTTAATACTGCTGCTGTTTAATGGTTGATTATGTTTTTATTCGTCGTAAAGCTGTTGAGTAGTAACGGAAGTCTTTCCCTCGTTTGTTCTCTTTTTGTGACAGGTTTGGACCGTGGAGACATTTCGGCGTCGTCCCTGACACTGTCAGCCTGACCCTTTACGTCGTTATGCTGTTTGCTCTGACAGTTTTAGATGAGTTGTGCATGGGGCTGTTTCTTAAGCTTATTAATTCGTAATCGATCATTTATTCACAAGTTCAGATCGTTGACCCGCAGTGTTGGGTGAATACTGGCGATTTACATAGAATGTGCGCCTTCTATTTACAAACGCTCAGCTGATTAATCTGTATACTCAGCATTCCCTGTTTATCTCGGTTGCTCAACAGCAGGTCTCGACGATTTATCTGTTGTCTGTCTCTCTTGGCCCAGGTTTACTGAGACCAGATATTTAGGGACCGATGAACCAGCCCCGTGCTAAAACACTTCATGTGAAGTGAACACTTATTAACTTTTTATTCTAGTAGTTATTTGCTTTTATTTTATATGTGATAATACTGCTTCATATTCCACACCATTAACTTATAATCTCTTCTGGCCAACCACCATCATGGAGGTTACACCTCCAAACCCCAACTCTTCCTTGCCATCACCACCTTTTCCAATAAGTCCAGCAATGGCTCCATCTGTCCAGCTTGGGGTCACCATAGTTTATACATGTCTGTACGGCAGTTTGTTTTTGATCGTGTACATCCAGCTTTGGCTGCTGCTGCTGTATCGCCACAAAAGGTGGAGCTATCAGAGTGCTTTTCTTTTCCTCTGCCTGTTCTGGGCGGCTCTTCGCACTACGCTCTTTTCCTTTTACTTTGGTGATGCTCTTGCTGCCAACCACCTTCCCACTCCGGTCTACTGGCTCCTGTATTGTTGTCCAGTGTGCCTGCAGTTTTTCACTCTGAGTCTCATCAATCTGTACTTCACTCAGGTAGGATGTGTGAGAGTCACATTTAAGTCTCGAAATTGTCAGTTTTTAGTCCACTTTCACCTCATTGCTTTGTATTTCTGTCTCATTCCGACAGGTGTTGCTCAAAGTTAGGAGGTTATTCAAGATTGAACTCAGTAAAGGATTGTAAGTGGCCTGATTTTACTTTTGTTCTCAAATCGAATGTTGTGATTGAGGCATCTGATGTTGAATGGAGCTGTTTAAACATTTTATTTCTCTCAGGTGGGTGGCTCGCTGTGTGTATGCAGCCATGAGTGGTATCTTCCTATGCGTCAACATAGTCTGTGCCAGCCTTGGAGAGAGAGGAGGCACAGGTGGAGTTGGAAACAAAACATGGAGGCTGGTTTTGATCCGCGTCTTGGTGAACGACTTGCTTTTCATTGTAGAGGCTGTTTGTTTGGCCACTTCGCTGCTTATCCTGACCCGATTCTCTCCCTCCACCAGCCCTTATCTACACAGCAAGGTAGAGTTATTTGAAGATCTGTGAGTCCTTTAGCAGAACATCATACGCTTTGGTGAATCACAAAAACTCAACTTAGTGTTTGAGAAAATTTAAACCATCTCTTGTTGATGGCAAGTACAACAATATATGTTTAATTTGTCTTGTCCATTGTCTACTTTATGAGTATGATTTATTGTATTACAGGGCACCACTGTTTGCCGGACGGCAGTGCTGGGAGCTGGTGTGATCTTGCTCTTCTTAAGCAGAGCATGCTATAACCTTACAGTGCTCTTCCTGTCTCAGAATCACAGGGTAGCATCCTTTGGCTTTGACTGGTACAACATCTCAGATCAGGTACAAAGTCCGACAGATATCTGAAATGTTAGACGTGATGGATTAATGCATCAGATTTTAATTTTATGTTAACTTCTGTTTCTCTGAAGGCTGACCTTCAAAGTGAACTTGGAGATACAGGCTACATAGTGTTTGGTGCTATCCTTTTTATATGGGAGCTCCTTCCCACCAGCTTGCTCATTCTCATCTTCAGAGTACCACGCCCTCCTCAAGAAACGGTTAGCTGTTCTTCTGTTAAAAGCAGTTTCACCTTGTTCATGTTTAATGCTTAAAGGAATTGATCAACCATACAAGGTGATGTTTCTAACTAATAACGGGAGCTAGGTGAACGCTTGCCAGTTAGCATGAGATCATCTGAGTAATGCTATTTGCTAACTGTTGGTTTTCATTCATTGTTAACAACATTACCATTGCTGATTGAACAATTGCTTAAATGATAGGAGTTTTCTCTTATGTTTCAGAACTGCAGTCCGGCCATCAACACAAGGGGCCCACGCTCATATTTCTTTGATGACCCACGGGGGATGGATGGCGACACAAGTGTGACTTGGTCATATGGCATACGTCCTAATAACAGGCATGTTAACAGTTGGCAAAATCCCATTTCCTAAATTTAGTGACCTTTATTTTAAGCCTCTAATTAAAAATTTTTTGTAATTATGCAAGAAACATTTCAATCGTTTTCTTGTTTTCCGAAAGTCTGGGCAATGAAGGCAACATGATTAGAACCAACTCTTTCTATCCCCAACAGTTGGTTTGGCTCCATCGAGACAACACCACTCCTCTTCAACAGGACAGATCCAACCAACCAGCACCACTCCTTTTACTCCACTCCACAGAACTGAACTCCTCACTGTAACAAGGTTTTTGGGATATGACTGACTGTTCTCAGGCAGTACTGCATCAGTACTGCATCAGTACCTCATCCTGTGGAATCCAAGAAGTATCATTTGCACTGATGCTCTGTACACATGCTTGCACCTTACTTTTTTTTTTTTTTTTCTTTTTTTTTTAAAAGCTGTTGACAAAACTAATATAAAACACTGAGTGTACATACACCAGCATTTAAGGGGATGTGCAGGCTCTACCCTGTTTACATATATGAGGACCAAAAAATTTATATTTTTCCACATATATTACCATTTGATATGGGTTAAAATAACGGAGCATTTAGGGAATTGACTCCTATATAATCATCTTGTTGTCAGACAGCGGACTAATGTGAATGAATTAATGATTTTTACCATTTTAAATGTTTTTAAAGGGAACAGTGTAAGGGACTTTGATCCCCTTATTTTGCTGTATTTAAAAAGTATATTTTATTAATAATTTAACTACATAAATTGCATTCTAATGGATTTAATGAACTTTTTAAGCTTTAGGATTGTATTTTTTCATATAGTACAAAGAATAATGCTTGTGAGTAACTGGGGAAAACATTTTGACTTGGAACTGTTTATTCTGCAGTATGTACAGATTCTCCTATTAAAACACTTTATACAGTATGTACATATTGTTAATTTACTCTGCCACATTTTGGGTAAGACTTCCCCCTCACAGCAAAATTTAGATTGAAAAAAAATTCAAATAGCTACAAATTATCAAAAGCACAAAGAATGAAAAGAACATCCACCTTTAAGGACAATTGGCAAATCCACAAATCATCCTTCATCAACACTGATTCTGTTTGACTCGTTTTAAGAAAACCATATTCAGAGGCTGAAGTGAGAAAAACAAGATCAATTATGTAATTATAAAATGAAACTGACCTCGGTCACGTCTTAGATTATTGATTCTGCGCTTATGTACTTAGGAACTGGTCTTCTATCTGACAATCTCTCCAACAACTTATTCAAATGATCTTAGAAGCAGACATGCTTAAATAAGATCTGAACATATAAGAGCCCCACAGAAAACAATCTGATCGCAAGCCTCCAAAGTGCCTAAGGGAGAGTGCGTCTGATGTATTTCTACTGTAAGAAGTCCTTTCAAAAACACCGTGCCAGGTTTATTGGATGGATAATCAGTGGTCAAGAGGCGGCGTGGTTTCTAACTTGCGCAGGCGGCGGCGTCTCAGTTCTGCAGCATTTGGTTCGCCATCATCCTCTCCCACCTCTTCCTCTTTCTTCTCTTCTTTTTCCTCTTCTGTGGTTAAGTTTGGTTGGGAAAGGCCTGTTGCTCCATTCACAGAACCAACTACAGAGAGAGAGAAATAAAATTATGAGGCCTGTCAACGTTAACTCCCGCGATTTATCTGGAAAAGTCTAGTCTATTTATCTTGTTTTTTTAAACGCAAATTAATCTCATAACCAAGTTTAGCCTCAACTTCTATTGATAAATCCAAAGTCGAGTGCACACATTGCAGTCTTTTCTAATGCTGGCACTGAGACAGAATGAAATCATGTTCGTCAAACTACAATAGCAGAGTGCAGCCAGGGCAAGTCCATCAACAAAGTGACCACAGCTAAGCTATCACTACCAATGCTATCGCTAAACTGATTGCAACTTATTGCTATAACAGCTTTATTGCAGATTTTACTTTGTGATGGTTTTCCATGTGGTTGTTTGCTAATTTGGTTCGCATTTCCCTATAATTATTGTGGGAAATGCCAAGTTCTCCGTAAAACTTTACTTGCCAAATGAAGAGATTATAATATCAATACAGAAATGATAAAAAGTAAACAGATTTAAAATAAGAAAAAGATTCCTCTAACCAGTTTGTCAAGCATTTCTTTCCAGCACCACAAATATATTTGTCTTTATTTTCCCAAAGTATATAGCACCACTTAAAACTTGTGATTAATCATAATTAATCACAATTAATCTCAGTGATTAACTCGATTAAAATTTGTAATCAATTGACAGCACTAAGAATTAAACCTAACTTTCAAAGACTTCATCATCGTTATTAGTACTACTGAAATCCAAGATCTGGACATACTTCCTGTCAATCACTTACTAGTTTGTTCTCCACTCTCCTGGGTAGAGGCCTCTGCTGAGACAGAGGACTCCGTTCTGCCTGATCCGCTGGCTTCACCAGGGCTGTTTTCTGACCGGGGAGGACTGGGGAGCAGAAGAGGAAGTCAAAGAACATGAGGAAATACTGGACGTGCAGCAAAAGACATTTTTTAAATTCCAGCAAAAGGTCAATGGAAAAAGAATCTTACCTGAGTGTGGCAACAGTGGTGAGGTAGTGGTGGATGTTGAGCATGGCAGCATCTAGCAGTGTGTGAATATTGTGAAGGCACTGTAGCCTGGCCTCTAGACCCCGTCGTCCCTCTTGCTCAAGTTCCCTCAGCTCCTCTTCTGACATTGTAGACAGGGATGCTGGCGGAGGAGGCATGGATGACACTAATGCACAAGACGAGCACGGATGAGCTCAGAATAAACACTAGGATCATAAACGTGTTACTTTGGAGAATATACTCAGGTTTTATACTTTAACAGCCATAAAAAGAAATCGCCTTTTTGTGTAACAAGCATTTGTTTCAGATATTTCCAGCCTTGTTCAACTCTTCTATCCAAGCCTCCACCTTTAAGCAGGTGCTTAATCCTCCTTTTCCTAGGTCAGTTTTCTTTCTGAAGGTGAGCTCAGTCCTAAATATTGCATTTAATTAACATGACAATACTCAGCAGCAGTTACCCGTATTTCATGAAGACCCACCCCTACTCCGCTTTCGATTGTTTGGTTACAGTTATGGTCAGATGAATGGTTAGACAGGAGCAGACAAAGAAACTTTAGGCATGAGGTATGGGTCTTAACAGAACATGTTTAAGGTGGAAGCTCTTAAGATAGTGTTTTGGCAAAAACATTTACCCACCAGTGTTGCAGATAGTTTTCTGAGATTTACTCACAAAATGGAAAATATACCCACATTTGGTGCTTGGCAGGTGTTAATTTCGGATAGTGTTTACATGTATAGATAAATAGAAATATATAAGCTTTAAAAATACATGATTTTTATTTTAGCTTAAGCCCTCATGTTATTTAAAGTTTCTAAAGTTAAAAATTCTAAGTTGAGTTTGGCCATTTTGGGACACAAGCAGATGACATAATTAAAGCAAAATATTTCAAGTTATTCTGTAAAATGTCAACCCACACAATCAGGTAGGAGTCAACTCTTGCTGGTTGTTCTTAACAACAAATTGCTGTCCATAAAATGTGTGTGGAACTTCTGTGAAGTTCAACTCAAGCTGGAGGTCATACTCACTAAAGGGTGGAGGTGGTGGCATTGGCAGCCATGGTGCAGAAGGGAAAGGTGGGGGCATGGAGAAGGGGAATCCAGGCACTGTAGCGCCAGGAGCATGGGTGCCACTGTCTGTACTAGGCGGACTTGAACTACCAGCCCCCGAATCTGCAGAATGACAGGAAAAATATTGTAGTAGTTAACGGTATAAAAAATATTTTACTGTGTCTAGAAATGCATCAGGATTCTGTTCAACTATTTTACTTGTCACCCTAAACACAACATTCAGCTGTTTGAGTTTACTACTTGAGTGACTGCCTTTCATCCCCCCCCCAGTAATGCTCAATTCACAATGTGAATATAATTAATTATTATTATAGATACTATTATAACTCATACAAATGTCATATGCTAATCATATTTGTTGTGCATTGAGGGCTTGAATGACCTGAATGACTGGTCAGATGATAATCTACAAATGGAAAATGTATTTCTTTTTTGTGGTGGGCAACATACAGTTCACTCTACAAAACCTGAGCCCTGCTCCTTACAGTTAATGCAATTAGCCTGATAATTCTGAAATAAGCTTAACCTGACTAACACAAGAGCACTCTGATGAGAAATGGAACAAATTCAGGATTAAGTTTGTCAAAACATGCATAGTTTAAAAATTAGACAGCGTAACAATACAACAAACCTGCATATAATAAACTTAACCAATGTTGCTGGTTTCTCATTAAGCCAGATATGAGAACAGTCTTGAACTGGATTAAGGAGATAATGCTCACCCGCCCCCGAAGTTTGAGTTGAGTCTGAGCTGGTCTGTGGAGTGTTGGTGGCAGCTTGAGCACCTGGTGGACCAGCAGGGGGTGCAGCACCAGGGAATGGACCCCAAAAAGGGAAAAGACCTGGAGGGAAGTGGGGCATACCGGGTGCAACTGAAGAAGAACACACACAGCAGTTCTATTCAAGAATCTATTTCAAAGCACTGTCTAGCTGCACAGTCATTTTAACAACACAAAGTTTGCTGCAGGTGTTGCAATACCATTAGCAGCCGGGGGTGCAGGAGCATTAGCTGGAGCAGCAGGAGCTGCAGGGGCTGCTGGAGCAGCTGGAGTGGGAGTTGGATTGGGCTGCGATGCTCTCAAAACATCCATACGACAGGTTGGACATGTCTGCTGCCTCTGGAACCATGAGCGAAGGCAACTGCACCACAGACAAATGAGTGACCGTTATTATAGTTTAGAACACAGAAAGAGTTAAATGTATTTGAGCTAACTGCTAGCAAACGCTATAACGAATATAGATATTTCTCTACAAGGTCACTTGACGCACACAAAAAACCCTAAGCACAAACGTAATCAATGAACAGATAAGTCTTGCCTCAGATAAAAAATTTAAAACAAGACAGGAACCTTGAGTGAAAAATGTGATTGCAGGGCAGTTTCTTGGCTCCAGTTACCATTTCCTCTCGACAGATAATACACACATTGTCAGATGCCTGCAAGTCTTCAGGAGTGGCATCTGGATACCTGCAAACGGCGAAAGGGATGTGAGTCACTGAATATGTTCAGTTTAGACACGAACAAATGTATTATGTATATATTTGATAGCGACTCATTCAGCATTTAAAAGAGAACCACTCACAGAGTGTTCATGTTGCGAATGGCTCGTCGAGACATTATTGCATCTGTCACAGCCTTCTTAAATTGCCTGGAGATAAAAAAAAAATAACAAAACAAACAGAAAAGTTATAAATAAAATAATTTTTTTTTACCAATATCAGTATAACAAAAGCCATGTTCCCCTCACCTCATTGCAAGATACATTGGTCGAATGGCAAACAAGGGGAAGGTGTGCACTTTGATCATTATGGTCATGAATGCCATGTACAGCAGCACTTTAATAAAACCTGAAGTTTAGAAATGAAATAAACATGTTTGAGAATATCTGAAGTGCTCTATTTGAATGCTAGAACTTTTAAGGAAGAACTGGTCCTACCTGTGAAGAGCTCTGTGTAGAGCATATACACGGCTTTATTTTCCCATGGGTTCTCACTTTGCAGGTCGATTGTATGCAAGGTGTACTTAATGAAGGTGGTGAGAACCATGGTCATAAGAATTGCATACTGAAAGAGAAAGAGGTCACAAAGTAAGAAAAGAAAGTGTGAAATAATGACTGGATCTCTCTGCCATTAACTTTGCACTGAAATAATTGGACGTGTCCTGGCAAGTGCTAAAACATTCAGAATTCTCTAGATTGCCAATAAAATGGTTGAGCTTCTTAAAGGTGTTCATGAAAGAGTGCTGTCTATCGTCAGAGGAAATCTGATAAGCTAATGAAAGCCTTATGTTAAGAGAAAGGCTTTCGCAAATACAATTAAACAATGATCACCTCAAATCCAAAGACCAGCTGTACTGACGCTCCTCTTGTGATTATGCTATGGCAGGCATGATTGACAAATAAGAAATCTAGCACTCCCAGCAAAACCATTAGGGCTGTACAAGAAGAAGAAAAAAGATTTTGGAAACATGGAAACATTGGAAACAACAAAACATGATGCAATACCAAGACACACTTTCCAAATAAGCTCATAAAGCATTGGCTACAATTCTAAGAGCAGGTGCAGCCTCAAAATTTGCATATGTTAAAAAATAGAAATGCAAAGCCTATGCTCTTGGGAAACAGTTCCTCACCAGGATTTTGTGTGATCATTACATTCACTGTTAAAATTGTGTGTAATAGATCAATACATTTAGATTAAGCAGACTACATATTAGTGTCACGTAAAATGCATTAGAAAGACCAAACCATATGATTACAACTGCTATGAACACAATCTATACTCACAGACAACTCTAAAATGGAAGACCCATGAGATATTTGGACTTCTTTCCATCTAAAAAAATAAAACAAAATGAATGATGATCTTAAACTATAAGCTAATTTTAATAAGCTATATTTAGAAACCGTGACAAAGTGTTCACTCACAAAGTCCACCCTATCTTCAGCAAGCCAATGGAAGCACTTGAGGAAGAGCAGCAAAGTGAATAGTGCCACAAAACGAGGGGAAAAGTCATCCCTGAACACTGTAAAGGCTAAGCAGGTCTCGGTCACTGCGTACCAGGATCGCTCAATCAGGTGCTGAGGGATATAAAGACATGCCGTACGGGGGGCAGTGAGAAACAGAGTCCAGAACACACCTGTGCAGGACATTCCTTAACCTCCAATCACTTTATTCAGCTGCATACATACCTCCATCTCTGCAGCTCTCAACTGTCCAAAAAAGACCTTTCGCATGAACTTTCCCAGCAGGAAAACCAACACAAAAGCCTGGATATATAAAACCTGTCAGAAAAGACCAAGTCATATATATTATCAGTAAATGCACAACAATGCACTGGGAACCAGACACAATTACAGACACTGTCCAAAAGAGACCAGACATTTGTTCTTTCCTAAATAGTTTTTCTCCTCCTGAAACCAAAATTAAAGGTACATTATAAAGTGACCAAAAAAAATGTCCAACCAGTACTTTCATTTTCAGAGAACTCACTTGTGTTAGTGAAACCAATAACGATCATGTCATTTTAAAGCAGATGCCAAAGCACTACTTTATTTCAGGTCATTGGAACCAAAGTTCTAGCTAACATTCAATTGTTATTTCCATTAATTTGATGAGCTAAAAGTAAAAGTGATATCCTAAAAATAAAGTAAAAGTGAAACTACTGCAGCTGGATGACAAGCTAATGCTTTCAATTCTGATGCACTGGTCCCAAAGCAATGAGAATCACTGCTCTCCTTTTATAAAAAATGAAGAAGTTAAGAAACAGTGAAATGGACTTACTGCCATACTAGGGCTGCTTTTTGTGAGGTATACCACTGTAGGGTAGAACTGGTGCTTGAGGAAATAGGCATGGGCAACCACCGCACCAGTCAGAGCCAGGCTAGTAGCCGTTACCAGAGCTGCTCGCACCATTTTCCCGCTGCACTAATGAAGAAATACAAGAAAACAAACCACAAAGAGAGCTTAGCATTATCAGAGTGGATTATTAAAACACAAACAACTACCCAGGCAATAAAATGATCTTCAAAAGTAGAACTTAGTGAAAGTAAAAAAGTGAAGGTGACACGGTCATTGCGAACACACTCAGGCACCACAACAAAATGTGACCTCTCCATTTAACCCATTACACGTGCACGCGTGTTGCAGCGGGCAGCTACAAACAGCGCCCGGGGAGCAGTGTAGTGGGACGGTACCTTGCTCAAGTGTACCTCAGTGGTGCCCGGGACGGGATTCGAACCTGCGACCTTCAGGTCCCAAAGGCAGCATGCTAACCACTAGGCAACCACTGCCCAACAACTTTACAGTACACCTGCAAAGTGGGTTGATATGCTGATCACTAGTTACAGAAACTTGACGGAGAATGGTGTGCCACCCTCCTAGGACCAGAATGAGATGCCCTATGGGTAACATAGTGACAAGAGTAGCTCATCTTAACCTCTTGATTTAAAAGACATGTTAAATGTTTCTATAATGGCATAAATCATATTAGAAAGACACACAAGATAATGTGTAGTAGCACTGGAATTATAATAACCACTTTCGAACACAGCACCCAAAGTCTAGACCAATTAACCACATCAGCCATTCACTGAACAGCTGTTAAGAGTCTGCACTCCTGCCTGCAGAAATGGACAAACGTTTTGCCGGTGTGGTCAGTCTGTACCTCGTCTTTAAGGCATTAAAGCTTTACATTCCCTGTTTTAATGCCCCATGTCCTAACGCTTATTAAACTATTTAGTGCATGGATTGTCCTATAACTTCATCATATTGTCTTGACAGCCTGGTTCCGTTTGCTGCCGTCCAGCTGGTTACATACGTTAGCTACAGCTAACAAGCCGCATAACAAGGCAGAGCTACTGCCACATTTCTCCTGTTCACAGACCATTATGGCAAGTTAGCTAATCAGCTAACGATACGATACAAACCTTCGCTGACACCAATTCACCTCTAACCTGCGTGCAGTGCTATTTTAACTCCAGTCTGAATTAGGGACCTAGCCCGCTGGCTACCACACCGAACAAGCTATGCAGCGACACTTGTGCAGGGCGGACTCAGTCAGCTTACCCGACCGCTACTGCTTCACAGGGCAGCCGCACAGCGCCGTGGAACCGAACCGACCGGAGTTCAAGGGCGAACAGCGCTGAGCTGTACCCGAAACAACGCAAAATCACACCTGTGTCTGCTCTTCCATGCAACTAAAGTATATTCCGACTCCCAAGTACGTACGGCGACGCAGCTCGTCGTAGCCACTTCTCGATTACGTGTTTATTTTTCGCTTGCTCTACAAAAGGCCACCTCATTTCCGGCGTTGCCACGCCTGGGTGACGACGGCAGACGGTCTAACCAATCAGGATTTCCACATCAGAGGTGACGAGTTATTGCTTTCAAATTAAAAGCTTTCACGGATCGCATCCCAAACGGCTCCCTGCTCCCTACATAGTGTACAATGGGCCCAAGTAGTATGCGGAACGTCCAACATGAAGACATTTGGTACTCTGCCACAGTATTAGTAAGTTAGGCCTATCAAGATCAAGTTTATTGTTAAAACCAAGCAACAATAGAACATTTTGCAAAGTAAAATAAATAGTGAACATGAAAAAAGTAATACAAGTAGAACACAATAGTAAAAATTATGTTTACATAAGATTTTAGCACTCATAATACAAGGAAATAAGATAGTTAGACAGAAGTTAAGTCTTAGAGTTTTCATTTATAATTTATTATTAACAACAATAACAATAATAATGATAAATGTATTTATTTATTTAAAAGATTGAGGTGATCAATTCCAACACATCAATTTTTAAAGTTTTCTTGCACATCAATATGGCACAATTAGCAAATGTGTACATAAAATCTTTTATTTGCCATAAGCATGCTTCTCAAAGAAAATACTTAGAAAATATATTTTAATGTAAAGACTGATTCTCAAAAAAAAGAAAATAAAAAATGGAATGTACAAATCAATTCCCCAAAAAATCCCCAGCAGAGCAGCTCTAAAATATCACTGTTACCGTAGATTTGCCAACATTACTTTTACCAACTCTGCCTACACAGCACACAACTCAGACCTGCATTTAACTACCTTTGCTTCCACAGTGATTGGGATCCTGTTCTGAATTGTACTGGGAAACTAGGCTGTTTACTAAAAATGACCTACAGCAATGTTTGTA
>JBBPDA010000034.1:7225519-7250513 GCA_037974385.1 Arnoldichthys spilopterus | reverse complement strand
CAGTGATTGGGATCCTGTTCTGAATTGTACTGGGAAACTAGGCTGTTTACTAAAAATGACCTACAGCAATGTTTGTAATCCAAGGCCCAGAGGCCGATTATTCTGTTGGATTTTGGCTTTTGTATTACTGGAATAAACACAGCACAAACATTTGTAAACCTGTGAATACATAAACACAGCTTGTTCCTCTCTGTAAGACAAAACACAATTAAATAACCTTGGTCAGGGGATTGGGGGAGGCAGGGGGGCTGTGGACTCTTGAACTGTGTTCTGAGTTGCAGGCTACTTAAGGCCATTCTTTACCTAAACACTACTTAATTTTAATCAATTTCTCTGTATTTTGCTTTTGTTCTTGTCACCATCTCGAACATCACAAGCTCATTAGTCATATCTAGACGAATATAAGAGCAGTTAAGTTCCCAGGCCCCCATTTCCCCTTTTCCAACCTAAATATTCCAGTTATCTGAAGGGGTGATATGTATGAACACGTTCAAAGTCTTCAGCTTCTCACATTGCAGTGTATTTGATCTTCCTCCCACCCCATCCGATCTCTCTCGACTGAGACATGGCCTGTAAGCCTGGAGAAGCTATAAGAGAATCACATTCGATCACATTTCATCATTTATTTGAAAAATTGTAATGTTAAACCTTGTCATATTTCATTGGAAATGAATTGCCTTTGTTACATAAAAGATTCTGTAGATCAGGGCCGGCCACTGTTATCCATAAAAAGTCAGCGTAGTTGCAAGTTCTTGTTCCATCAAAGCAGAAGCACACAACTGTTTAAAGATTGAGAGATGTTGACTGAGCAAGTGGTATCAGTCCAGTTCCTGTTTGTCTGGAATGAAAACCTGTAACTACAAAGGCCCTTTGTGGACTGGATGCTGCGGGATGCCATGCTCGACTTCGGAGGTAAATAAATGAAAGTTTGGACCATTCTGATCAAGACACAAACAAAGGATTTTCAGTTTTGTAGAGGTTGTAGTGAGACTTACCTTTGACCATTTATTAAGTGTATATTGAACCACATGAGTAAAAGAGCCATTAAACCCATAACCCATTTCCATCACAAGTTCCTTTGTAGCAGTTTAGTCATTAAAAAAACTCTATACCACATCATACTTAAGCTAGTTACATATTGTTAAAGGCACAGTGCCAAAAAAAAGGGATTGGAATATGGCCATGTAAAAAAATAAATAAACTCATAGTGCTGGCAACTACTAGACCAGAACCAATATGAACTTCAATCATTTTCTTATTTCTATTAAAAAAAAAAAAAAAAAAAAAAAAGGGTAAAAAATAATACCTCTAACATCTGTGAATTTTGGTGGAAAAACAAAAACTATAAGGAATGTTTAAAATGTCTAGGAATGACTGGTCCATTTCAAGACCACTTATCACATGGGTATGTTATATATATATATATATATATATATATATATATAAAATGAATTTAGCAGTCTTTACTGATCACCAACCACTCCACTGTAGATTTTGTCCAGTGGAGGGCACCAAATGACAAACAGTGTCCTTTTTGGTGTGAGTCTCCAGATTTATACTTGAAAAACAAGCAAAGGAGAGTCATGGCTTCATTTTATGGCTGGTTTAATCTGAACTCAAATTCAATGAATACAATACTCAGTGAAGTGGAACAAAATAGCACTATTTATCCTCTAGTTACCAAGAAGAATACTCTTTAAAGTGAAAGGTAAATTCTTGCTTCTTGTCTAATTAAACAAACTACGAACTCTTCAGCAAAATAGCAATTCCGCTAAAATAATGCACCTGAATTTTATCAGATAAAGAGACTTTATTTAAAAGCAGTAACTTTGTGTTTTGCCTAAAGGCAATAAAAGCTATAAAAAGGAAACAACTGTAGTGAGCAGAGTCTAATAGTAAACATAAGAGAGACTATGTCTTACTTAAGAATAAATGGGATTAGACAATATAGCAAGTAAAAAGATTCTTATAGAATCAGAAGATTGCCATTTTGACTGGTGTAAAGTGAAGTAAAGATACATGAAATAATTTCATTTAACTACAAGATTATCTACCGATAGAGAAAAATCACTCATACAAGCATAATTTTAAAACAGACATGAAGGCAAATACTATAGCAGTAGTTAGTCCATTGTATGCCACCGCCTAGAATTTTCCTCTGCTAAATGTGCTTGTAGCCTCAGTTTTTTTTCTCATCGTTCTGGCTGCTTCAGGGTTCCATGGCCCTTTTGCAGGTAGTGTAAACAGTTCAGCCCTTAAGACCTCCTTTTATTTTAAAACTGGAGAAAAAAAAAGCAATAAACAAAAATCCACATAAAAAGATCCTCCCAGCAAAGAATGGGCCCATCATTAGGAAACTGAAGAGATAGGGTTTACAGGAGAGCCCATTTGAGTCAGTACTTTATCCAGCCACTGGAGAGGACCATGCAGATGCACTTCTATCCAGCAGGGGGTGCTAGTCACATCCTGTCGGTGGTACTCTGCTCCCCAGCCCTGAGAAGAAAATATCAAATGTAGTTCATACAAGTCATACATACTGACCCAAAAATGGTGTTTAATGACATATTTATGACATCAAGAGCTATATACTTTGGCAAAATACCTTTACAAAGCTCATGCGAATGGTGCACATCTTGGTTAGTTCATAGACAGCCTCAAAACCATGGTTAACAGACTGGGCAAGAAGCTGGGCAAACTCCTGGTTGTTAAAGATCTTGAGGCTACAGCCACTGGGGATCTTGCAGACGGTGGTTGGGTGGAAACCATGGTGGTAGTTGCAGTTCCTACTCTGGACAAAAATGCTGGTATCGCTCAAACACTCAGCATACACCTCTCCTCCAACATAGTAAAGGTGGACACCTAAGATTTGTCAGATGGGAGAACAGACGATAAACTTTGAATTCAATTACAACTGGGAAAGAAACTTAAAAAACCCAAAAGCACTTGGGAGTCAAACACCACATAAACCCACAATCAGAACAGGAAAACACAGTTCCCAGAAAAAGAAAGGTCATGAACAACTTTGCATACCTTTGCCAATATGGCGCCGAGTGTTTTCAATAGTGGAGTTGCGGTTGACATTGGAGAGCAGGCCCAGGCAGAAGCGGTTCTTGTTGTTGGATGGGTCAGTGAAGCCATCCACCAGTACACTAGTGGAGGAGGCATGGTAAGCCTCACCCACGCGGTTATTCAGCTCATAGTACACAATTGAGCACCAATGGCTGGGCTCCTCGTACTCAACTGGCTGCACATCTAGGGAGGACAGAGAATATAGTACAGATTGAATACAAAGCCCATTTCTGGAAAAGGACATTTTCAACAGACAAGAAGACAAATAAATGACCTCTGAAGTTTTGGCTGACCAACTTGATTGCATTTTAAATATATAAAATGTTTTAAATTTGATCTTTACAAATACACTCAAAAGCTGCAACAGGATCAAAATAAAAGTAAAAAACTCTTCTGAAATTAAAACACCACATTTAGCAGGTGAACTGGGAACAGGTGATAGTACCATGACTGTGTATAAGAGAAGCATCTTGCAAAGGCTTATAATAATAATAATAATAATAATAAATAATAATATAAATGTAACCTATTATTATTATTATTATTATAATAGTGCCTTTCTCAAACCTAAGGACACTTTACACATGCACAGGAATAAAAAGAAAACAACAACCCTTTAGGAAGAGGAGGAAGGAGAAGAAGAAAAGTGGTCATGAAAGAGAGAGAGGTTTTTAACTTCAATTTTAAAGTGGGAAAAGACGTGCAGTCACAGAGAGATTGTGGAAGAAAGTTCCAGAGTTTGGGGGCAGTAGCACTAAATGACCTGCTGCCCATAGAAGTAAGGCAAGTACAGGGAGCCTGCAGGAGATTAGTAGCAGATGACCTGAGGGAGCGAGGTGTGGTAGGGCACAAGAAGATGGCGGAAATATGGAGAAGCAAGACCGTGTAGGGCTTTAAAAATGAGAAGTAGTATTTTCAAATTAAATATGGGATTGAATAAGGAGCCAATGTAATTGAAGGAGGAAGGGAGTGATGTTGGAGGAATGTTTACTATAAGTGAGATCTCTTGCAGCAGAGTTTTGGATATACTGAAGTTTTTGAAGGGATCTGAGAGGAAAGCCAGTGAAGAGGGAAGTACAGTAATCATGGCGGGAAATGATAAAAGCATGTACAAGTGTATGAGCATCAGTATCTGACAGGGAGGGACTGAGTCTAGCAATATTGCAGATGTTAGTCTTTCCAAGCAAAAATGGGTCATACATAACTCACCACTTTGTGCCAAACCTTTTAAAAGAACATTTTTAATTTTTCTGCTACATATTATATTGTGAAAAAAAATTCTGGCAATCCAGAGAAATCTAAGTCTTTGTAGGACAAGTCCAGAAACCACTGTTGAAGGTGTCAGGGAAAACATGAACCAACATGTATTATGACATTTGTGACTTGCATGTGTGTGAACATACCATTCACATGGGGTAATAAAATGGCATGTTACAAGGACAATTGCTGCCAACAAGGCGATTATCTTTCTCAGGCCTCATTCTGGATTCAGTACCACAGTGTGCCCTCTTACATACAGAGTCTGTATATTGATCTTGATTGACCCTAAGCAGTACAGATCTGTCTCATATTGAAAACGTATACATTTTCATAAAGAGGGAAAATTAGTCAATCGTGACAACAGATTGACGAGCAGCTGAAATCAAGCAAGAATAGGTCAAAGTTCCACTTGCAAAATTCCATCAGGTGTTCTCAATTCCCAAACACTTAAGAAATGCAATCAAAATAAAATGTGATGTTGCATGTGCTGCACACCTCAAATTCTGTGAAGTTTTTATATTCACAAAATATATTTAAGTTAGACCAGGAAAACACTGGAAATCAGCCATTATTTGTTAAACAAAGGTTCAAAAGAATTAACAAATCAGATTCTTGTGTCTTTGGCATTACACACAAAAAGTTCCAACCTTTCTGGAAATGGGGGATTGTGTTTGCAACAGGAATTAGTAAGGATATTTCAAACCGTTTAAAAGAGGAAAATGATTAGACTGGACCTGTGCAACAGCATTTGATCAAAGATGCAGCTAGTATTGCCCATCTCAGCAGTGGACATGGTCACATTGGCGTGATGGATAATGTACCAGTATATTCTTGTACGTCAATAAACTGGATAAAGTAAACTATTTGAGCACTTACACTACACTATTTGAGCAGTTACAACAGCTACAATACATATTCATGAACAGTCATTTTAGTGTAACCCATATAACACTTTTTTGGAGGTTGTGAGTAAAGGATGTACCACCATTACCTCCTCTGGGCATGTTCTGAGGCACCATGCTGCTACCAGTGTCCATAGACTGAGAGCCATCCTGCCCCATCTGCTCTTCCGGAGGCATATAGGCAGGGGGAGGGGTGTCCGCTGGAAAAAAAGACACCAAAAAGCAAGCAGTTAAAAGTGGAAACACTACTGCCAACAAATGGTTCATCCACATCAATACCCTGGAGTGAATGTTTCAATGGATCTTTACCGGATGCACTCCCCCATCCTATGGAAAGCTTTTAGTGTCTGATTTCACAAGTCCTTGACTTCAAAAGCTTATTCTAAACCAACCCGTCATCTATAGCACTTTCCAAAAAGTGATCTGGTTCCATCAGGAGTTCATGTAGACCAAAATAAGATAGAGTTGTTTGATTGCTACAGTGCACTGTTAAACAAGATCAAAAAGATTTATCACCACAGATTCTAGAATTGTAACCTACATATGGTCTTCCAAAAAAGTTCACACCCCCTTTACACCACTGTTTTTATCTGAACAAAAAGTTACTAAAACCACTGGACACCAGGAGATGTGTTTAAGAAGATAAAATCAAATTTTATATGCAGAATATGGGAACTGCAGCTCAAATACTCATTATTTTTCATGCAATGCTAATACATTTATACTATACAGAAATTGGGACTAACTGCTCCACAATATGGAGAAAGATGGAATATATATTTTTGAAAAATGTAATTAAATAGTGATTTATAATATCAGTCAATTGTAATCAACCGTCTGATGCTGATCATTTATGCATCAATACTGACGTGCTTCCAACATCAGTGCATTCCTTCAACTGATGGCGGGATAACCTTTATTTTTATTTTTTTTATCTTTAGGTCTAGTTCTACATAATCCCTCATCACACCCCTGGCATTGTTCTGCATGAAGCTCAGGAACCTTGTTCCGCACGAGGCATAAGGCTGCAAGGGGAAAGCTGATACACTGATGAACCATGCAATTTAGACGAATAAAAAGCAGCTTTAGTCTCCCTCTCAGACTGTTATAAAACATTAGCGTTCCTTACGCCTGACAGCACCCAGCCTGCGGACGCAGGCATCAGCAAATCCCACAGATCTAGAATGAGGACCGGACAGGCTTGTGCCCAACGATGGGCACCCACCAGCACCACATTCATCTCATTGGGCTTTGCTGTGCTGCTTAGCTGGCATTTCAATTGTTCATGATGCACAGGGCCCTTCATTGTACAGCTGACCATCATAACCCATCAGTTTGTGTAGTACAGAAATCAATATCGTTCAACTTAATTCTTTTAGCCAGTGCAACATTCACAGTTTCTGGTCGTCAATGCTGCACCACCTACGTGTCATTTCGGGTCATTTAAAATAATTTTTTTTAGAATTAAGATTTAAAAAGCCCTGCAGCACTAACAAATAAAACTTTGATGACAGACTCCTTGTGCATGTTATTTTGTGTTTTAACACAGATGACCTCCTGCTGCACTGAGCAATATGGAAGCAGCTAGAGTTTCAATTACCTGGAAGCTGGAAGGGGCTTGATGGGCCTGAGCTGGCAGGGGAGTTGGGGTATGTGCCACTGCTGGCTGGAGAGGGTGGGTAAGGTGAATTTGGAGAGATGGGAAAAGAGCCCCCACCACTGTGCTGCTGGAAGGACTCGGGGAAGGTGGCGTTCAGAGGCATGTGCGGTTCATTGTGGCTCAGGTTGCGGAACTGTACCAGTAGGCTGTGCTGGGGGTTGAACTCACTATGTCTGGGCACCAACACAGGAGGAAGTACTGAAGGAAGAGTTGGAAAAGGTGTCAAAAACACATATGGAATGCATGCGCATGCACAGAAAATCGCTGTCCAAACTCTCCAAAATGTTTTTTTTCTTTTCTTGAAAAATTGCATTATCTACACTCACTGTCTGTTTTATCAAGTCCACTCACCATACAGGGGCATTTTGTGGTTTACAATTACAGACTGCAGTCCTTCTGTGTCTGTGCTAGCTACCTTACCCCTTATATAAATGGTAAAACTTCTACAGGACTGCATATGCATTTTTGTAAGTGTGCTGCACAGAGTTGTTCACACACTGGAATGATGCTAAATTAAAAAAAAAAAAAACCTGCGGTGTCACTGCAGGACTGAGAATTCTCCACGACCAAAAATACCCAACCAACAGGGTTCTGTGGTCAGAAATGGACCACTGACAAAGGACTATGGATGACTAACAAAATATGAGCATCAGATTAATTTTAGAATTACACAACCTAACCTAACTACATGCCTCCTTGGTGTGTATAAACACACAGCCTTTTGGCTTCAAGGTAAAAGTGAAAGCAAAACAGCTCAACTGCTGTGTTTTCACTCTCCTACGGAATATGTGAAATCTGTCCTTGGAAAGTTCAATACAGTACTCCCTTATCCATAGCTTCTTCAGACCAGAGTGCAGCATGGGTTAGAGAAATCAGAAGGAAGAGAAATTTGATGGTCCCAATAGTCTACAACCTTTAGAAATTATCATAACAATATAACTTGCTACACACTTTAATCAAAGTAACACTACATAGATCAGAACTTCTGTTGTCAATGCTTACCAGGACTTTCCACCCTCTTGTAATGGTAGGGGTTGATGCACACTTCTTTCTGTTTGGAGCCAAATGGGTATTCACACACCTCCAGGGGCTTGAGCTCATGGTGGGATTGCAGGTCTGGCCAGCGCCACACACGACAGTAGATCACGTGGGGGAGGCCCTTCCTGTGGGACACCTGCAGTCGACCATCCAGCGAGCGTGGGATAGTCACACACTTGCTGGGCTGCCCGGGGCTACTTAGGGCCTTCTCCAAGTCCTCCATAGCACCCTTCTTCTTCTTCAGTTTCTTAACCAGTGCATCCACAGCCTTCTCAGCCCACTTTTCTTCTTCATCACCCTGCTTCCAGCCAAGCAGGCGCTTCACTGCTGGGCTGGTGAATGAGAAAAGGCTGGACATAGAGGTCATTGTGCCACGGTGCACCAGGAAGAAGGGCTGAAACGCTAGTCGGGATGCACTGGGCCAGGAGGATGGCTGTTTGTATGTATGTATTGGGGGGTATTTAGGGAGGGGAGGGGCTTTAGCCTTGCACGGCCAAGGACAGGAAACGGAGGCAGGACGCAGCTGCTGGTGCTCAGGAAGGCCTGTGATGGAGAGAGTGGGATGGGGGAAGGGGGTATAACCTGGTCACAACCACTTGGGAACTGGTGCAGGGCGGTAAAAGAGGGAATGAACTGATGCTTGAAGCTGTTCTTAAACTGATGGTTAACTGCAGATTGTGTAGACAGCAGCTGGCCTAATCCATGCTAAACACAGGATATTCACAGGGAAAGGGTGATTCTATAGAACAGCACCTGCAAAACAGTAAAAAAGACGCATTAGAATCACTGAAACATGCTTCAAACTCAAATTATATCTAGATTTTTTACTTACATACTCTCACAAGCTAAAGACAAATCTTGAAACACCTGCATACATTATTGCTCAAATATTCAATCCTCTGCATTTAACATGGGTCACATTAATAAATCTCCTCACTCCAAAATCATGTTTTCACATTAACCAGAACACAAATTTTTTAAAAAAAATCCCCAGACATACTAGCATCTTCACGGAAATGACATAGGACACTCATTCAGAATTTGTACACAGCCAAGCACCTCATTTGTGCAAACTTTCAAATCAATGCTAAATTTGATACAACTGAACCCATACAACTATTTACTGTTCTCGTTCTTCTCTATTATTTACTCATGTTACAGCCACTGAACAGCCGTTTCAACACAGTCACGCAACGGTAATAATGTATGAGACAGGAATGTCTTGCCATGTACAAAGCAAATAACTAAGAAATGGTAAAAACAAGAAAGATGTTAGAAATGCCAAAACAATGAGCATATTTAATCATATGCTAGACGAACTACAAAATGCCAATTCTTGCAACATCTTAACCGAAAAAGCGAGCAGGACAGTCTTCTAGAGTTGTTCAAGCATGTTACATCCTATTGACTCTAAACAGCAAAAAACACTAATTTTGACAAGTGCAGCATGAGAAGTACCCATTTACCATGTGTTGTGGTGTGTTATAACAGAGCACTATTGTGTTGCATCTGTAAGCAGCAGCCTCTCCATGCCCCACCCAGGGAGCTCTCAGAGCGAGTCAGCATGAAAAGCGCAGCACAGCAGAGCCCAGCTGGTGGAAACGTTGTGAGCAAAGCAAGACAAAAAGGATATCAGGCCACTGTGAGCCACTTCCTGTAGCCACATCCCTTCCCCTTGACCTCCTCTTCAGCTGCAAACACCAGCCCCAGCCCATCAGGACAAACTGTAACTATTCAGAGGACTCCCACTGTTCATGAAGACATGCTAGTAGTAATTAACATTCATGGGCTGTTAGTAAGCAACACTGTTAATCATTTTAGGACATTTTAGGGTGATTGGATGTACTAAAGCAAAGGAATGTAGTTCAGTCAGAAATGATACAGCTACTGTCTATGCACTAGCTGTCTAAAGTAGGTCATCAGCCCCCACAGAAGCTAGCTTTGCCCCTCAGTTATCCAGTCCCTGCATGGGCACTATGAAGCGGACCACTGCAGTGGTAGCAGAAGAAATCAATGGGGTCAGGCATCGGAGTAAATAAAGGAATGTTTCAATTACAAAAACAAAATTTCCCCCCTTACCTTATACATAGACATGTTTGCTGCAGAATGTTCAATTCAGTTGGACTGTGCTACAGGGATAATACAGCTAATGAGTAATAGAAGTCTGTCATTTAAAATCTATTACATTAGACTCATAACTACAGTTAAAAACCAAGCTAATCAAATTTCGCATGAGCGCCAATACTGAGGGAAAATTTGTGCACATTTACTTTTTTTAGTGTACCATTCCTTTAAGCTTAGCCCAAGAAGTGGGGAATTGTTTCTTAACCAATCGAAAGTGTGCTGGTTAAAAATAAAGCCTACACAGACATGACTTCTAACAGTAGAGGCTGATGTCAACTGGTCGTGAATTCAAAGCATTGCATATTCAAAGCCCCCTTATCAGTAGTAACGAGCACTTCACTGCACTAGCAGCTGGTTCCAACCATACGGATGCTTTAATGGTGTGTGACTGATGACAGCAGTACAATAACCATTACTAGAGGAGGCACAGGACATGGCTTCTAGACATACAAACAAACAAAAGAAGCACACACAAACTGTTCCCTAAAGTAAAACGGACACACTCAGGTTGGCCTACATGCCTTTTACATTCAGTCAGCTTATAGTTACACTTCTAAATGAAAACCAATCAAAGGCAAATTACCTCTATTGATTTTTACAGTCCTTAAGGGCGGTCTCCCACTGCTCTAAAGCTCATCCACTGGTGCAGGCACTGCAGAAATCTTAATGATGTAGACCAGCTCAGTACAGGCCATACATTACCTTTAAAAATACATATATAGCCCTGATACAAGCAAAGATTGGTCTTGCTTCCCAAAAACAGTGGAGACGTCACACTCCCATACAGTTGAAATGCCGTGAGCTTATGTGGGCTTTGTTTTTTTGGTCTTGACACCATTCAGCCCCCTGTCTCTAGAGACTTACATCATCCATACAAACAGGGTAGCCCCTTTTTTTTCACAACATGGAAATGCTTACTGACCTACTACTCTTCTGGGATTGATTGCCAAACAAAAAATAGCTTATTTTGGGAAGATTGTCTTAGAACTTATGAATTCCTTATACCGTGTAAAGACATTTCCTGCATCTGGACCCAAATCCTTTAAAAAAAAAATCTATATTTTTGGTGGGATAGTCAGGGGGTGGGGTTACTTTAACACCACCTGCCTAAAATTGTGTACATCACATTTGTACTGCCAAACAGCTCTGACCCATAGAGGCATGGACTCCATTAGACTCTCTGTGGGTGTACTAGGGTATCTAGCACCAAAATATTAGCAGAAGATGCTTGAAGTTTACAGCAAGGTGAAACCTCTATAGTCTGTCCAGCACATCACACAGATGCTCGAACAGAAGAAGTAGCAGAGTGCATTATGCTGTTGTTAGAGGCCACTGCCAGAAGGAAAGAATATTGCCATGAAGGAGTATACTTGGTCTGGAACAATATTTAGGTAGGTATGTTACAAAGTAACACCCAAATGAGCATTAGGACAAGATTTCCCCAGCAGAAGCTTGTCCAGAGCAGCACAGACCCTTTGCTGGCTTGCCTTCTTACCATAGTGCAACCTGTTGCCATCTTTTCCTTGGATGTGAGATGTACCTGGTTATCACCATGATGTTAAAGAAAACATGAATAATCACATCAGGCCACTTTATACATCTGCTTTATGGTCCTGTTTTTATGCTCATTGTTGGCTCTTTCCGTGGTGGAAAGGTGGTCTGCAGTCCTATACACAAGCTGCAGTGCACACCATGTTCTGACACCTTTACATCACAGGCAGCATTAACATATTTAGCAGCTTTCGTCGGCACTAGCTACAGCATACCAAAAACACCACACACAAGACGTGCTGTTTCGGAGATGATCGGACCCAGACGTCTAGTCATCAATATCCAGAAACGACGAGGTTTAATGGCTACCTAATACATGTCACCCCTTCACAGGTACCACTGTAACGAGATAATCAAATTTATTCATGCACTGTTCAGTTGCTTTAATGCTGTGGTTAATTGGTATTTATACATGTCGAAATCATTTGAAGTCGATTGCTTGGGCAAGGTTAAACAAAGGCATCAGTACAAAAAACCTGTCAAAATTATTACATACAAAACCTCCTGATAATTATTTAAGCTAATATTAAATATTGAATCTTTATATTATAGTTATTATAAATTATTACACTAAATTACTAAAGCTGATTGCAATTATTTTAGTTTTATTATTTAAGTATTTTCTCCAAGCTTGAGGGATGTACATGTAAATAAAGGAAATGATAAAATGAGTGAAATGAGTATATATAGAGAGGTCAGATGAGATGTCATGGGTGTTATGAAAGTGTCTTATCAAAACATCTGACTGTTCTTGACAACATTTACAAAGCATAGAGTAATAACCTAACCTTTTTTTTTTTACACAACAGCTCAGCCTAAAACTAACCTTATTAAATAACCCCCCCCCACCACCACCACCACCACCACCACCACACACCTGTTCTATGGTGCATCTATGACATGAAATGACAAAAATGTCAACACACTGACATCACGTGACAGTGATCTGATGGTATAAATCACTCAGCTCCGTTGCGTTGGGCGATACAGCAATAATGTAACACTTCACAACAGACAGCAATTCCTCTTGTGGTTACAACAGCTGGAACCAGAAACTGTGCTGCCAAAACAGCAGTACCACACTAAATAAAAATCACTGCACTCATAGTTTCTAATGTATCGCATAATGCAGTTAAATGGTATTTTCTAATGAAATGAAGCTTTGTTCAGAAAAAGCCTGTGAACCTGCTTTTGAAAATGTGTCCTGCAATGCAGTTCATCACAAATACAATAAACTAGTTAAGACTGTTCGCCCACTTACAACTACCTTTAATTCTGAATATGCTGACTTAGTTTCCTGATGTAGTGACGCCACACCAACCCAACACTTTCCAACCAAGACCAACAAACCCAAACACTGGCTGGGTGTGCCATAACTGGTCAGAGAATGTAAGGAAGACTCTGGTTCACTCTCTCATTTGGCTTGTTGGTTTCCCTTCTGACAATCTTAATTCAAAGCAGCCTGTGTATGTTGGAGAAACACTGGTCTATAAATGTAATGTGCTGCGTGTAGTAAGCTTAGAAAATGTTTAAACTGATGAAGTATGGCTATATCTGTGCAGCCACAGAGATAAGCTATCTGCACAGTGGTAAGGTCAGAAAAGCAAGCTATTGACAGATCTATACACATTTTATCATCAGAGGACCACCACGGAAACTACAGATGTAAACCACTTTAAAAATATTTGATTATTCTTTTCAAAGCAAGTTAGAAAAGTCCTTACCAAGTGTAGTGCTGTATGACCGAGGTTCAACATTCAATAAAAAGGCAAAACACATGAATCACAGGCGCGGGTTTAATACGGCCAAACACAAACCGGACACCTCCAAGAACATTAATTTGGTAGAAACAACAATAACTACAGCGAAGCTGTGTGCAAGTCACAAGTTTCTTAACTAACCCCATCATCCGTTTCAGCACTGAGGCTGTGCTGATGTGAACTGATGTGAACTAAAGGAGTCTCTTCCTCATGATGCTCAACCGCAAACATGACGGTGCTGCTTACAACTGTAGGTGAGTAACTGCGGGTGCCAAAAAGCCGGTTGTCTACTGGTCAGAGACATCACTATAAGACATCATTATAAACATTTTAGTGTAACACAATTATCGAATATGTTATAGGAGTAACTATATTGGGCAGAAGCGGCCAATAAAACACGCCACAACACGCGTATGCGGTCCTCAGCTCGCATTAACGGCACTGTACGTTACACAAATACCGATGAAACTATAAAACTGTTAAAAATATATGTTTTAACACTTTAATCCTTCCACTCCAACCCATTCACTGGCCGAGGACTACATTTACTAGCAGAGACGTTGTGTAGATGGGATAGTTTAGCTAAGAAGAGACTGGCTAGCAGGCAGGCTAACTACTCACAGTTCGTTGTTCAAAAAAAGTTCCTGCTAGCTAGCTAACCTAGCCTAGCGACATAACTGCTCAGTTAACGCTAGAACTTAGGCCCACACTTCTCAGGACCACACAAACAGCAATTAAACGTAGGATAAATTTTGTCTAAACGCGTTCGGTGGAAATAAACAACTTTCCGACTCGCGTGTTTTATTTCTCTTCACCCAGCGCTGCATTAGCACAAACATTAGCAGGCTAATCAGAGAAAACTTTTTCAATCACTTGTCGACACCCCACCCCCTGAGGAAAACACCCCGGCTAAACTATCCCGAGAGAAAGTGAGTGGTTTAAGAACCATCGAAACATGTTTGTCAGGTGCTGGATTATCAAAAGATTACATACCTCTGATAAAAATCGTAGCGTCCCTCGACCTTTCCTCTGTTCTACAAACACCAACACGAAGGAGGATTTTTTTTCCTTTTTTCTATCGGTCTTTCCCCCCGCTCCTCGTCTCTCCTGCCCTGGCGTCAAAGAGACTGCGGCCGAACTACTTCAGTCCGTATCACTCCGCCTATTTGACAGTAGTCACACTCTCTGCTGCTCCTCAGTCTTAGTTGCTAGATGGTAGGGATCAGAGGTGGGTCGATACATTTGCTCAGTAACACAAGTTAACCGAGTACATATTTTGATTTGTGCTAATCCTATTATTTATAATTAAGCATATTTAAGTGGAAATGAATCTTTTTTTTTTTTTAAAACGTATTTACATTTTAGTCCTTCACATGTATTTTCACACTGAGGTGTGTGAGTTCACTTTGTTGTTGGTGATACCAGCTGTGCTTCTCACTTTGGAGCAATAGTGCAAACAGAAAACGTAGGGCTAAAATAACTTCAGTTCTTATTATGATAGGACAAATGCTGGATTTCTACAGTTTTTTAAATACATTTTGAAACATTTGTTTTTACTTCAATCCTTATTTCATTTTCATTCTGCTTATGTTGATACCAGGGCAAATATATTGGTACTGTATTTCTACAGTGGAAACCAGGCATGTGAACATCATATTTAGTGAACAACTATTTTGTCTAACTTATCTTGCCATTGTTAACACACAAAGTGTACCACAATGAAATATGACCTCTGCATTTAACCCATCACATGCGCATGTGTGGAGCAGCATGTGATGGTACCTTGCTCAAGGGTACCTCAGTGGTACCTTGGTCGAGACTTGAACCTGCAAGCTTCTGTTCACAGGGGCAATGTCCTAACCACTAGGCCACCATGGCCTACCAGAGGAGGATGGGTTCCCCATTCTGAGCCTTGGTTCCTCCCAAGGTTTCTTCCTACTGCAAGGGAGTTTTTCCTTGCCTCTGTCGCCCTTGGCTTGCTCTTTGGGGGCTTGGACCCGGTTTCTGTAAAGCTGCTTTGTGACAACGTCAGTTGTAAAAAGCGCTATACAAATAAACTTGACTTGACTTGACTTGACCATGGCCCTTTGCAACAGTACTGAATAAACTCCAAAACAGTCCAATGAAGTAACGTACAATATTTTAATATTATCATCTCTAAAAAACAGCATCAACACAAATATCAACACTTATTTGCATTTTCCAGGCAAATCTCTTAACCAAATATCTGGTTGTGTCCCATAGTGGTGTAGAATATCACATGCACAAGAATCATACAGGTCCTGTGAGCCTGGCTTAAACACAAATGGCTGTTCAAGACTGGCTGTAGAGTCAACTAGCTTAACAAAAACTGACTTTAAGAGGGAGGTGAAACATGATTTTCTGGAAAAAATCATTTAACATGACTTATTGGCTAATTTTGTTTTTCTCAGATTGCTGGCCAATGGTGATGTAGGCAGAAGTCAGAAGATGTTGGGTTAATATCATTATACTTGGATGGAAAGCAATAATTTTGTCTATTAAATGGTCTGGTACGATTAACAATACTTAATATGACCAGTGACAACTAATAATGTAGAAAAATGTAGATTTTAATTTCAGGGTGGCTTAACACTCAGTTTTGCTGCACAGGCTACACACATTGGTGGTTGTGTAAAGGAACACGGGTCTAATCAGGTCTGATCAAAGGCCACTGAGCTTCTAAGGTTTGCTGGACTGCAGGTAGAGACATCTACTCTTCAGGTCTCAGGGTTGGAGCTGGCTATGTAACTAATAAGTAAGCCTGTACCTTTTTCTTCAGAGAATTACAGCAAATAACTGAGGAACCTAAAAAAAGAAGGAAAGAAATGTATTTAGTTTTAAATTCACTTTATGACAAGTAGCTGGTCACTTTTGCATTAATGCAGTTATTGTTGGGTTATATTCATTAAATTTTTTAAAAAGATGTATCATTTTTTATTAAGTGATACTTTCTCACTGTGTAATAGGGCTGTAACAATGAATCGATCTGTATCAGTCCATCAACCAAAGTAGTGCACGATCTGATGTATCAATGTGATAAAGATTTTACTCTGAGCAGTGTTTTGTACTGAGAATCTGCTTCTGCTGATGACTACACTGCTGTAGTTGACCTTTAATAAAATATTTACATTATAATGTGTTTGCATGTGTGAGATCATGGAAATGTGGCAGATTGTGTGAATTTTTATCATATTTTATTATAACAGCAGACCCCAGTATCACAGAATCAACCAAATCGCATCAAACCGAATTGCATCGGTGCAAATTTTGAGGTATCGAGAACGTATGGTATCTGTGGCTAAAATAATTGGATGAGATCGAATCGAATCATTATAAAACTCATCATTTACACCCCTAAAGTGTAATGTGTCTAATTTAAGTACTGAGCATAAATCAGCATCTCTCAGTAAAAACACGAATGTTAGAAAAAATACAAACAACATTAGTACAATAATTTTGATTTTATGTGTCAGTGTGTGTTTGCTTTTCCAGACACCTCCTCGATGGAAGCCCAGTGTTACCTGCAGTTCTCAGTCAAAAACCTGGTTTTGCTCAATCACTACTTTCAAACTAAACCTGTGTTCTTCTAAGCAGTGCACAAAATTTCATCTATTTTTTTAGGAACAAACAAACCCTGATACTTTTTTCTGCTTTCTTGTTTGTTTGCAATTATTTTAATGTTAACTTAATTTTAATAATGTTTTTTGCTGGCAGAAAAACACAGCTGAGATAAATGTTTTTAAGCAGTTTGCAAACTTTCGTGCAGTACTGTACTTTATGTGTGTAGACAGACACACACACACACACACACACACACACACACACACACACACACACACACACACACAAACACGTGTGTATATATCATTCCCTAGTGCCGCGTTACAATCGTGCGTGAACAGCAGCGCTCTAGCGGAAGGACACATTCTGTCTGCACCTCTTTCCAAAGGACTGCTTTGGCTCTTCTGCAGCTGTGTGACGTCACGTTGTTTGGCTCCTCTCTGTCTGGCTTTGAAAACTCCACAAGGCGGCCGACCAATAAGCAGACGCGAGGCTGCGCAGACGCACGAGGTCATTTTTCTGTTTAATTGATTTGATGAAGACGATTTTACTGATTTAGCTTTTCAGTAGTTCAAATACTAAAATATATTAATATATTTATTTAATAATTCTGTAATATATTAAATAAAATGTCAGCCTTCATAGGCTGATAGATGTTGTGACACGGTGATGTCAGCCGTATAAATATTCAAAGCAGTATAAATATTTTAGGTTTAAAGCAACTCGCCACAGTAAAATACTTTGGGCATTTACAATAAAAGCGAAACAAATAAAAAAGATAATTGATCGTCTTGTAATATTACACAAGTGTCCACCAGGGGGCCGTGTCTGTCCAGATAAGTCGTTGCTGTAGGACCTGGGCCTTAGCAAGCACAGCCTACTACACAGACGCACAAATTGTTTTTGTTGCAGTTTTATGCTGTTTGTGTCATTGAGCACTAATGACTCGTTGTTGGTTTTTTTTAAGATATACACATTTATCATGTAAAAGTGACTCTAACGTATGGATAAGTGAGCCATTCCCTGTTGTTTTAATGGAAGAGTAGTTTGAGCATCAAACAAAAAGAAAAAGAAGAAAAAACCCACTACAGATGACATCTCCATAAGGAGCAACACAGCAGGACAGATGGGAAACTGTACCTCTCCTTTGCTTCTCAGACACCTGATGTCCTTTTGGACAGACTGAGAAGATTGATGTGCCCATGGATGTTCTACCTTTAGCACTGCTTATTTAATATAAGCATTTGTTCATTCATTCATTGTCCAAACAGCTTCTTCCATAGCAGGGAAGCTGGAGCCAATTTCAGCTGACTACAGGCCCAAGGTGGGGTTCACCCAGGACAGGAGGACAGCCCATCACAGGGCAACACATAGACGGACAATGATTCACACACACACACTCATACCTATGGCCAATGTAGAGTATCCAATCAACCTATTGCAAGGCTTTAGACTGTGGGAGGAAGACGGTGCACCCAGAGGGGAGAGCTTGCAAACTCTGCACAGAAAAGCACCCGTGGCCAACCTGGGGATCAAACCTGGAACCACTGCACCACCTCAATATTAAATAGTATTATCTGACTAAAATGAATTTTATTGCACCCAGTCATATGCTGCTTAATGGAAAGCAACACTGTGGAACTGATCCTATTATTGCTGTATGTTGAATCATTCCATAAAGGCATGTAAACCGTAATAACATTCTCATCCTGCAAGCTCTGCAGGCTCTGGTGCACCAGGAGTCTCTCGCTGGGTGTCCGGCCTGTAGTATAAGGGAGCTATTGTGGGTGAAGCCCACAAAGTAAAAGGCCAGGGCAGAGGGCAGCAACTGTAGCACAGGTCATGTATGCTAGACCTTAACCAAAACATCTGTTTCTGTCTATAACAGGGGTGCCCCTGCACTGCAATCACAGCAGAGGCCTGTTCTTCAATGGTTGACAGTTCTCATCAGTTTATCACCTTTTTTATGTAAGTTTCCTAGCAGGAAAACTAAACACAGTCTGGTTGTGTTATTGTAAACTCTTTCGTTCCTTTGAGGAGCCACGCCTGGCGAAGCACAGCTCAACAGCATTTAAAAAGGAGGGTTAAAATGATTATTTTTTTAATATAAAATTATGCTTCTAATGAGGTATTGGTTGCTTTCAGTTTGGCCTTGGCTCTTATCATGTATTATTTCAACTAGATTTCAGAGATTTCTACTGTAATCTCCATTCAACTGCGATTGCTGAACCTATGTTTTCTATGGCTTTTTAATCATTTCTTCCCCTTCAACAGTGTGGAGTTTGGCATATGCAGAGCCCAGCACCACATAACAGTGAGTGTTAATAACTCTGCATATGTTTCACATTACAGCTTCACACAATGATCTAGACTCTGTAAGTCATATTTGTGTCGACAGTGATTGAGAGAAGACACTCACAGGAGTGAGTAGGCCTCTGTTCTGTTAGACTTGATAACTGAAGGTTACATATTCCAGTAGTGTGTAATAAAAAATCTAATAATATTGAAACCCAAAACCCAAGGTCACCAATTATATTTTTTCTAAATATTTCTTGATTTTTTTTTAATTCAAAGCATCATATGCTCTCAAACTCTCCACACAGCACAAGATTCTAACATTTAATAAAAAACTTGACCATGACTCTTTAAATGATATTCAGTCAGTCTGGTTTGCACATCATGACTTATGCTATTCTGTGACTACTGGCTTTATGTTGTCACTTCAGTAATGTTAGCATTATTGACTGAACTATTCCTTTTAGAGCATTCTGTAAATGACCCTAAAGAAAATACATTCTCTTTATTCAAACCCCTTAAAGTAAAGCATGGAAGCAACATGAAGCACGTTATCCTCACAGTTCTGTCCACACGGTGACCTTTGGTTGCTGTGTGAAGTACCTTACAATTTTTAGGCTTTTAGTAAGTGTGTCTGGCAGGCTCTCGGCAGCCTCACAGCTGGCTGTGTCAACTTGCTGGTCTCCTACAGCATTAACAGCCTGCCTGTGTCTGGCCCTTAGAGTAAAATCCTGCTGGAATGTTTCAGTCAGACCTGTGGCTAGGCTGCCAGCTGAGAGTCTGCTACTGTGCACATATGTTTTCCTCTCTGTCTTCATTAGATTCGCTAAACTACTGCAAGACAAAGACCCGGACTGATGGTGATAAAACATGTATAATACAGAAAGACATGCAGGTTTTATGTAGTTTGTTCTTTAATGCTACCACCTGCCCATTAGAGCATGCTTCCTAACACAAAAAACATTAGAGGAAGCATAAAAAACTTCAGTAACTTTTGTTTTACCTTTATTTAAGGTCACTGCTGGGACCATCAGTCCGTTCCACTAGATAAATATCTTTCAAAAGACGTGTATTACACACAAGGTTGATAACCATGTACTTCTGTTCAGCGTATCTCTTAACTTCACAGAACGTTTTCAGTATTATTGCAGATGATTATAACAATTGGTTTTAATAAGCAGTGATCTTACACACCTGTGGTTAAAATTGGTCATTTTTATTGTGAAATGTGTAAATATTGTTCTTTGGTTCCACACAAAATATCCTCAGTACAGTGCCCAGAACCTGCTCCTTAAGTTTGGCGGCTGTCTACCAACTTTTCAGAAAGCCCCAATTCATCCACACATTTATCAGGTCTACCCAGATGCCCATGTTCTCACCACAACATCTTTAAGCTGTAACATTCCCTTTCTAGCCTCTGTACATTGTTTTTGTGTGTTATAGTATGATGGATATGTTTGAAATTCCCTCAGCTGTGTAAAAGCTGTTAAATGGTTTTTGTTCAGTGCGGCTACACCTTGGCTGCCATTTCTGTTGGGTGGATGAGCAGGACCCTCTTCAGTGGTAATGAGACTTTTGCCAAACTTAAAGTACAAATGAACATCAGTACATTAATTTACAAATGAATTGTGTTTGTTTTTGCATATGTGTTCGTGTTCTTCTGCACCATCGGAAAAAAAAAGAAACTTCAAAGACGTAAACTTGACCTGCACTGGTATGTGCCCAAATAGCATTTTGTTCCAGCTTAAACCATGCAAACATGCTACATTTATATCAAACAACAAATCTAAAAACATAGTGGAAAACAACAAAACATTTTGCAAGATTTGACCTAAAGTACTATTTAGACTTAAATTCAGATAAAGAAGTCGAATGGACAAATATTCAGTACTCATTAAGCTACATGGCTAATTGCATTTTCAGTCTGCAGTTCTTTAAAATATTGCTTTTCACCCCAGTGGACATCATTGCCTTTCAAAAAATACTGAAATGCTAAAGTTTTTACTTCTCCATCTTTATCCTGTTTGTTGAAATGGACTTTCTACAAATCAGTTAATTACCTCCTCACTGCTCATAAGACGGTGACTTATTGTGCACTTCAATCATTCTAAAGTGGTGGAGATTGGAAGTAATTCAGTTTTTCACAAGTTTACTGGACTCTGGACATTGTTCTGCTGGAACGACTGTTCAAGACCTTCTGGAAGAGATCTTCTGAAAAATGATAAGAAATGAAGTCATTAATGAAATCCGCTTCATTTACACCAGATGCATCTTGCAATAACCATAAGGCATTAAAGCTCCATTAGATAACGTTTAAAAAAAAAAGAAAGAAATTGCTGTCACTGTGTCCAGACAGTAGTACATGACACAGACAATCCGTGATCAAATCAAGCTCCTCTGGCTCTACACAGTGCACTTAACTATATTTGCAAGGATTCAGTGCACCTGAATCAAAGCAACGGATCAGAGCCAGGAGAAAATCTCATGGAGTGTCAGTCACTGCTTGTCCCCTTCCAATGCACATGATTCAAATCCCAGACATGAGTTAACCTCATTTCAACTTGACCAAGCTTCTAGCTAATGTACGGCCAGGTGAAAAGCAACAGTAAAACATGTTATAAGTATCTGTGTGGCATTTAGTTCATGTTTAATTTTTTCCAATGTCTGCAATGTTTACATGGACTTTTCAGTTGCCATTGTTGCTAGCCTGTGCAAGCACTGCAGCTTGCTCTGCAGGGAGGGGCTTTGGAGGCAGGGCTGGAGCATAGTGGTGAGGAGAAGGCTACGACCTGAAACTTGTACTTGTAAAATTTCAACCTAAGTCCACTCTCTTCTCAATCTTACCGACTGCAGCTTTAATGGGTATTTGCTCATATTTTGTTGAAGGGTATTTACCATTTTTCATGATTTGTGAGCCAGCCTAGAAAGAAAACAAAAATTTTTATAAATATTAAATAATATTTCAATCATTGAGCTAAAAATTCCTTTTACCATGTACTAAATTCCCAAAAATCTTGTTAAAATTTGAGATATGCTAAAACTCACCCTTGCTGCAGAGGTACGGCTTGTTGAAGACCTGTCTGCCTGGTCACTCACAGTTTTAGGAGCTAAAGAAAAATCACATATGCTGTAAAAAAAAGCTGAAATCAGCACTGCCTAAATCAAGCTTTTAGAGAGAAACAATGAGATCTTACGCAGCGGCTTTATGATTGAACCAACAGCATGCACGACTCCATTAGTAGCCATCATGTCAGCATCAACAACTGGCACCCTGTTGATGTACATAGTGGAGTTCCGCTAAAAAGAGAAAACATGTTTCTTAGACCTTAGGACTAAAATCACAGTAACTTCTGTAAACACACAGCATGAACACGTCTGTCAAAATCATGATATTTTTTACAGACATTTAATGTTTAATATTTATGTATGATTTGCATTTGTTTTATGTTAAAAACATAATCTACACATTGCCAACATTCAGTCATAATAACATTTAGTCATAATTTAGGCTTTCTTACAACAGCACCAGTTTTTCTCTCTAATGAGACATTTGACAAGATGTACTTTAAGTGGTTAATTACGATTCTCACCATGCCTAGCTCCAGTTTGTCTCCTGAGAGGGGCTTCACTCTGGTATGAGATGTCACCCCACCACTAACGAGAAACTCTTCACCTATGTGATACTTCAGAACTTTGGTGAGTTCTCTTGGATCTCCTGCACAGAATATGGCATAGAGATTCATTACACAAGTGTTAGCATTAGAAACCTGACACAGAATACAGCACAACTTATGAAGTACAATATACTGTACTGACAAATGTCATTATCTGTGTCTTTTTAGTCTATACTATTGAAGTTTAAGGGAGGGACAATACTCGTGAGTTTGTTGAGGTCAGCTGGGGCCATGGCACGGAATGCGTCATTGGTGGGAGCAAAGATGGTGTAGGCCCCTTTTTTGTTCAACAGCTCAGTCAAGCCTGCTTTCTGAATGTTGTCCACTAAAATGCTGTGAGGGAAAAATCATTAATATACATAAAGACGTGTACATTCCAAAGAAACAGTTAGATTGACAGGCCAGTTTCCACCCATTTCATCAGATTTGTGCAGAACTCTTGGCTTCATGTTGGAGCTTGTTAGCTATCATTATGAAACAGTGTTGAGAGGACTGGCATTGAGGTATTTGAATGTGGGTGGGAAGGAGAACAGCTGCATATACTCTTTCACCCTTACTAAGCTGGTAAAGCCATTGCACCCTTTTAGGGCTTTTTCCCTCCATGGGTTTTTATAGAGTTTTTTGGCTTTAAAGAGAATTGCTGAACACAAAGTACCACCTTAAAATCAGGCAGCACCTGTGAGGTGATGGAGTTCGTGCCTGGAACTATTTCTTTACTTTTCTGTTCAAAGGGAAATGGCATCTTTGGCGTCAATCCTTTACTGACTGTAAGAGTATCAGTTATTAATGAATCGTCAGCTCGTCACCTGAAACGACTGTCAGCCTTCAGAACATCCATGACCGTTCCCATGGGAGGAGCCAGGACCTTGTCCACGGTGAACATGGTGGCATAGCGGCCGTTTTTGTCATGGGCAGCAATGCAGGCATTCTCGATGCAAAGGTTCTGGAAAGCATACGGCAGGAGTGAGTTTAGGGTGGTTTGCTATTGCCATCAGGGGTGCTGATTCAGGACTGTGTTTTCTCGGAAGATAGATGGTGTGCAAGTGGGCTACGGAAAATGTTAGGGTGATCCAGAGGAGAGGTTTCCGGTGGTCTGTGAATTCCATTACACAGTAGAAATGTGAGAGTTCAAAAGCATTCGATACATCACCACTGTCATGAACATGAGTGGAAATAAAAGACACAAAACCAGTACAATAATTACTGGGTCATCTGGGGTTTGCTGCTTCACATCTCATCTTTAGAGTAATATAGGAAAATTCCCCTACATACTGTAGAGCTGTCAAAAAAATAACAAATGCTCAATAAGACTTGCCTTTAAAAACAAGAAGTGTGGCCACAATGCCACAGCCTTCTCTCTACTGCATTTATTAATGTCTCATAAATGTCTATTACATTCACCCATATCTCATAATAATTGTTCTATATAAAACACAGTATTGAGAAGACTGATAATCAAAGTGGGTAATGACAGCTGTATTTGATTTTTCAGGTCTGCTCTTTCACTTGTTTTAAATACTGTAAAATACAATCAAAACGATCTAAATACTATTTTTTTACCTTGAGTACTGAATTGTTGTGTCTGTAGTAAGAAGATAACTTACGTTTCTGTACACAAACACTCTAAGTTTATTTCCTCCAAGGGTTTCCAGCTCTTGCCCATGGTACAGACTCTTGGAGGAGAACTTGTTCTTCAGAATGTGGTTCCTCAGCACTTTTCTCATTTCAGGAGTCATAGTTAAACTGCCTGTGTAGAGGTTTCATAATGATACTGAAATTAGCAAAACATAGCGGTTTTGAGATATAGATGAGAAAGCCTCACCTATATCTCACTAAGAAAAAAAAAACTAAGAAAATACTTTAAATCCAACCTTTGAAAGCATCATTTAGAGGTGCTATCAGAGTCACTGGCTCTGAGCCAGTAAGGTGAGGACCTAGACCAGCATCTAGGAAAAGTTTGGTAGCTGTGGAAACCAGTGGAGTTCCCTCAGCGAGTTCCTTAAGGGTCTTAGCTACAGAAACAAAAATGCAAATATTTCAGTCAAAAGATAAGATAAGATAAGATAAGATAAGATAAGA
>JBBPDA010000034.1:7206404-7225419 GCA_037974385.1 Arnoldichthys spilopterus | reverse complement strand
AGGGTCTTAGCTACAGAAACAAAAATGCAAATATTTCAGTCAAAAGATAAGATAAGATAAGATAAGATAAGATAAGACAAGACTGAAGTGATACCTGAGTCAGGGATTAGAAGTTCATTAATGTAATGGATAACTCCATTGGTGCCAAGCTTGTCCTTTTCTGTAACGATGGCTTTGCCATTGAGGGTCATTTCACCTCCATCACAGCCCACTTCCAGCACTGTGCCCTGGAGAGTTTCCAGTGGTGTTCCTGCCACAATGGACTCAGAGCAATGCAAGTTCTTCAGGATGTGGTAATTCAGCAGATCTAGGCAAGAAAGATGCAATAAAGTCATAATAATGTCACATACACAGAGCACTTTAGAATTTAAAATGATCAGATATTTGAGTTATTTTGGAGTTTCTCCAAGCTTGTTATATTTGGAAGCTTTATAAAAATTTTATTCTGCTTTACCTTTAAGTGCTACAGGGTCTCCCAAAATTCTGTCTAGCATATCTTGGGGAATTTTCTTAAACGCCTCATTGGTTGGAGCAAAGATTGTGTAGGAACCCTCATTCTCCAACATTGAAGTGAGGCCAGCAGCTGCAATAGCAGTCTAAAATGTACAATAATTATAAAATAAATAAACAAATAAATAAACATTTAATATATGCAATTTATTAAGTGGACGCAGAGGAAGAAGTGAATGTAAATTTTTAACATTTCTATTTTTACTAGTTTAGAAAAATGCCTCACTCTACCTGCAGTGACTCTAACTCATCTTCAGTCTCGAGGAAAGAGTGAACGTTGTTAGTGATAGCAGTGATGACTCTGTCAACAACGTGAACGATTCCATTAGTGGCATGCTGATCTGTCTTCACCAGTCTTGCACAGTTCACTGTCACAATCTACAAAAAGTTTTACAATAAGAGCACCACTGTTAAATAAATACCAGTTTGTTTTACTGAGAACTACTCTGTTCAAAAAGGTTCACACAGGCACTAAGAGGCTTGGTAGCTTGACGCAGACAGACTCCATAGCACAATGTGAAGAAGCTCAGGCTAAACAGAGATAAAATAAACAACATAGTTCCACAGACACTACTATAAACATGGCTGCTAGTGCTTTTTGTTGTTAGTCATAGCTGCCTGTTGACGTCCTAAAGCAGAAATCACTTACTCCATTGGGATAATGGTGGACATGAACATCAAAGTCCTGGTACATGGAAGAGAATGAGGAACCATGCTTTAGCTCTTCTGAAGTCAAACGTTTGTTGACCATGTGGTAGTGCAATGCATTGAGGAGCTCAATGTTGACATTGCTCACCAAGGCATCCAGAATTTCCTAAATTAATGACAGAAATTTGAACAGAGTTTGCCTTTATAGTTTCACCCATAAGTAAATACAAACATAATATAAAGTTTTCTTGTGGCCATTAGGTGTGTTTAGTTCTCACGGTGGGAAGGGCAGCCCAGGCTTCATTGCTGGGGGAAAAAAATGTGAAACTGCCAGGTCCTTCAATCTCCTCCTGCAGCTTAGCTCTCTCAGAGTACATCTTAGTGGTAGTTGATCCAACCACACCAAGGGTTTTGAAGATATTCACCAAAGGAAGTGCTAAGAGAGACCAAGATTTTTTTCATAAGGATATAGTGGACAACTTCAGTTAATGTGACTGAGGATAGACTTTCTCTATCATTGCTGATTGTGTTATTCATACCTGCAGGGCAGCCCTTTTCTCCAACCACCTTTTCATAACCTGGACAGCATTCGTAGGTGACCACACTGCGAAGCAAATTAAAAAATGCAAGACAATAATTTTAAACTGACACAATGTAATTAACCATACATAAAGTAGAACTGTGATTTGGGAATCTGCAGTGAGGCCACTGTAAATGACGTTAAGTACATCCACTGCAACACAACCATGCATTTAGCTTCAAATACTCATTACCCGACTGAACAAGTTTCACTGCAAGCACACTGACACACTAACCTCAAATATTATATGAATTGATATAATTTTTTTTCGTCTTTCTATATGCAGAACACATTTGAATACACAAGTTTAAAGTCATGAAAACACCTCTGTTCAGACACTGTTGTGAGTTCGTTAGACATATTCTGAAAGAAACTGGCCTATAACTCTTTACCAGTGAAGGGTTCTGTGGAGCAATAGTGCTAGACCAGATGCAGCTCTATGCACTGCAAACAGCACACCCCAAGGCAAATTGCACCATTCATTTTTTCTTCCTTCTAGATATATGCATTTTCATAATAAATCTGTTCTGGGCTTGAGTTGGCCTTGGAAGGTCATAAAATCTAATTTCCTTAAAAAGAATCCAAAGACACATCACCGGCCAGAGGAAACTCCAGAGAAGGGGCTTTGGGACCTATACTGAAATAACAGCTCTTGCCAGTATAAACAAAAGAGACATTCTTAGGAATTGCCAAGCTAAGGTGCAACCATAAGGCTACTGGATATTGTTATAGAACATAAGATTTTTTTTTGTTTGTTTTTTCATTTTTTCATTTAATTTGTTGCTAACTTTGGTCTTTTAGTCACGTGGCACTTTTGAAATGTAACAAAATACATAAAAATTAAATTGTAAAAACAATTATTGACATTGGAATTGTATTGCAGATTACCAATCTGTAATACGATGGCTGTATAACCAGATCATTCAAATTGACTATGTTCTATAACAACTGCAACAATCAATATAATTTTATTTTTGAACAACACATTATTGATTTGATAAATACATGTTATTGATACTTGATGTTTAAGTTTTCATGCTTGCATGTTCCAAATTTATTGAAGTGACTGTGTGATCTTTTAGCTTTATGTGGCTGTTACAAAATTGAACACACTTGGAATTCTCCACAGCTAAATTAAATTTAAGATTTTTCTGAATGTTGATTGTTAGGCATAAATTCACCCTGTACTCCACATTTTTCTTGACTGATTTAAGAACATCAGTATTTAGGTAATACTCAATAAATAGAGTAAAAAGAGCAAAGCACAAACAAAAAGGACAATCCTGATATTCAGGAATAGGGTGCCCTTGTAAAACAGAGAACTGAAAAGCAGACTGAACTGATTATCAAAACAGATTGTAACTCAACTCTTATTTGTTCTCTGCCAGCATAAACAAAGACGGTAGCCATGGATATCTGACAAAACAAATACCCCAGCTGCACAATTCAAACACTGTATACATTAAATTTCCAAGTGGTGTAGCAAGCTGTCCATCGGAAGTGTAAAGTTGCTAACGCCTCAGAAAAGATGCTGAAATCTTCACTATATTCATAAAAATGGACCCTCCCAGCTGAGTCACCACATTGTTCATTCTTGCTAAAAATATTGGTTCCTATAATGGAATCAGCATAAAAAACTACAACATAGCTCCCATGACAACTTTATAGCTCCTTAAACAGGGCTTAAAAATGTCTGTGTTCACTAAGTGTTGCTCAAAATAATTTTGTTTAATATGAATTGTTCGTTTTCCTTAAGAGCTTCAAAGATTTTTGCTGCCACAACCAATCCATCAATAGACCCCAACAATGCCTTGACTAAAAAATAACATTTTTTATGTGCAAAGTCGAACACAACAGGTTCCTGTGGTCCTATGGTCTCTCCTCAAATGACCTGGAAACACCCAACCAGACAAAGACTTTGATTGTTCCAACAAAATGCTCACAACCCCCAAAACTTCTAAACCCCAAAAGGGGGTTCTGCAAATCAAGTTGCATTTAAGCTGATAGCCTAAATTCCTGTTTTCACAAGCCGGGTTGTGTCCTTTCACAGCCAGCCTCCACAGACTTCACACAGTCATGAGACTAGGGGTGGAAAACTCCTCGGTTACTTGTGAATGATTTGTGTGTGTTTGGGGGGATATCAGACCCTCAACCCAACTACTAAAGCAGTCATTTCCTAAAAACGTCCAAGCGCCCACAGCAAGTCTCACTTCCTCTCTTGCTTTCATGAGACTTGCTATGAAAGAAACACTGTTTAGAGAGGAGAAGATGAATAAAACAAGTCTTGCTTGGCCATCATACAGTCATTTAACTCCTAGTTACAAGCAGTAGGCTTACACTTCTAGAATAGTGTGGTCCAGCAATAAAACTGCTCCTTATGTCTGCGAATGTAACACTCCACACATGTGGCCTTGGTCTGCCTTGATATACATGTCTATGGAATGTTCAGGCCAGTAACCAATAACACCTTTCCCCCCTGTGGAAACATTAAGATGAACATCAATCAAACAGAGCTTCTGTGGAGAGTGGAGTGGCACTCTAAACCTGTCTCTATGCAAGCAGTGGAGTGAAGACACAGAAGCGCCATCAAATTTGTCAACAATTTAACCCCATTAAAAGCAAAGGTCACCATTGGAAGACACATGGAGTCACTTATTAATAGAGGTCAAGCTGCAACTCAACCCAAACTCACCATCACAACTTTCATACACATTATAAATTTGTTTATTTTAAAATAACCACTTTTTTTTAAATGGCTATAAGAATTATAAGCCCATAAATGAGATGAGTCAAGACACTATAGTTCAGCACTAAACAATGCAAGAATTTTCTAAACAGACCCACTACTAGCACTTAAGTGAACAAAACAAAGATTATTTCATTTCATGCTTCTGTACAAAGAACTTAATTTAAAAAGTTGCTCAAATTGTGCAGTTACGCTGTAGAACAGAGTATGTGAATACTGTGAGGTTATAAAACGGGGAAACCATTCAAGGTCACTTGAACTACAATCTTCAAATATAACAGGTTTTGACTGGATATCACTACAAACAGTAATAAGCATAGATATTGAAGATACTCCGTTTTTTTTTTTACATCATATCTAAGATGACGTCCTTTTTGAATTTGCTGTATTTTAACAGAAAAATTAACAATACTGTGACAAAGAGGCTTGTGAAACATCAGTGGAAGTATGAAAACTTTTTTGTGCACTTTAAGAAAAGGACCTCATGGGACACGAAACTACTGCAGCGTTAATTAGAGGGAATGCTTCAAGTTATGCTTGCTCAGCATTAGCAAATTATCATGCCCTTATTCACTGAATCCGGTGTGACAGGGTGGGTGAAAACACTTTAAAAAGCAGCTCATAGAGCCCCATAAATGAGACAGAGTAGAGCTCTCTCTAAACCATGCAGAATCTCAGCAGCCTGTGCAATATTAGAAAAAACTTATTCAAATATACTTATCTTTCCTAAAGTCGTTTTTGGTGCTCTAGGAACACATAATGCTCAGACTTAAGCAGTGATAGGAACTTTCTCTTCCTGAGGCTATGGCATCCACACTGCTCATCTGCTAACTATTATCACTATTGTTCTTTGGGCGGTAACTAAGTGATGCGGGAAATCAACTGCTTCCTCACACAGCATATGGTGACCTGTTTCAAACTGCTGCAGGGAATTTTTACAAGATGTGCCACTTTCTAATATAAAAAGCATTTATTTTTCAAAATTCATTAAGCTTTGCGGTAACAGAACACAAATCATTTGGTATAGAGGGTCTGTAACTGTGAAGGCATCTGTAAAGCATTGCACAAAGTGGTTCTTGCAAACAGAAAGTTCAATATGTGCATTTGTTTGCAAAAATTCATAAATAAAACTGTGTGTGTGTGGGGGTGGGGGGTGGGGTGCAATTAATGCAATAAGCATAGTTTACTTGTAGCATTGGTGCAATTACTATTTTATTTAAGATATGGGCTCTATTGTGGTCCCAGGCAAAAGAACTAAGCAGTGTTGTGTATTGTGTCCCTGTATGGCCAAGGAATGTGTCTCCCATGGGGTAATGATAACTCTTTTCATGACCTTTTCTCCCCTGTGATTTTGTTTAAGTCTCCTAACAAAAAACAGGCCCCTCTAATGTATTTAAAAAGGTGAATAGTAAGACATATTTAAGCACTAGGCCATTTGGGACAGAAACTGGAAAAAGCTAAATGAGCTCCCTGCCTTGCTGTTCAGACTCTCACAAAATCACTGTCTTTACCTTCATAAGCAACAATATAACCTTCCAGCACTGTAAAATAAGTCACAGGAAGGTTTTTGAATAGCAAACCCAAATCCAATTTCCCACAAACAGTAGACGTTCTTGTGTGCAAACTTGTAATGTCCATTTTTACTAAACTATAAAAAAAATTAAAGCTTATTACAATCTATGACATAATTCTCCCATATATGTACATGACATCTACATGTAAACCCAACAAATATATGATTTCTATATGTTAATAACAGGCCAACAGATTTATTTTTGTCAAATAATGTAACCCACACTGTTTACTCGTCACTGCTACATGCATTCAACAGCAACTGATTTTACTATGATAAAGAAACCACCACAGGATTTCTTTTACTGAAATTCTTTTACATAATTTGTACTTAAACTGTGGATTAACGGAGGGCAGCGGTGACCTAGTAGTTAGGACATTGTGCTAGGGACCTGAAGGCTGCTGGTTCAAGTCCTGGCTCGGGCACTACTGAGGTACCCTTAAGCAAGGTACCGTCCCACTACACTGCTCCATGTCTTAGAAGTTGCTTTAGATAAAAGTGTCAGCCAAATATGTAAATGAACATCTAACTTTACTTTATTATCCAACTTTATTTGGATTTTCTTAAATACATGTCATAATAGTTTTATTTACAATTGGAATTTTTTTTTGTTACATTTAAAAAGTGCTATGTGACCAAAAGACCAAATTTAGCAACAAATTAAATGAAAAAACTAACTTTTAGCCATACAGTTTGATACAATTCAGATGCCTAGTACACAGATGGATCAAATAAAGTTTAACAGTTTATATATGGACGTTAATGGGTTAAAAAAATCAGCATGAACTGTGTAACATGATGTAGGCTTCTCCAGTAATACTGCTTAAAGTATTGTGACTCACGTTGGTTTGCCACAGATTTTACGGTGGTACCACTGCTTGCAGTTGGTGAAGTACTTCTTGTCTGTTCCCTGGATCCTCTGCATAGCACACACGTTAGGCCTGCGTGGACAAAGCGTTAAAACCTATAAGGATATTTTCAGAAATGTGGGTTTGCTTTGAATGTATTCACACCAATACTGGAAGAAAGAAAAGTGAAACGTTTCTCAACTGTGTCAGACATCAGAAGTTCTCTAAAACATCTGGATAACTTCTAGCAAGCTCCAAAGCTCTGACTCAACTAACACTAAACCTCCACCCAGCATAGAGTGTCCTGAACACAGGCTGACACTGCAGTTACCTGTGCCGCAAAGAGTCAAAAGTAGCTTAAACGAAACACAGTGAAAAACATTTTCAGCTGAAAATCTGCTGTGGTGGCGTCCTTACCCATGCTGCCTTCCTCTTATCCTGCTGTGCTGAAGAACGGACTGATAAGGCGACTTTGCGGCAATCACTGTGGCGATTAAAGTGACCGCTAACGCCTGTAAAGTTAGTCGCTTCATCTTTCCTTCAGCGCTTCCTCCGCCGCTCCGAGCGCTCGCGCAGCTGCAGCTGTGATAAATACCGCCAAAAGCTCCTTCTCGGTGGGCGGAGCTTACAGCAGACTGTTACTTGAAACTCCTCAAAAAAGGGTTTTCCTATTTTAAAAAGCGTTTTAAACGAGATTTACGGCTTTTATGTGTGTGTGTGTTAATAAAAATTTGAGGCATAAACAAGAAGGTATAACTTACCAGGCTGCTGTGGAAAATAAAGATTTTGGCAATAAATCACTTCAACACGTATATAACCAATCGGACAATGGGAAAACTCCAGAGCTGTGTCCCAAACCACATGTTTCTGTACTTTACCCAACGCCTTTCTAACGATGGTGTACTATTTCTTCACCACTATTTAGTGTGGTAGTATGCAATTTGGGACACAGCCCAGGTGTAGCCTTCACAAGTCAGATAATAACTACATTTCTTATTAAACACACATAGTACGCCAATCTACTCTTTTGTTTTAGCGTTTATTATATTTATTATGAAGCCCAAATTAAGACTTTAATAACTGTTGGAATTAGATAATGATTGTCTGCTATGCATAAGAATCCCAGTGTTTTTTTTTTTTTTTTTTAGAAATTCCCTATGCTTTAGAGTTTCAGTTTTATTTAAACTTAATATCATGGGTAACAGAATGCATAATGTGTTTTTGTGGAAGTACTGTTTCATAATTAACACCATAGCCCAGTGAGGTGAGGTGTTTTATGCATGGTGTTGAACAAGTCTGTTCTGAGCCAAAAATTGATTGTGATGTACCTTTAAATAGCAGCATGCATTTAAAGATGAAGAGCAGTTTTTGTAAATGGGACAAATGACAAAAAGTGTCTATTTCTTTAAAGCAGGCTAAGTTTTTTTTTTTTTTTTTTTTTAAGAATTTTCATGCTGATAGACATGATGAATGTTTCATGGTCTTTGCCATGTCTTCCTTAACTAAAGACTCCAGTCAAACATGTGGGCAGTAAATGTCTGGTTGTATGAAGTCATCATTGTGTCACAGAAGCAAATCTATGGCCTGTTTTTTAAGTTTGAATCACTTCACTGCAATCTAGGACCTTCTGACAAGAAATGTACGACTTTGTCATCATTTAAGATCAGTTTGTGACAATGTTTATAAAACGTGTAGTTGCGGTAGTCTAGACACTGGGTCTCCTTTAGCAGATCACTCAGAAAAATTGGATGGTGGGATTATAGAGTTTGTTATTTCTGTCCAGTGTTGACAAGCAGTTTAGGCTATGAAAGATGAAAATGAGTGTGATGTTTAAGCCTCATATTAGCACATCAGTTAGTACTTCTGGGCATTAAACCTGGTGTCATAGAAGTTTTAAACACCCATGGTGTCCTCCTGCTTCTGTAGAGTGTGAGGGTGACGGCCTGCAGCGAAATACTTTCAAAATGAACTTAGCGTTAGTGGGAGAAGGGGACAAGAATGTAACCTCTTGCTGCAGGTCCCAATGCCTTTAATGAGAAAGCAATGGTGCAGAGGCTTAAATTACATGAGTGACAGGGTCAAACATTGGACAGTGGACAGCTATGGAGAAAAAGGAGAGGTAGATGGTAATTAAAGATTTAAAGGGGTGAGCTCACTGCAGATGCTAAATCATGTAAAAATGTATAGAATAAGATGATACACATGTGTAGTATCACAAGCAATTCCAGTGCAAACTTTCTTAGTGCCCTACTCATACGAACGTCTAGCACTGTTCTGAAGAGAGGAAGCATGGTTTACTCACTGAAGTCAAGAGGGGAGTCTCCAAATCCTTCTCAGCTGTTAATTCTCAGAACCGAAACTTACCCATGATCTCTGTTAAATACTGTCATATGGTACAGTTGATTTCAAGGAGCAAACGTCACAGATGCTACAGATGTTTTGATCCCTCTTTACCCACGAGCCTTGTGCCCTTTGAACAGTCATCTTTGACTAAATTAAGAATGTACAATGTATTATCATAGCAAAAAGGCATCTGTATATCACCTGTGTATATTCTTTTACTTGTAACAAGAGTGGAACCGTTTTGGTTCTATGTGAACCATTTTAAAAGGTTCTTTAAAGATCTTTACGTAACAGTTTGTCCATCTTTATATGAAATATTTAAATATTCAAATGGATTATTTGAGTTGTCATGGTTCTGTACTTTTACAGAGGAAGTTTACTTATTTTAGAACCAACTGATATTTCATTCTAGTAATTTTGGTTTTCACTAAATCTCAACATTATTTTTTAGCTTGAACTTCAGAATTTACTTGCAATTAGTTTATTTATTAACAAAAGTGAAGCAATCAATGTGTAAATGTGTAAAGTTTACAGCACAGAATAGCTCTCAATGGCCTCTCTGTTGTATGTTACGCCTTCTTTTGTTGAGAAACAAGTTTATAAAAGAGTGTTCTCTGACTAACCTCAGCAGAATTGTCTTTCATCAGACCGGCCATTGTCTTAGAACACAAAAATTCCTTTAGGCCTCTTTCAGTGAAAACACAGAACACCCACACCCCCACTTTCACTTATAATAAAATAGTTATCTAGTATCAGGTTTTCTGCAGGTATGTGCATACATTTAGACACGGCCATTTGAGAAACATTCAGACCCACTTGCAAAGCACAGAATGTGTTTTATTATTCTTTTTTATGTCACCAGCTGAGATCTTAGATTACTTGAGCAGATCCATAACTTTTGTGACCTCCTCCTCCTTCTTCTGCACAGCAGCAGTATAAAGAACTCTTTGTGGGTTGAAAGTGGAAGCGCAGCTTTCAAATTCCATTCAAATGTCTCGCCAGCTAAAAATCACCATTTCCAATTACAAACTACAGCATAAAAAAGTTTACTAGTATCATTTCATAAATGACATAAACAAACAAACATTCACTGATATATAAATCTGTTAAAGTTTAGAATCAGTTTTATGATTCATGATTCTAATTGGTCTTTATATGAAGTAGGAGCGGGGCTGTCTTTGATTTTATTCATCTAAGACTTGATTCTGGTCCCCAGTTTTTTATAGTAGACCTACTAAATTGATGTAGATAGGCCTGTATACACCAATCACCCACAACACTAAAACCACTGACACGTAAAGTGAACATTGATTATATCATTATATATGGGCAGTCCTGGTATAGTGGTTAGGACTTGGGAACCTTGCCCTTGGGAACAGAAGGTTGCAGGTTCAAGTCTTGGCCCAGGCACCACTGAGGTACTCTTGAGCAAAATACCATCCACTACACTGCTTCCCCAACGCTGTTGATAGCTGCCCACTGCTCCATGTGTGCATGTGATGGGTTAAATGCAGAAGTCACATTTTGTTGTGGTTCTTAAATGTGTTCACAATGACAAATAGTTATTTTCACTAAGATAAACTGAGTAAATGTCAAACAAAAATAACTCAAAAAATATCAATCATCTTTAATTTCTTAAAATGAAGTACCTTTTTAAAAGAGCCACATCCTACATTTACTATCTTATATTATCTATATGAATTAAATAAACTGTGTTGGTTACTGAGCCTTCAAGATTAATATATGCAAATAAGCTCTGTTTTTGATAGGGTGCCTTAGGGTGCTGTTCTCAGTGTGAATGGGTGGAGCCAAATTGGTGAAGCCAGATAGAGGTCAATACACTGGCTTTCACAGCATCACAGAAACAGTTAAATTGATATGGGACCCTTCGGTAAAAAACTTTATTTTAATTTATATGAAATGACCATCTAATCACTTAAATCACATTGCTATGTGATAAATAGACATACAGAAAGATACTTTATTAATCCCCAAGGGAAATTTAGTACCAGTAACCACAAAATACAAATAACAATGTAAACACACATAATACAAATAACTGTAAGAATACTTTACTGTACAAACTATACAAATACACCATACAAATAGCATTACGTAGGTTCAGGCTGTGAAAAGCCACTATACAAATATACTGAACAAATAACAAATAAGGTGTGGGCTTACAGTGAAACACAGGTAATGTAGATGGTGCATACAATCATGCCAGTGCAATAGGAACTGTGCAAATAATATTAATACTAAAGTGACAGATGGCACATAATATGATCCAGGAGTGACAGGGACCAATGTGTTCTTCCCTAAAGTGACAAAATAAGATGTATTGCAAGCCTAATATAGCTTATGTTAGTAAAGAGCCAAATCCTCCCCACCCACCCCTGATGGTAAGAGTCTAATGGCTCTAGGGACAAAAGATCTTCTGAATCTGCAGTTCTGTGAGAGCAGCCTGATGCTAAACAAGCTCCCCTGCTTGATTATGGTGGAGGGTATTGGGTGATGTTCATTGTCCATAGTAGACAGCAGCTTGCATAGTGATGTTTTTTTTTTCTGCCACGGTCACTAGAGTCCATTTCCATGCCAATCACAAACCCTTCTCACCTGATCAGTTTGTCAATGCAATCTCACTTCCACCCCAGCACACCACAGCAGTAGAAGAGAGTACTGGCAACCACTGACTGAAGAGTTTTTTGCATATGTTAAAGAAGCCCAACCTTCTCAGAGTTGACTTCGCCCCTTCCTGTACAGAGCCTTTGTGTTCTCTGAATATACCATCAAATATACCCAACACTGAGATTAAAATGCATTTATTCTTCATACTTCTGTCTGGATTACGTTTCCCGTCAGCCTCTGACTGCAGCTCTAGTTTCAAACCATTAGAGCAAATGGAGCAAGATTCATTCCTTGGTATTTCTTTCAGACATGGCAACATTTAAAATGCCACACAGTATACCATTAAAGCCTTCAAAATCCACAGGAGGGGTTGTGAAGTCTCAATACAACCCACAAATCCACTACTGTAAACCAATACACACACTAAAGAGTCTTGCTGAGAAACTAGAGCTAATAATTAAATTAATATTGATTCAGTCAACCGCAAAGTATTTGCCTGCAGAGGAGGCACTGCCAAAGCAACCAGAAGATGATGTGAAATAAAAAGAAGGTTTCAAATTGAACATGAATGACTGAAACTGCACAGTATTTTGGTTGTGGGAAGTTTTTGTTTCTTCAGATGAATTTCCACAGGGCCAACACAGCAGTTGGGTTCAGGGGTTAACCTATAAATCTACAACAACAGTGGCAAAAGATCTCTCTTGTTCCCCTCTATACATTCATAATGCTCCATTAGCCTTGTGGTATTTTCTCGTGGGATTCTTCCTAACCATAGGAAGATCCAGTAGATACCTGTAAAGCATTTCCTCAAACTCATGTCCCTTCTTGTTTCTTGAACTAAGACGTTTGAGATTATGTTCTTATCCTGCATTAGATAAGTGAAGAAACAAGAAAAACCTGGAAAAATACCAAGATACTGCAGAACAGTAAACTAGCCACATTGGCTACCATGCAACACGTAAAGCATAAGACAAGCTAGCCTCTTGCACTCTAATTCCAAAGAGGAATGAGACATATCCAAACAACAGTAGACAGAACAAATGTATTTAAACATACCAAAATATCTCAATGTTTGTATTATTAACACAGGAAAATAAGCAAACCACATAATAGGCCATTAGAATAATTTCAATGCCTTTGTTTTTCCAACAACTTGACCGTTCTACTGTTGTGTAGACAGATATCACTTCACTCACATTAGTTTTCTCTGCCTTAATTAAGCATGCAACCTTCTCATTTTTATGCTCCATTTCAGTTATTATGCCATGATGAAGTACTATCAATGTTACTCTTGAATTAAATTTCTCTTTAATCAATTCCCTGGATATCACTGCAGTCTAATTTTAGTTAATATCCATCACACATACTCTTTTATTCCACAAAGACATAAAAAAACACAAAGAAAAAACTGACAAATATTCACATTTTGTGTATTTAGTAAATGAGACTTAAAGGAGATTGACAATCTGATCTACTTAGTCGTTAAGTGTTTCTTATTTGTTATTTTGAGTCAGAGATGAAATATGACATGTTACCCAGTTGAGGTCTGTTTCTCCTATTAGTTTTTTATGGCTGGGTCCAAAAGGCATTGCCATGGGGCCCTTTGTTTAATGTTTAACTCAGCTACAGCCAAGGAAGCACACATTCCTTTTCTCCAAACCCTCGTAGGGGCCAATGCTATGACAATTTTCCTTTGAATTTTGATACTGTCCTATCTGTCAATACCTTGGAGTCCTTATAAACAAAATGAATTTAAGTAATATTGCTGCATATGACTTCAAGATACTTGATACTGTTTTTTTTTTACTTTGCTATTCAAGCATATTAATGACACTGAATGTTGCTACTGATGCATTGGTTTTTGGAGCGACATTCAGTGCACCTACATTCATTCTTCATGTCCTCTTTGATTTATTAGGACTTTCCAGTATCCTTCCATTGACCTCATGTCATCAGTCTTCGTATTTAAAAATAGCGTGTGCTTTTCTGAATCTAGTGTCACACTGAGGCTTTTCCATATCAAGCCACAGGAGCTGAGGAATGGGTTACCTTAAGGGGAAACAATCAAGTGTGTTTTTCCAAACTCTTTAGGGGCAGCAGAGGTCTCCCTACTGTCTGGCATTACTTCCTACATCCATGTTTACATTAACTGGAGCCAGGCAGCAGTTTAAGTTGCCAAGGTACAGCATTCACACCAGACAAAATAAGCCTCATTCAGTTTTGTTCATGACTGTATACAACAGAAGCTGTAAATAAGTATACAGAAAGGTTACACTATGTTCACTAACCAGGCATGGATTAGCTCTTTCTACAAGCACTGCAAAGACCAAACAGGTGGCTTTGTGTATATAAGTAAATTCATGTGGTTATCCCATAAGTCTAACGGAATCTCTCAAATAAACAATGTGAGAGCATCCTTCCCGTCTGGGCCATGAATCTTCCACAAAAAGTCAGAGCAGTTGACGTTACATCTCAAACTTGACTATGGTCAGTGGTCTGAAGTCCTCCTGGAGGCCTTCTTGTTATTTTTCTAGCATTTTCTTGGAATGGATCACCCCACTTATTGTCTGTGTTTATCTGAGTACTTGCATTTGGCAATTGAGATGTATGCCTTTTAATCCAATCTATTATGAGTTGTAATACAACCAATGGCATATTTCTGGGTGAGCAAAAGACAAATTCCTACATTGCTACAACATATGGTTATTACCATGACATAATGCTGCTAAGAAGAGCTCATCATTTAGAAAAAAAGGACTCTGAAGATTACAGATAATGAACTGTGGAGATCTGTCCCTTGACAGTGATTCTAAAATTGTTATTGTGTGAAAGATTAGTTGAAAGCATGTCAAATAGGCTTGAGAAACAATGTAAATGGCACTTTGTAGTTGACTTAGGATCAGGTTGCTAGGGCAGATACCTTGAGGTGACAGAGGTTAATAAGCATAAAGAAATGGGCATGGAGGCCTATTACTTCAGCATTCCACAAAACAGTCACTTTGCACAGTTCAGTATTTTTGTCTAAGTTTGTTCACATAAAAGATAATCGATCTGCAATATCATGCACTGGAATAAAGTAAGAGTAAGTGGAATCTTACATTGGATCAGTCAGAAAGCCTGTGTGCTCTCTTGTTCCCATAACATGGAGGAGGGTTCTGAGGTCATCTCAAGACATTCCAGTAAAAAGAGTCGTCAAGTCTTTCCAAAACTGACGGCTGGCTGCAATATAATGTCAGTTGTCAGAGATTGAGCAGCTTTTGGCTTTCAATGAAAGATTGGTTCTCAGTGGTAAATATTTCTCTGGAAGTATTTGCTGGAAATGGTGTATAGTCCTTGGAGTTAATCATCAGCCATGAATGTCTTTTGTCAAGAACTTTGTTCTAGTCTTATTTTAAGCTTAACTTTCTTTGCATAAAATTGGTGTTTAATGTTTTGATTGCCACGTAATTTAGTCTTTTATGGCATAGCATTCTATCCATTACCCTCACTGGTTTGTCACAATTCACAATTTTCATCATTTTCAAGTTTTTGTTCATCAGTGTTCTCTCATTATAGCTACCAGCATGCATTACATTTTATTTTACATATTATATGTAGTTGCTAATCTAGTTATTTTTAGTGTGGCACCTACATCAGTTGTCAAAGAATAAAGATTTTCATTTTATAAGACATATCCACTGACAAATGCAACATAACTACATATACAGTGTACATGTACATATACACATAACATACACATTCTCAGGGTCCTCCCACCTTCATCAGAAGTTTAAACAAGAAAGTTCCAATAAGCAATAAAAAAAATCTGTGCTATGTAAATTTATGCAAACTTTTATTTAACTGACAAAAGTACAAAGAAAAAAAATCAATAGTATTCAACTTAATTGTATTTTGTAAATATACACAAATTTAGAATTTGATGGCTGCACTACACCAAAACGTTAGGGCAGAATTAAAATAAGATTGAAAAGAGATTGACAACAGTTTGGAAGACTTCACTCTAAGCAAGCTAACTGGTAGCAGGTGAGGTATCATGATTGGGTATAAAAAGAGCATCCATAAAAGGTTCAGTCTTTGCAAGCAAGGACTCGCAAGTGTGGCTCACCCTTTGTGTCAGAATTCATGAGAGAATTGTTTGTCAATCCAAAAAGAACATTTTTCAATGCAAGATTAAAGAGTATTTAGGTTTTTCAACTACAGTGCATAATATTGTGAAAAGATATTCAGAGGCACCTCAGTGCATAAAGGGCAAGGTTGGAAACCACTGTTGAATGCATGCAGTCATCAAGCCCTCAGATGGCACTGTGTAAGAAACTGTCATACTACTGTGTCAAATATGGGCTTGGGAGGAGTTTGGAAAACCATTGTCACTTAACACAGTCCATCTTTGCATTAAGAAATGCAACTTAAAACTGTGTTACACAAGGAGAAAGCCATACATCAAAACTAAATGCCAGCAAATTTTCTAGACCCAAGCTCATCTAAGACAAACTAAAAGAACTCTGTGGGCTGTGGTCAAATAAGCCCACATTTTAGCTTGTCTTTAAAAAAAAACAGGCATTGAGTTCTCCGTGCCAAAGATAAAATTGACCATGCATATCCTTATCAGTGAAAGGTGCAAAAGCCAGCATCTGTGATGTTTTGAGGGTGCATCAGTGCCCATGGCATGGGTCTATTGTATGTGAGAATGCCAGTGACTCTGATGTGTATATTAGGACATAAGAGACACGTGTTACCATTAAGGCAATGTCTCTTTCCTGGATGCCCAAAACTGGCATGCAGCCAGTTAAGATCTATCTCCTATCTGCTGAGCAGCTGAAGTTTTACAGCATACAAAAATGGATGAACGTTTCTGTTGCAAAACTACTACAGTTAGTCTCAGTTCCAAAATGATTATAGTGTTATTAAAAGGAAAGGTGATGTAACACAATGGTAAACATGCGTCTGTCCCAACATTGATTGTGTTGCAACCATCAAATTCTAAATGTTTGTATATTTACAAAATACAATTAAGTTGTTCAGTAAAACTATGAAATTCTTTTCTTTTTACTGTTGTTAGTTAAAGGAATATCCATGTTAAGTAACATATAGAATTTTGTTTGTTCTGCATTTGAGAAAATATCCCAACTTTTCTAGAAATGAGATTTGTAGAAACAGACATAGAATTAATTATATTTTTCATTTTGTCCAGAGACTTGCTTTAAGGCATCTAATAAAATGTGTTATTCCGCAATTGCACAGCAGTGAAAACATCAAAACCTTAACACAGCATTTTCTTTTTTTACCAATGATGAAAATGTGCTTAGGGTGTATAAACTAAAAATGTCTTGCTTTAATAATCATCATGTCTAAAACTATCCCCTTTGAACACACAGCTTGTAAGATTTCTATAAAAATGGGACACTCTGGAGCAAGTACAAATGAGCCTAAGATCATCCTCCCATTGCTCAGAGTTGGCTAGAGGAATATCAAGCCACCCACAGCACTGGGTTGTGGAGCACTGTGAGACTGAAGAATCATCCAGTCCTTGGGATGAGACCGAAATGTATTTGTGATCCAGAACTAATGATCCAATGTCATTAATGCGCTTGTGGCTGAAGACACAACAATGCTTCAACATCTAGTGTAGCCTTCATTTAACAGTAGAGGATCTTACTACAGCAAAAGTGGGAGAAACTCTATTAATACCCTTGATTTCAGAAGAAACATTGTCTGAGCAGATGTCCACAAACTTTGACCACTAAATATCACATCTATATGAGCTGGATGAACAAATCCACAGGCATTAATATGGCCCCAATTGTGTTTAATACAACCCCCTCTCTTTTGGATTCTTCTGAACACAAGCAAAAATGGTGCATGGTTAAGTCATTCCCTATTATTAAATATTTATATACATTTCTTATCCTACTTATATAAGATTTACAGCTGCAGAGATAATATGTGCCAGTATCTGTTAAATCTATACAACAATAGATCTTTAACAATGTGCTATAATGAAAGTCTTTGTACAGTCTTGGCCAGTGGCACCTTCTTTCATGCTGAAGCCAACTCTTCCTGTCTCTTATAATAATTGATAATTATTATTTTTTCTCTTCAGCTAGAAGTAACACTAAAACCTGATTATAACTGTGTTCACAGCAACACACTGTACTGAACTGATGATAACAGCTCAGTCCATCATTTCAATATAGAACCAATGGCATCTGGCCTGAAATAGCAATTTCTTACAAATTCCAGTTGAATTTACTGTTATGAGGCGTTCCAGATTTATGAAAATAACCCCTAAGGCCAAATCCAAACATTCAAACTTTGTATTAAAATGTTTCTGTATCCAATTGGAATACAGCATCATTCCCTATTGTTTAATACCTATATAAGCTATTCTGCAGTCTTTCAGCTATTGTCAGTCCTGAACGCCCTACTACTACTACTTGCACAAGTGTATAGTAAATCCTTAAATGGTGAAGTGAAAAGTGAAAGTGACAATTTGTCATTGTGACGGTACCTTGCCTCATTAGTGCCCGGGCTGGGACTTGAACCTGCGAGTTTGAGGTCCCAAGGGCAATATCCTAACCACTAGGCCACCACTTGTCATACATAGATTAACTTTCAAAGACTCCTGCTTTTTCTGTTAAAAATGTTTGCTATATGTGTTATTTTATACCTGCTAAATAGCTAGATTTTCAGTTCATTGAAGGCAAATAATGCAGAACCCATTATATGGAGCAGGGAGTCATTCCAGCTGCTGGAAATAAATTCAGTTATGTAATAATTCTTAATGTCATCATTAACATCTTAAATATACATCTAAATAATTTTAAAACAGACTAAACATATTCTATAAACAGTTTTAGTTTAAAAAATGATTTAAATCAATAAGAAGTCTATGTTTGGGGATGCCTGAAAATTTAGTGTGATTATACAACCCCAAAATAATTGGGATGGTATGAAAAACACAAATAAAAAAAGAAAGCAGTGATTTCTAAATTTACTTTGACTTGTATTTCATTGCAGACAATATGATCACAAAATAGTTCATGTTTTTTTCTGGTCAACCTTATTTCATTTGTAAATATACATCCTTTCCTGTCATTCAGACCTGCAACACATTCCAAAAAAAAGTTGGGACAGGAGCA
>JBBPDA010000034.1:7193344-7206304 GCA_037974385.1 Arnoldichthys spilopterus | reverse complement strand
AATGAAGTTGACCAGACAAAACATGAAATATTTTGTGTTCATATTGTCTGCAATAAAATACAAGTCAAAGTAAATTTGGAAATCACTACTTTTATTTGGGGTTGTAAGGTCAGTATTTCATCAGATTCCACCTCTGATAAGACCTTTTAGCAAAAAGGTTGTGTATTCAGTAAGTTTACATGGAACTTCAATCCATAATATATGGAATGGGAGATTGAAGACTGATCGTTGACTTTAAACACTCACAACCGAACCAAACAAAGTGCAGGATTCAGCTGACCAAAAAAATGGATCAAAGCAGCAAATTAGAATGCAGGGTTTAGCTGGCCAGTTTAAATTCACGATTCAAGGAGTCAATCAGAATGTATGGTCCTAATATGCGAATCATGCCAGGCCAACCAAAACACAGCATCCAAATAACCAATCCGAATTCACAATTCAACTAGCCAATTGGAACATGTAATTAAAGTAGTCAATAACAATGCAGAGCTCGTGGTGGGTAATCAAATGACAGAATTCAAACAGCCAATCAGTGCAAGATTCAGTTAACTAATTAAATTGGCAGATGGCAAAGGCACTCCAAAATTCACCTAGTCGATTAGAATGCAAGATTCAAGTAGCCAATCAGAACACACGATTCAGCTAGCAAATTAAGATACCGGGTTAAGCGAACCCTCTTTAAAGGTTTGGGCAGCCAATCAGAGAAATATATTTAGTAGTCAACTACGTTGCAAAATAAAGCTAACCAACGGAAAAGCTTCACGTTTTGTAGCCAGTCAGAATATCAGATTCAAGCAGCCAATCAGATAGGATGATCCAAGTATCCAATGAAAAAGCAAGATACAACTACTCATGCGGAATGTGGGATTTAGGTAACCAACCAGAGAACACGGTTCATGTAGCCAATTAAACTGCAGACCACAAAGAGCCAATCGGAGTGCATGTTTCCGTGTTATCCTCGTGTCTTTGACCGGTGTGTACATCTGAACGTTAAAGTTGGTAACGACCGTGTGTTGTTTACCATTCTCCCCTTTTAACAAGCAAACAAAGACAACAGGGACAACAGGACATACACACAAAGCACCAACCCAAAGGCCTTGTGTAGAATACTGTCCTTATAGTCTTCAGCACTTCACTATCACCTGCCAGATCTGCGGGAGCAGGCTTCCCAGACTGGTGGGATAAAAACGTGGTAGAACAGGAATAGAGAGACCACCACAGTGAAATAAGAGAAGAGCTGAAGCGATCCACCCCACCCAAGCCAAACAAACCACGCTTTTGACGGACAAACATGACACCTGATCCCGGGATCATCATCAGCCAGTCTGACTAAATGAGCTCGTGTGGACTGTCCCACCTGAAAAACGGCGTGTCTGTAACGTGATGCCGTCCCTTTAAAACGCAGAGCCTTACGCGCAGATGCTAAAGTGCACCTGCTCTGTTAGCATCTACCTGGCAGACTCGGAGTGGCTATTGTGAACTTCAGGCTGTTCTGAGAGCTAAACGCCTTCGGCTGCCGAAAACTTTTATACTGTTCCACTTAAGACAGAAGTAGCGGAGCAAGCAGAGGGCTGTTCGCCACGATCACGTCGCGTGAGTGGACGGGTTTATGAGAGAAAAGTCAGGTTTTTCTCCGTCTCAGGGCACTCTGTGGCAGCATGCCGGTCCAAATTCCGGACGACACCGATTTCGCCTCTTTCAAGGAGCAGTGCGAAAGCCAGGAGGGATGGATAGCGCGGTACAATAAAGGAGGAGTGACGGTTTGGTGCCGAGATGAAGACACCAACACAGTGCAGAAACTGAAGGCAAGTGGATGAGACTTGGGTAGACTAGCATAGCTGCACTGCGGAGGCTACAGGACACCTAGCTTAGCGGGGTAGAGGGGTTTAGGGAGAGAGGGGAGGGTGCAGGATTCAAAATCTATACCTCGTATGTATGTATGTATGTGTATATATAATGGAATCAATCCAAAATTGTTTTTGGGCTTTTCTGATGGTGCTTCATTCGTTTTTTTAAAAATGTAATCTGTCGTATGTGTAATATTTGCCTGTTCCAAATCATTTAGTAAATTATTAAATGAAGTGGATTTAAATATGCAAAAGCCCATGGAAGAAAAAAAAAAGCTGCCAAAGAAAGATGTGGGTGATGCAGCTGTATGAGATGTGAAGAGACTGAAATATCACTAGTGCAGCAAGTCTTTATGTCCCTCCTCCCTTGCTGCCCCTGCAGTTCACTGCTACTATAACCAATCCAGCTTGCTGTGCACTTTGTAGCACACTGCACACCACACAACGCTCTAAATGCCGCATGGAACTGACTGGTTCATTTATCGTCGACAGTTTTTCCACATTATTATGAAGAAAATAAGGAAAAATAGTAACACAATCTGTGATCTGCTGACCCAAGAACCAGATTCACAAATCTGCACCACCTCCATGAACAGAATGTGGTCTGAGTGCACTGAGAAGTTTGGGGGATGTATATACACAGAAAGAATTTGGATGACTGTTCCGTTTTGGCTGTGAGAATTATCAGTCTCATAGCCCCAAGTAAAAAAACGAAAGTTAAGACACCACACACATTTTGGTTGATTACTTTAAGGGTCAAATTGAAGTTTGGGGAAAGTCAAATGTACATAAATTATCACTTTAAAGATCCAGGATTTCTGCTATATGAAACCAGACCATATAACTACAGCTAAAATATTGTGTCTAATTTACAGACCAGGTCCTAATCAGGAGTCAGAGGCTTTCTTTAATTTTAGTTGGCTGCATTGTTGCAGAGGGTGATTTGTGGCTGTAGAATAAATAAGATGGTGAGTTAAGTGTTGTTACTGTAGCAGTGGTGAGAACACACAAACAATACAATGGGCCAGTTCTGAGCTTTGTGGTAAGCCAGTTATAAAAAATTGAAAAGATTAGCTGGATGCTGTACCGGAAACTTGATCAGAACAGTTTTGTAAGAAAGAGTGGTAACGATTTAGTGCTTTTCCTGAGATACAAAGAGATTCCAGAGATGGTAGAGTTGCTGACAACCCGAATCTGGCTTGTTAGGATTCAAGAATACATTTATTTTTACTCAGGAAGACTCTTCCAAAACAATACCCCCTACCCCCCCCCCCCAAAAAAAAAAAAAAAAAAAAAGTGAGTGATTGTCGTTGTGAACACAGCACCGCACACAGTGCACCACAACTAAATACAACCTCTGCATGTGACCCATCCATGTAAGAACAGTGCTTGGGGATGGTACCTTGCTCATGGGTACCTCACTGGTACTGGTTTGGGATTTGAACTGGTGACCTTCAGATTAGAGGCAATTCCCTAACTGTTATGCTACCACTGTCCCAACAGGGTGCACCGTTCAGAAAAAAATGATTGCTGTGTATGTGAGGGCACTCATTAGTCCAGCTAATGCAAGTGTGAAAAGGTCTTGCTTTGACATTGGAGGACAGGGACCATATCCTGTGTCTGAATGGAAGAGGTGGCATGTTATTGAGGCTGTCAAAGGCAAGATCATTGGCCTTTTTGTATGTTCTGTCTCGACGCGCATCTTTCAAGACATGCTCCCCCATCAGTGTTCCAGAACACATTCCTTTCTGAAAAGCCTTGAAGAAACAAACATGCATATGCGTATGGTCCATTAACAAGAGCGCAGTGGACCTCAGTGTGTACATGGAAGCAGGTCATGCCTGACCACTGTAGCTTGATGTGCCACACTATCAGAGATGAAAGGCTTGTCAAGCAGAGCCAGGCCTTACCCATGAGACACGCTGAAAAATTAAGAGTGGAAAAGCATGGTAACGACAGGCTCAGATGAGGAAACCTGAGTCCCTCCTGCTGACTTGCCAGAGTCAGGCTTTTTTTTGACGTACATGCCTGCTGACCTCTCTCCTGATGCACAGAGGTCACTACTGTGAGAACAGTCATGGATGATGGGCCTTTCATCAGGGCTGTGAATGAGTTTGAATTTATTTAGCCCAACTGTATGGCCAAAAAAAGCAACAAAAAAATTAAAGATGATGGACCATTGTTAATAATTCATGCAACTTTCTGGGCCTGATGTGCTTCTTGCCATGAATAATTGAGGTTTTTTTTCAGGCTTTGACGACGTTCCATTCATAGAGACCGAATAGAACTGGTTCTGGAAGCCATTGGAAATGGGGAAGGCCTGTTCACCCTGGGGTTGCAGAGGGGGTGTTGAATGAATTATTTACCTTACGTTAGGGATCGAGTCTATTGGGTTACATGGTTGCTTGCCTTCCAGGCCCATACAATATCTGATCACGTTGCACTTGATGTTCTCAAGTATTATATGACCGACAGACCTAGAGAGGCAGTGTTAAGGGATAAGGGTGGGTAAATCTAGAATGGAAAAAAACAGGTTTCACTTGGCACTGGATTTACATGGGAACTTTCAACCCAACTGTGCATTAACATATCCAAAGTCTTGTCCTGTGGCAGACTTAAATCTGGACCTGAAGTTATAAGCAGATTGGCAAACTTTTCTACAAAAAAAATACTTGTCCTTACTCAGTAAGGGAGAGACCAGGAATCACTGAAATGTTCAAATATAAATACATTTTCTTTTTTTTAATAGATGAGAATTGTGTGCAAGGACGTCCAAGCTGCAACACTGTATGATGTGTTGCATGACACGAGCTACCGGAAGAAATGGGACACCAACATGATTGACACATACGATATTGGGAGACTGACAGTCAATGCAGATGTTGGATATTACTCCTGTGAGTCACTGCAGTATTTGCTAATCTGTTTACTCTGCTCCAAGTCCTTATTTGTCTCTTAAGTGGCTTACAAATACACAGCTAAATCAATTTAACATGGTGCACGGGGGAAGAGGGGAGGGATACAAACGATGCACTTGGAGCACACGTGGAGTCTGTAGTGGCAAATAATTATGCGTTTCAGTCTCCACGAGTACAATCAATAGCCCGTTTATTGCCAAAGTCTCCTTTGTACACAGAGATCTCTCTGGAACTCTTCTGTGCTTGTCCTGATCCATATAACATAAACTGTAGACCGTCCAAATCTGATGGAATTGTGTTACAGCTGGAATCAATGTGCGAAATGTAGAATGTGTTTACAATATGCTCATGAAATGAACCCCTTAAACCGCAAGGGCCTGTATGTGGTTCCACACTTCAATTCCTTACTCTCTTAAAGGTTAATTCCACCGATTCGGTCTGTAAACCTGAATACAAAAGGTGATAAAGGGTAACTTACTGTTTCACCGTCTTGTGCACTTACACTAACTAGTAAGATACACAACAGACCACATCTTCAATATTTAATGAGTAACCACCAGTTACTCAAATGTTAAACATCAGGAATTAAAAAAACAAAGACAATACAGTTCTCTTGAGGTTGCTTTAAAAAACCTTTAACTCTTTAGACATCTAGTTCCCATCACCACCCCTGTAAGAAAAAGTTATTTTCTCTAGAACCATTCTGAATAATTTCAACATCTCTAATTATGCACAATGTTTGAAAATTAGGTGAAATTCTCCTTCAACAACATGACTTCTCACATTTTGGTATCAGAGCAATTGTGAAATATAGTGTTCACTGAATAATAAATCTTAACTTACTGAATCCTTCATATGAAAGTGGTAAAAGATTAATATAATGTGAAATTAAAAGATTTGAACAATGTAAAAAGCTAAATGTAACCAAGACAGATTAGCAGATTTGGGTGTGCAGTGAACTACACTGCAATTGGCATCTTGCATGTTTTCTCTGAAAAGTTATCAATGAAAAGTCGTACTCTGGATCAAGACGAGGGTAACTGGGTGATTAAATAGTGCAGATCGTTGGGTAATGTATTTTGCAGGCCACATCTGGAGCCACATTTAAACAAGCCTTTAATCTGATCTCTTCATATATCTCTAAATCATGCTCTTTGTGTTTAAAGGGAAATGCCCGAGTCCACTGAAGAACAGAGACTTTGTCACTATGCGCTCATGGCTTCCACTTGGCAACGACTACTTGATAATCAACTACTCGGTCAAACACCCGGTATGTCTGTGCTCAATCTGGGCTGGGAACGATGCAGATGTTCTAGTTTTATGAGATGCTTTGGCTGAGCCAGAAATACAGTACTGTGTATTGTGTTAGTTGGCATGTAGGACAGCTGTCTAGGCCTAGAGCAGCCTGAAACTGAAGACGCTTGGGTCAGTGGGAAAAGTCTGACTGAGCTATCGAGTAAGTGGCCAGGGCGATTCGATCCCTGCGTCGTAATGAATAATTACATGTCTAGTGTCCTGGGAAGGGTTTCTGTGGTTTTTGCATTTGTGGTTTTTATCAATGGTCAAAATGTTCCACTAATGAAGTCTGTAATCAGCGTAAGGCAAATGAAGGAACATGCATTGTCTCTATTGTGATATTTGTGTTAATGTTGAGCACAGTGATGGTACTCCTTGACAGCTGGATTTATTTAATGTTAAGTTTTTGGTTTTGGAGCAGATTTCAAGGAAAACAATGTACTGTTCAATCTTTTCAGCAATACCCACCGAAGAAAGACTATGTCAGAGCTGTGTCTTTACTCACTGGCTATTTGATCCAGTCCAATGGAGCAAACTGCTGCACTCTTTACTACTTAACGCAAGTAGATCCAAGAGGTGAGCTTTTTTCATTACTTTCTGTCTGCAGCGTATGATTTTTAATATAAAATGGCCTATCATTTAAAAGCTATATCCCTTTTAAAATGGATGTTTAGTATCCAGTTATTCATTTGAATTGTCTTTTTATTTAATAACTACTGTGAAGTATTATGTGGTAATGTCTGTGAAACGAAAGGTAGGCTGTTACATAGTGTGAAGAATTCCACATAGTGTCCATTGTAATCTTAATGTTGCAGCAACATTTGGATAATTTGAGACCACACCTCAATTAGGAGTGGAAAAGTGCACAAACGTTGGTTTAAATTCAGGGAGCGCAGTGTACATTCAACTGTTTACATAAGACTTAGTGTTTAAGCCTCCATTTGGAAATATTGCCCCATACACACTACAAATTACACCACATACCTTAGATGTTAAAATGTCGCACCACTTAAGTACAATGATTCCTTTAAAAACACATGTCTTATAGATGTATAGCATGTATATATTTAAAGTGCTTTTCATCCCACAGCCTGGATTCAGTTGGAGTTACTTATTTGCATGCAGTCCTCCTCCTCCACTCATGGACGGATTCCTAGTGATAAACTCCAGCTTATTATGAGCCTGCTGATGTCATCTTTTCTCTGCTGCTCAGAGCGATCACTTTGATAATTAATGTCTTCCGCTGCTCTGCCTCGACAGCTGTTTGTAGCCGGTGGGACAGTCACCAGAGTTCAGCTTTCACAGTGGGCTCTGGCTTCTTCCAGGATAAGAGAGACAAAACTACAGCTTACATAATGCTCAGAGGAGCGGTTCTGTGGGTAGTGCTCGGTGAAACCAGACTTTACCGTGTATACTCTTTGAACTTGTGCTTTCATACTTCCATGCTGACCAAGGCCTCTAGCTTAAGTACATAGACATATGTTTGGGAATGTGTCCTATTAGTTGAAGCATCCTAGTATATTTGTTTGGGGAAAAAGTTTTTTTATTTTTATTTGATTAATTTTTATTTATTTTTTTTAATCCAGGTTCTTTACCCAAATGGGTAGTGAATAGAGTCTCTCAATTTGTTGCACCAAAGGTAAGACGTTTATATTCAATTTACACAATTCATTTTCCCTCACTTACCCCTGTAGTTGTTAAACAGCCAAGAAAAAATAAGTCCAAACTGCACTTTTTGTATTTGCTAGTGTTGTAGTACCAGGACTAAACAAAAAGGAAAAAGTTAGACCTCCAGTCTTGCCTGATTGACTACATCCCTGTGGAAAAATGTGCATATTTGCATTTTTTTACTTTGTATTTTATTTTTTAACAGGAGTGTTTCCATTATACACTGTTTTAATATTTTAGATGTTTTTAGATTGTAATTTGTTTTAAAATGAACTAGTAACACTGGCATTTCACATGTAGTGCTGCACTAAATCTAAACAAGCCTAAAGATCTTTATAATGAAAGATGCTGTTGGCCAGTAATTATGTGGTGCAATTTATCACTATAACAATACTGTCCAATTAATCCCCTCCAATTACAGTTACATAGGCAGGTAGAGAAAGATGGCGTCTGTAATCTGCTGCAATGGAAAAGCTCCTCTCTGCTTCAGCATTTCAGAAATGAAGTCTTAAGAACTCCTGTTCAGGCCTAAGTGGCCCTCTGCTGCCACCTGGTGGTCACAGAAAATAACTATCCTTGAAAATTATTTTCCTTTATCATAATGCTCATGTTCCCAGCCCTGGAGTTTGTAAGCTTATGAGGCTTGGGAAGCCTAATGGGTTATGTAGACACTGACTATGTAGTCTCATGGGATATGAGTAGCCCTAATAATTAAAAGTACAATTGTAATTACACATTATGGGGCGGCACGGTGGTGCAGTGGTTAGCACTGTCGCCTCACAGTGAGAAGGGTTCGATCCCCGGGTTGGCCACAGGTGCGGAGTTTGCAAGCTCTCCCCGTGTTCACATGGGTTTCCTCCGGGTGCTCCGGTTTCCTCCCACTGTCCAAAAGGTCCAAATGTGTGTATGAATGGTTGTCTGTCTGGGTGCACCCTGCCTTGGGCCTGCAGTCAGCTGGGATTGGCTCCAGCTTCCCCGTGACCCGGAAACGGAAGAAGCAGTTGGAAATGGATGGATTACACATTATTTAAGCTAAATGTATAAAAGTTATCAATACAGAAAACCACTGAATACCACTTATACCTGAATTTAACCTCAGAGACTGTGCACATTAATGATCAGTGGGGGTTTATGTGCACGCTGACACTACATGTGCAGGATAGACGTTACCTAAAACGGGCTTAAACTGAACTTTATTTTATTGGAACCACCAAATACAATTGGACAATTTAAAAATGCACCTTTACTGACCTTTACCACACACAATTTATCTTTTTATACATCAGCCATGTTGCATATACTGATGTATGCATGGCCACACCTTAAACTTCTGTTCTTTTGAGATGTCATGCTGTAAAACATGCATTTCAACTTACGAAGGACTTAGTAATGTAGGTGATTAGTTAGAATCAGGTGAGCATAGAATAGACTAAAATTTACAAGGTACTGGTACTAAAAGACCAGTGTTTGGTCGGTCCTAATGAATTTGGCTTAACCACTTAAACTCTGGGATTATTTAGTTAAGGGTTATTGTCCAAGTATTCATCTTAATAATTCATAGTAGTTATGGAAATACACCTTAAGTAAGCCCTTATGAGACTGATCTGTACTGGAGGGCTCTTGCAAATACCTAGTTAAACTCAAATTCAGTTAAAAAAAAAAAAATCAATTAAAATCTAAATGAATTGGGAGTGATTATGAATTTTCATGGTGATAATGCATATTAAAATTTCTTCTGATCTCTCTAAAAGTAAGAAACAGCCTGATGGACAACATTGTAAAGTTGTTCACATCCTCTACAGGGAACAAACTTTAAATATGGCTGTATATTTAATGCACAATTTCTGTTTATTTAAATATGAAAAAAATAAAAAAGCAACATTTCCACTGGCCATAATTTTCTTTTCCGTACTTAGAAAATCAACAAAATGTTCACACAAACTTTCACATGCAATGGTGTGCTCACATCTCTCGCAGTTCAAAGAGTTAATTGTTCACATTATTGTACGTTTTCATCATAATTCTGCAGAAGTTCTGCTGTTCTTATTAAACCTTATGTCTTTGACTAATGTGGAGCTGTGGTTCACTACAGGCCATGAGGAAGATCTACAAAGCTTGTCTGAAGTACCCAGAGTGGAAGCGGAAACACAACCCCAACCTGAAGCCATGGATGTACCCGGAGCAGAACACCCTCCCCTGCATCAGCGTGGCTGACCTCACCATGCAGAGGGCCGACTCGCTAGAGAACATTGACGAAAGTGGCCTGAGTGAAGAGAAGTCCCAACACAACAGCGATGATGAGGAGACCTAAACTCGCAGACTATGTGCATTTACATGAGCGTGTCTGAGTGTATGTGTGAATGTGAGTGTGAATCGATTATACACAGGTACTCCTGCAGAACAAGACTCAGCTATTAGTTTCCAGTTGCACCTTATGACTTCTTTGCATTTGCGTTGCTGACGACCATAACAATGTAATGTTTCTAGGTTTCCATGTTTGTGACCTTAATGATTGTAATTGGTTATACACTAAAGTCAGATTTAGCAGGATGTTGAACCTTTGACATCTTATTGTACATATCACGAGTAAGTTTGAAGGTTGTATTCAGCATAAACACATATATACATAAACAACTGTACCCGTGAAAAGCCTCACTGATAATTTAGCAAAAAACTCAAAGTAAATTTTTCCCTTATCTCAAACATGTTAGTAACTACATTAACCTGCAAATTTAGAAAAGCAAAACATTATACATCAAACAAAGCTTAGTTGAGCAGCTATATTTGGGGTATGTTGAAAATTGTATCTCCTCCCCCAAACCATCGTTTTAAACTGCTGCAACCCAGCATGGCCTTTTTATTGTATTATTCTGGCTCATGCATCAAGTGATCTTTGTTTCTGCCATTATGCTACTTGATAACTCTTTCAGTCAAGCGTCATTTTCCAGTGTTTACCTTGTCAGCTTCACCAGCAGTCTCCCTTCCAGGGTACTCGAGCAGTGAGAAGTGAGAGTTATACAGAACTCTGTGGCTGGCTGCAGGGATTTCCACTTCTTTAGCTTTACCTTCACATCGAATGCGTTAGCCTTACCAGCAAGACCTCAGGAGTTATAAAAACTGTACTTTCCACTGTTCTCTCATTTACAGTATGTGTGCTTTCAGCTCTCTGAGCCTGGGTCACTTTGTACTGTAGTTTTCCTCCCATCACATTAAGAATAAACAGTTTATCTTGTATTTTTGAGAATGATTTTGTGCATGAATGTTGTATGATCTTGTGATGTAAAGGTGGTGCATGGCCATTTTGTACCAGAAAATCTCACATCAGGGCAAATCACTACTTTGTTTTTTTGGGGTTTTTTTTTTGGAAGAAATTTGCTGGCTGCATTTCTTTTGTGCTAGACTACACTTTGCATGGAGTACTGCTATCCTCAGTGTGATCCTTTTTAAAGACATTTGTACTGATTTGGGCTGGACACATGTAAGCCTCTTGATTAAAAAAAAGCATTTGAGTTGCATGGGGAAGAAGGGTTTACTCCTGATTAAATATAGCAGAACTAAGTATTATTATTTTAACTGGTTCTTTAAACGAGTGTTGGGGGAATTAGCGTTTCCTTTCTCGTCTGCTGGGCATAAAGGGAGGCTTATGCCTGCCTACGGCCTTTTTCGTCCAGAATCCTACAGCTGGCGGCCACTCCTCAAAATCTCTATTGTCTCAGACACTTCCTGCTTCCCATTCGAAAGAGTTCCTGCCTACATCAGTCAGATTGTTCTGCAGGGAAGGAAACCGCACAAGTTCGCCTCTCTTGGTTCCTCACACCACACTCCCACTGCTTCTGAATTGACAGTTTTCTCCACCAAAACTTGAATAAAGTCTGATAATTGTCTTGACAATGTCTGTCATTTTTTCTTGAGATTTTTTTTTGCAATAATTTCATGTTTTTTCATAATTTCAAATTCATGTTGCCCCTGAATTTGCATGAAAGGACATTGTGCATATCTGAGTGTTTCTATATGAGCAATGCTTTCGTCATGAAGTCCTGCGTTTTCAGAACATTCTGCGTTCAAAACCCGCATAGTACAAAACAAAGTATTATGTTTAAGCGGTTCTCTATCATTAGCGCAGGGGTGTGATAGCTGACCCACAGTAGTAGGTTACATGCTAATATTTCATTACAGAATCTAACGGAGAAGCGGACTATAACTTATTCTAACAACTAAAAAAAAGAAAGAAAACGTTAAGTTAAAAAGGTAAAGCATATTTAGACCAAAGATAGACTTTTAAAGGCCATATGAGGTTGCAGTGTGAGATTCCCTGCTGGTTTGTGTTGATTAGCAGTTACCAGCGCGTGCAGTGGGACAGTCGGCAGACTCCTACACGCCCTTCCCTTTAAGAGCTCAGTCAGTTTTTCAGTGGAGCAGCTCTACTTTTCCTCACCGCTCTCTCCCCGGCTCTCTGTGCTCAGACGGCTCTAACACGGTACCTTCCTCTGTCACACAGTCTTCGCTGAACGGATTTGGCCAGTTTTTGCCCAGCGCCAACTCTGAAAATGTAACCGCTCAGAAGAAAAGGGTAAGGAAAAAGTAACGACGCTGCTCTTCAATGACCCGTGTTTTAACAACAGTTAAAATATAACGGGAACCTGCAGAACGCACTGTTTGTATAGTACTCAAAGTGTTGGGGATGTTTGGTTAGTGCTCTAATAGTGTTGGGGCTCTTTTGCAAGTAGTAGTAATTGTGTTGGGGCTGTTTGGTTAGTACTCTAATAGTGTTGGGGCTGCTTTGCTAGTACTTGAACAGGGTTATGGGTCTTTTGCTTGTAGACTGCTAGTGTTGGGGCTGTTTTTCTATTAGTCTAACAGTGTTGGGGCACATTTGCAAGTGTTCTAATAATGTTGGGACTCTTTTACTGATTGTCTGATAGCGTTGAGGTGATTGCTAATAATCTAATTGTGTTGGGGCTGTTTTGCAAGTATTCTAATAATTTTAGGGCACTTTTGCAAGTACTCTAATAGTGCTGGGGCTCTTTTTTTTCAAGTATTCTAATAATGTTGGGGTCTTTTTCTGGTTGTCAAATAGTGTTGAAGTGATATTGCTATCAATCTAATAGTGTAAGGGCTCTATTGCTATCAATGTAATAGTGTTGGGGCTCTATTGCTGTCAATCTAATATTGTTGGGGGTCTTTTGCTATTAATCTAATATTGTGGGGGGGGCTCTTGCTATCAATCTGAT
>JBBPDA010000034.1:7171149-7186915 GCA_037974385.1 Arnoldichthys spilopterus | reverse complement strand
TACCATTAAAATGATACTGTTCTGAGACTTTTCATTTCTTTGTCATTGGACAAACTTACAAAATCAGAGAGGGATCAGCTTCTTAATTTCTTATTTAACTTTATTATTTAAAAAATTGCACAGTCTAAGGAACGATCAGGGTACATTTCACTACATGTTGTTCTTGTATAACTATGTATATGTCAAATAAACCAATCTTGAACTGAAGATCTTTCCAAGATTAATTGGAATATTGACTGCAAGCCAGGACTTCATCCATTCATTCCACCCAACATCAGAGGTCAGAAGCACAAATGGTGTTGAATGGGCACAAATTGATACAGACACAATTCCAAATGTTGTGGAAAGACTTCTCAGAAGAGTTCCTCATGGGTCTTCCTCGTGCTCATGGTTTTGCAATGTCCAACAAGCTTGAGTAGGTGTGATGTTTGTATGTTTACATACTTTAATCAATGAAGAAAACTGCTAAGAATATTTTCTTCCAACTTAAAAAGTTAAGAACTGCACCGTGGGTTAATTCTGAATTAAGTGACTGCTCAGTTCCTCCTCATAGGCTCTATTTTAAGATTGGAGTTGAATGAACTTGAAAGTTTAAATTAGATGTAATGTTCAGTTATTTAGAAGTTGCCTCTATTGGTTAAAAAAAAAATATATATTAATTAAATATTCAAAATACAAGTACATAAGTGCAAATATAAAGACATAATTCATAGAGGTGTATATCACATTTTGTCTTTATCGATCCCATCTGGTCATTTTAGTCAGACATCGGTTACATTTTAGACACCTTAAAATTTACAGAGATTCAAATCAGTACTGTGGTCTACAGTCTTTATGAAATTTCATACCGTCTGTTAGGGGTCAAATACAGCAGTCTAGTCATAAACATAAGCTAGATCTCAGTGGAAAACACTGGTCACAGTAAAATAAATTCAAATTAATTGTGAAATGAACACACACATCAATTTTATGTGCCATATCTATGATTATTCACTTTTTTTTTATTGATGGGTTGATACAGATCGACTAATTGTTGCAGCCCCTTTTATAATTCATTTAATTGCTTTTCCAACCAATGTGGACTGCACTGACAATGAACAGATTGTCTGACAGTGCATTACTAGTTTTATAGCTTTGATATGAATGCCCTGCAGTGATACAATTATAGTGTAATATGGTTTAAACTAGTGGTCATACCCAAGGTTGCTTTATTTCTTTAGCATGAGATTGCCCAGTTTTCTCTTCCAGCATGCAGTTACACTTTTAGATTGTTCTGCCCTCCATATAACATTAGGAGGCTCTGTTCATGTCCAGTTTATCTGCACATCAGGGGCATTATCTCTCTTCCTCTGTAGCAGGAGTGAGACGGGAGTGGGACTATGTTTGAGGGACAGCTGTATCCTGTGTTTTTTGTAATGCTGAAAAAATCCAGATTGGCTGTCAAGATAAATAAGAGTGGGTAAAGAGGAGAAAGCTTCATCAGATCCCAGCTTGGACTTTTGTTTTCTAGTAAATGAAAATAAGAACGTTTGTTTAAAAGCTCGGCAGCAAAAGCTGCATTGCATTCAGTGTTTTATGTATGTCCTTTGGGACAGAAAGTTACAGACAGAATGAATGGATTTTGCAATTCTGATGCTTTTCAAGTCTGATCTCAATCACCATCTTTTATTGCTGTTGATTTGAAAAGAGCTTCTCTTTTCTCCAAGTTCTTATCTTAAGACACCCCTCCCCCCTTTTCCCCACAGCTGTCTGTTGAGGGGATGTGGTCACCATACAAACACTGCCTCATTTAAAAATCTTTTCTCAACTCTTGCCATCACCAGAGGTAGCGATAGATAAGGCTGACCAAAGTCTGACCAAAAAAAAGAGTTTTTCTACTTTAGTTCAGTTTACCCACATTGCAGACAATTTACATCACTTTCTTAGTTAAAATAAAAAGTTAAGGATGTTAATTCATTCAGAAATATTCCTACCTGGAAAAGCTGCCATGTCCGAACTGTTCAGAGCACTGGTGATAGAAACTAGACTCACAAAATGCCCCTAAAAGTTCTATTACAAAGTTATTACATGAAAAGTTGGTGCCGCTATAACTGAAGACATTCTCCAATATCTTAAAGTTTCTTCTTACATTTGTTCTTAAAGTTATTTTAAAATTCATTACCAGTTATTTTGCACAAACGTCAGCACTCAAATGTGTATAAGTGTGCTCCCGAGTTTGCATTGGCTACCTAAGAACAAATTTGGGATTTTACTTAAGAAATCATTGGTTAATTTCATAATCTTCAAGTGGGATTAAAATCCAGTTGGTGAATGAAGCCCATTGTTTTCTGTTATTTTTGATATTTAGCCCAGGAGATATTTTTAGTAGTAAAATAGTACAAAAATATAGATATAACACAATTTTAACATTATCAACATTACATATGAGATATATAAATTTCACATTAACTTTTTGTAAATGACTTGTGAAAAATCTTGTGAAATGTAGAAAAATCAGTAAATCTTAACTCGATATTCACTTCTTGTTGTAGCCACTATAAAAGCTTGGGAAGACCCCGTCCTGCATCGAATGTCAATATGAAATATCTCTTCATTTATTGTGTCTTATTTACCAAACTTTCCCAAAAAAATGAAAATATGGACCATTGGCTTGGGTGTAATCTATGTTTTCATGCCATCACGCCTTGCTGACATTACGTCATGGTAAACTGTATTTAGCAGTATTTGTGAAATTATTGGAGGATGAGGGGTTGCGGAGGAAAGAGCAGTGCTTTCGTTTGTTGCAGTGATTATATTTAGTCAACTGGAATGGGGGTCGGGGCACAGCGGCTGGTTTGTTGAGCTAGGAAGCCATAGCTAGGCAGAACCAAGCTACTTCAGAAGACGACTTTAGTTCAGTTACAGCTAAATATGCACCCTGCATTAATCCAGTCTGCTGGGATGTTGCATGACAATGCTACGCATGTGTGTTGAAAAGCTGTGAGATTTGCACTTAGCTGCACTGTAAGGGATAGTTTTGTATTTTTTTATGTAATGTATGAATAAAAGCTGTCAATATTTAATAACCAACTCATTTTGTGGATTACGCTGAGGAAATATTTGTTCTCCAATTTAGTGAGATGTTTTTAGGTGGCCATCTTGATTAGAGAGCTTCCTTTTAATAATAATAATAATAATAATAATAATAATAATAGCTGTTTTACTCTTGAACAAATAACTAGCTATTAATCTTATTATTATTATTATTATTATTAATAATAATGATAATAATATTAACAACAACAAAAACAACAACAACAACAATAATAATAATAATAGCTGTTGTTATTCAAGAGTAAATCAGAGTATCAGACTGATCTGGTTCTTGACAGTTAGAAAGCTGTGGGTATCCGGTTCTGTGTACGAAATTATCAAGTTGTATTGTGACATCTTACGTAGATGGCTAATATCTTTTTACTGAACCACCACTGTAACCTTTTGGCACTCTGAGTACATAACAGAAACCAAAAGCTTACTACTGGAATGATCTGTCTAGGCAGAAGTTCTGGCTTTTGCATTCTCTGCTATGAATCTTTTTCTCCTTGCAGAAAAGTGGCAGTCCATAGCTCAAGAAAATTTGTGTCCAGAGTGTCAGTGGCCATGTAGGTCTGATTAAAGCTGCATTTGTATGAACGTCTCTTTTGTTTTTTATATTGTCTCCTGGCTCTAACTGGCCTAGGCATGATGTGGTTTAGGTTTGATGAACTGACATGCTAACCCGTGTGACTGTGTGGTTTATGCTTTGGTGGCTGAGTGTCATCAGACCTTCCCAGGAACTAAAGTTTCCAAGACCAGATCACTTTAATCTACTTGATAAAGCCGTAAAAGACTTTGTTTACGGAAGGTTGAGAGAGGTTGTTGATGGAAAACTGAACATTAACTTTTTACTTCAATGTTCTATCCCATTGCTCAATGTCAAGTGCAGAGTACGTAAATCCCAGCATTCAAAGAGCACCAAATGGATGGCTGATTTAGCCCTGTGATGACCGCTTTGCTGTAGGGAGATTTGTGCATTTCTAGTAGGCCTCAAAAAGACAACACCCGGCAAGTGGCTTTCCTCAGGTCATACTTTATCTGCCTGTTTCATGAGCTTCCTGCCTCCCTGCTTTGCGCAGAATCCGGTGTATCAGTGTGCAGGAGCCAAAGGTTAGCGTCCAGAGTGCAGACAAAGGAAATCTAGGATATGACTCATGGCCCTTTTCAACAGCCTCCTAGTGTCTGCTTTCTCACTCACTCTCCACACTGGCCAGTGGCACATTGACTGTTAGCTACTGATGTTGGTAGCAAAAAAATATACTTTAACATTTTGTTGGGTTACTTTGTTTCATACATGATGCCAAAATGGAGTGTGTGTTGCTGTTTATGGATGTGTAAGAGTGAAAATGTTCTCGTTTGTACTGGCTTGTGTGGGCTTACTGAAGTTGAACCGCTCATTTGTGATGCATACCCAGCCTTGTAAATCTTTTGTCTGTGTAGTGTGACACATCTGGGGGGTGGGGTGGGGGGGTTCAAGCCTCAAGGCCTCCACTCTTTGATTAGAGAGAGCTTGAGCACTGTTGGAGACTCCACCTCTTGGCTGGGATGGAATATAGCTGCTCTCTGTTCCTCCCCCTGGTCGAGGTTGGCAGTGGGCCACTCATACAGCCTTGAGATCCTCCTTAGGGCTGTGTTCTCAAGCACCATCAACCTTTGGGACACAGAAGTCAGGAAAGTATCTCTCCTATGGCCAAGCACATTCCGAACATTTTGCAGGAAGTGTCTGCACAGGGGGCTCGCAGAGTCATGCCCTCCCCACCAAGTAGCCTCTTCCCGCCCATGCAAAGCCTCTTCCTGGCTAGCCCCCAGTATAGTTAATGTTTCTCTCCAATGCCCCAGTTCCTTTTTAAGTGATTTTCCAACTGCCCTGTTTCTATAAAAGGACTTTTCTAAAAATACATAAGCAATGAAATGCTTTAATGTCACTTCATATGCATGTTGTGGTTAGTCTGTGGTTCTGTACATAGCTAAGTTTGTATTTGTGTTCTGTTCCCACATGTTCTTCACGGAATGGCTGTTTAAATGGAACAAAGATGTGCCTTTGTTTGATCAATGACATCAGTCTTTGTAATAAAGCACTGGTTTTAAGAGGTTGGAAGAAGGGTCAGGCCTTCATTTGGAAATGTCAGTGATGCGCATTTCTGTCTGCTGGAAATAAAGTCTCTCACTTTATTTCCCCCCAAATCTGAGCCATGTCTCTAGTGGATTTGCTTGTAAATGGTTGTTAAGTAGTTAGTGTTTAACCACATATGCTGTCGTGGTACAAATGAATGAAAGCATATTACTGTTTATTGTAGTGTATTAGGAAGTTCAGATGTCTCACATTGCTACAAAGGTAATACAAGCAATACTTAAGGCCTACAAGCACTGATGCATTGTTTTTGCTTCCTCTTTTTTAGATGATGGACTGGCAGGCTCCTCGTTTCTTGGCCAGTGTTACTGCTGCTTTGCATGCAGGCTAATCCCGTAGCCCATGTACACTATGGCAACAATTGATCCGGGCTCTGATGCAGAAGACCTGTTGGCTTCCATTCACCTCGAAAGGTATCTGGATGACTTCAGACAAGCAGGCTTTTTGCTGGCCCGAGACTTCTGTCATGTTGACAATACAGTTCTTAACAGGCTTGGAGTGACCGCCACTGGCCACAGGAAGCGGATCCTCAAACTGGTTGAGCACATTCAGCTGATCTGCCAGCATCAAAGGAAGGACTCCCTGTTGGACCGCCGTAACTCAGAGTCAGCTATTCATGAGGTGACGCCTGAAGAGTTAGGATCTCTTTCTTCTCTGGACAATGTAGACATGTCATTTGGAGCCTTGCAAAACAGCTCAGTTTCAAATCCGACTGCCCTTGTGAAACGTTCTCACTCGGAACGCAGCCCTGCTATAGTGAAGCCGGTTCCAAAACCTAGAACTGTTTTCAACAAACAAAGGGTGCAGCTGCCTTCCCTGCCCTTACGACAGACAGAACAGATCAGCAGAAAATCCTCTCAGGATTCTCCATGTTCTGTACATCTGGAGGGTTCTTCAGCTGAGGAACTTGGCTGTGTGTCAATAGGTGCAAGACGAACCTTGTTTGAAGACAGGTTGAGTAGCGCTTTCTCAGCTCCAGAGACTAGTGGACAACTACCTCCAGTACCCCCAAGGTTAAACCGGGGGATCCCACCATCTATATTCAGAAGGATGTCTGACCAGGACCAACTAAGCAGCCCACCCCTTTCTTCCTCTCCCGAATCCCTTTCCAGTTATCAGTGTTCTCCCTTCACCAGTACACCTGGCTCACCTCCTAGCCCTCCATGTTCAGGACTGGAAATGGTCTCCAATGAAATCTATTGTGGCACTTTACCTGGCACTCCACCTACTCTTTGGAGTCGTTCTGTACCCACCCCACCTCCGCGACAAGAGCTCAACACCTCTACTGAAAGCAATAGGTAGGCCTTAACTCCATATAATCAGGAATTCCTTCAGATATATGGTTTTTGCTCAGTGCAGCTGTCTTCTGATTTAGGGTTCAGTTACTAACCCTCAGATTTGTATGTCTACAGCACTTTAAACCATGTCTCACCGGAACCACCGAAACGAACATTTGGTATGTTTAACAAATTGCTCACTGTACTTAATACATTCTGTTTTCTCTCTGTTTTCTCAGTGTTCATTAATTAGTAGCACTTGTGTCTTATATAGCCCCTGCAGATGAACAAGATGACCTTATCAGTCCATACTGTGAAACTGTTTTCCTAAGCAAGCGACAATATCAACATCCTGAGGTGAGGCAGGACACAAGCAGATGACAAATGATGGGAAGTGATATGACTGAAAACTATTTAAAGATGCTGATTTACGTTTTTGTATGTTTTATTTTGCTAAGGTTGAAAGGCACAAGGGTGGGGAAAAGGTTGGAACTAAAGAAGATAAGACAGGAGAGGATCATGGGTAAACTACAGTGTTCATTACAGTATTCATTACAGAATTCATAGCACTATGAAAAAAGGAATGTCCATGTATGTATGAATGTACATAATGATGAATTTAAAATATGTCAAAGTTCCTAACCTGTAAACACATTTCTTTATCATATGTCTTTTGAAGCATGTGTAGTGAAGTGACCTATGCATTTTTTGACTATGGTTTCATTTTTTGTAGCAGCTGTGAGGACAAGCTTTCCAAAAGATATACAATATAAAAATTATATTTAGCCTTAACAGAAACTAAATTGCAGCAGTCTTTTTTTATTATCAAAATCTGTACATTTAATGTGTGTTAATTACAAATGATATTTAATTTGGTTGCATGTGAAATGGGTTTTTATGTTATCAAGTATGTAGGGATAAAGAAAAAAATAAATGTTATTAATATTGTGACTTGTACTGCAAATGTGCTAGTGATTTTCATGTTTACGTTTATGTTAGTCCAGACAGCATGAGCTTCGGGTTAATAATTGGCCATAAAAATGGGCCATTGGCCAATTTAACTGTAAAGAAATTGGAATCAGCAAGTAAAATATAATGAATAATGGTGGAATTTACTTTTAAAGAGCTGCTATCAACATTTTTTAAATCATGTATGCCATGAATTACATTACTGCAAAAGCAAGAGCACTGTATGTTGCCTTAATGGGTTTGAGTAAGTTTAGTGTTATGTGAAATGTTATGCTAAGCTTAAGCAGTATAAAAATTAAAGTTGCTGAAGAACTATTTTTGGTTCCCCAAAGAATCAAAGGATGGCCCTTAAAATATGTATTTTTGTAAATTGTGTGCGAGTGTAAAAAAACCTTTTTAAAAAGTGAAGACTCTATGCATAATGTAAAAGTTTTTAAAGAAATAAAAAAAACACTTGTTTTTGAGGGTTGTTTTAAGATGTTAAAATGGTTCTATGGTTCTCTGTTGCTCAAAAAAATGTTTGTGGCACTTAAGAAAGGGTATGAAGTACATTTTTGCTAATGCTCTTTTAAAGTCTTTCCAGCCAGACAAGGAGTGTGTCCATGATCTACAACCACCTTATGATGTTGCATAAGGTTGATAAGGTTGCATATCTCTCTGTCTGTTGTTGCTGCCTCTCCAGGTCCAGTCTCAAGCGCAATTCCCGATCTTCCCCTGGTGACTCTCCAGGCTATTGCACAGTGGGCAATCCACCTGCCTCACACTCCTTTTCTCTGCCTTCTCAAACACTGTTCTCCAGCGAACCTGATGAGGATCAAACCATCTCTCCTTATGCCAGCTACACTTCACTGTCAGAGAGAGTTGCACCGATCATCAGTGGCTGGCTGGACAAACTTTCTCCCCAAGGGTATGGCCCATCGGGCCTACAGCTCTTCTCCTGTCTCTGCGTTTCCTCCCTTCTCAAGGCCTGTCTCTACCTCCTGTCCATCCTTTCCTGCCGGTGTGTCTTTTTTTTCTTTTTCTTTCTCCTGGTCCTGGAGTAGCCCTGCCAGGCACATATTACTGTTGTGGCTTCTCCAATACACCCACTACAACTCAAGAAGGTCTTGTTAATAAGCTGTTTAGCTGATCAGGTGTAGAGCAAGGGGAACAAATTATGCAGAGCAGAGGTACCTCAGTACCAGGTTTAGGAACCACTAAACTGATCAGCCATAACATTAAACTCACTTTTATTAAGGCATGGATTTCACAAGATCTCTAAAGGTGTGCTGTGATATGTGGCACCAAGGTGTTCACATCAGATCCCTAAAACCCTGAAAGTTGCAAGGTGATGCCTCCATGTATTAGATTAGTTTGTCCAGCACATCAAAAAGATGCTTGATTGGATTGAGATCTGGGAAATTTAAAAGCCAAGTGAACACCTCTCTGTCATATTCCTTACATCATTCCTGAGCAATTTTTTGTATGTAACAGGATGCTCTCTCTTGCTGAAAGAGGCCACTGCCATTAGGCAGTAATGTTACCATGAAGGGGTGTACTTGGTCTTCAACAATGTTTAGGTAGGTGGTACCTGTAAAAGTAACATCCCCAAGGTTTCCCAGGACCCAAGGTTTCCAGCAGAGCATTGCCCAGGGCATCACACTCGGTTAGCCTGCCGTCTTCAAATAGTGCTTCCTAATGCTATTGCGTCTTCCAAGTATGCAACACACATGCGCATACACACTCAGATCCTTATGCTTGCCCATTTTTTCCCAATGTCACCTTCAAGAACTGACTTCTGTCTTTCTGCCTAATATATCCCAGTGTTATTCACTTCATCTGTCAGTGGATTTAATGTTTTGGCTGATTGGTGTATTTGGCAAACCTCATTTCCCCTTTTGTGAGATCTCTCTTTCACACCGTCTTTGGTGGTTTCTTGTATGTTTCTCAGAATAATGTGTGCTGTCATTTAAAATAATTGTTTTCTTTGCCTGAACACAGCTGATATTTTTCTCTGTTTGTTTTTAGGAATTATGTGTTCCAAAAGCGTTATGTGAAGTTTGATGGAAAAAACCTCATGTACTTTGGGAGTGAAAAGGTATAGTGAGATAACATCAAGCATGTTTTCATCAGTCCCTACTGCAGAGGCACATTAGGCTTACTGTAATCACACTGTCAAAGAGGATTTTCATTTAAAAAATTTTATTGTCTCGGTTAATTTTTATCCGTGACTGGAAAACATCCCTTAACAACTTAGTACTGTTTTCTGTCACTTGATCTTCAACAAACAAACAAAAAACCCCAGAAAATAATTAATGCAGCATTCTGTTTCTAGGAGGTTTGAAAGTCGGAATGTTCAAATTCCTCACACAAATGGCCTCCTTCACTCTCTTTCTTAGGACATGTACCCAAAAGGTGTGATTCCTCTGGCTGCAATACAGATGGCTCGCATAGCTAAAGACAACAAGTTTGAAGTTGTGACAAGCCATAGGACATTTGTCTTCCGTGCCGACAATGAAGGTAAACACAAACCTAGGCTAAACTCCAGTTGTCCAATAATGGGCAGTGGCATTCTGAGTGTCCTGGGGCCCCACTCCAATCCTGGATTCCAACACAGTTTGATGATTTCCAATTTGTACAACCCCAATTAAAAAAAAAAAGTTGGGATGCTGTGTAATATTTTATTCACAATAGAACATAGAAAACATATCAGATGTTAAAAGTGAGACATATTACTATTTCATGAAAAATATCTCATTTTGAATTTTATGGCAGCAAAATCTCTCAGAAAGGTTGGGACGGGATAACGGAAGGCTAGAAAAGTAAGTGGTACTAATAAGAAACAGATGGAGGAACATTTTGTAACTAATTAGGTTAACTGGCAACAGGTCAGTAACATGATTGGGTATTAAAAAGAGCATCTTAGAGAGGCAGAGTTTCTTAGAAGTAAAGATGCGCAGAGGTTTGCCAATCTGCAAAAAAATACTTAAACAAATTGTGAAACAACTGCAGAATAATGTTTCTTCATGTAAAATTGCAAAATCATTTAATATCTCATCTACAGTACACAAATCTGTGTGCAAGGGACAAGGCCAAAAGTCAATATCAGATGCCTGTGATCTTCTTGCTCTCAGGTAGCACTGCATTAAAAACAGGCATGATTCTGTCATGGAAATCACTGCATGGGCTCAGAAACACTTCCAGAAATCACTGTCTATGAACACAGTTCGCTGTGCCATTTACAAATGCAAAGATCTGTGCAAAGAAGAAGTCATATGTGAACATGATCCAGAAACACTACCGTCTTCTTCAGGCCAAAACTAATTTAAAATGGACTAAGGTAAAGTGGAAAACTGTACTGTGCTCAGACGAATCAAACTTTAAAATTCTTTTTGGAAAACATGGATGCCACATCCTCTGGGCTCAAGAGGAGATGGATCATCTGGTTTGTTGTCAGCGCTCAGTTCAAAAGCCTGCATCTCTGATGATATGGGGGTGCATTAATGCCTATGGAATTGTCAGCTTGCACATCTGAAAAGGCACCATCAATGCTAAAAGATACATATGCTCTTATCCAGACGATGTTTTTTTCAGGACCTTGCACATTTCAGCTAAACAAAGCTAAACCGCTTACTGAAGCTATTACAACAGCATGGCTTCATAGTAGAAAATTCTGAGTGCTGAACTGGCCTGCCTGCAGTCCAGACCTTTCAGCAGTTGAAAACATTTGGCACATCATGAAATGAAAAACAGGCCAAAGAAGACCCAGGACTTCTTAAGAATCCTATATCAGACAAGAATGGGACAACATTCCTCTCCCAAAAGTCCATAAACTGGTTTCCTCAGTTCCCAGACATTTACCTACTGCTGTTAAAATGAGTGGGGCTTCTACACAGTGGTAAACATGGTCCTGTCCCAACTTTTTTGAGATGTGCTGCTGCATCAAATTCAAAATGATTTTTTTTTTACCTGAAATGGTGTATTTACTCAGTTGAAACATTTAATATGTATTCTATATTCTGTTGTTAATAACATGCTAGTTTCTGAGATTTGCAAATGTGTGTGAGCAGGTAAATCACCAAGCTGTGACAATGTGGTTTATACAAAATGTAGTTCAAACTCAAAGATACCTTAGAAACATATTGCATAATAAATGTAACAAACAAGTTTGAAAAACACTTTGCTTTTAATTGTGTGCAACATCAATTCTACATTATATTAAATAAATTTGCGTATACACATGCATAAATATGTACATATTTGAAAAACATATACGTATGTATGAGAGACATTAACACTGTCTTCACTTTCACCTTTGTCAACAACTCTGTTGATGTTTCATTCATGTCGAAATATATTTTTCATTTTTCAGTGTAGAAACCCTGTATTTGAATAATCTCGGTCGTTTTTTTTCTGCAGGACAGTTAACTAAACTCCTTGAACTTGGCTCTTTCATTTTACACCACAGTGCAGAGGAGCAAATGGTGCAGTGTGTTGCAAGAACGGGTGAAGGAACAAATGGTGTTCGGCCGGCCGCGCTTCGGCCCAGGCAGCCACTGCCAGAAGAGCGGCCTCTTAGAGCTCAAAGGGATCAAGTCAAAGATCTATGCTGCCATTATAACAGAGCAAATTTGGCTCTACAAGAGTGAGCAGGTGAGCAGGGTTCAACACACATGCAATACACCAGTGAAGCTTACTCAAGAGTGAGTTTCAGGATTGTGCCCAGACACACCATTCTCTTCTGCTGAAGATCATTGCAAAATGGTTTTCTGTGCCAAGGTTCTAGCAGTCGCCTAATTTGTCATTGATGTGCCTGGTAAATACTCTAGACCAGATAAATGTACTCGTGATCTAAATGCTCAAAATATTTTCTCACATTCTATTTTTTCAGAGCTTTAAGAACGGAATTGGAATCAGTGTCATTGAGGCAAGGGGGTCTACAATCAGAGATGGCAAAGGCAAAAGCTTTGACCTTATAACTCCTTACAAGACTTTTAGGTAAATGCTTATTGTTACATTTTGTTTTTTTTAATTATGCTCATCCTTTTAATGGATTTGCTTTTACATTGCAATAAAACAATAAGCCATTAGAGGCTGAATTTCACAGTATCTGGTACTGTTCTTGCTGCTGTAATAAATGACCTTCTCTCTGTGCAGCTTCACAGCTGAGTCAGACCGAGAGAAGCGTGAGTGGATGGAGGCTCTGCAGGAGTCCATTGCAGAGACGCTCTCTGATTACGAGGTGGCTGAGAAAATCTGGTCCAACCGCTCCAACAAGGTGTGTGCTGACTGCAAAGCCATCAATCCTGACTGGGCCTCCATCAACCTCTGTGTAGTCATCTGCAAGAATTGTGCAGGTATGGGGAACCTAGTGGGGTCCATTTATATCCTCTGTGTGTCATCTGTCTAACAGTGTTCTCTGGAAATGGATAAGGGGCTAGTCTTAGTTGCAATGCCAGTGGCAAAAGTCCACATGACACAATGACTTCTTGGAGTGTAAATATAGAAGAACAACCTTTGCTTCCCTAAAGAACACTTAAATAGGTGTGTAGGACAAGGACATGGACAATAATTTCAGCTTAATTTCAGGAGTACTTTAAAGAGCAGAAAACTACTAAAATAATATTTAAGGAACTAATAGTGGTTTTTCTATGGCATCACTCCAAAGAACTCTTTTGGCACCTTAATTTTAAAGGTGTAGGTCCTGTCTGCATTTGAGAAAGTGGCACATTGTATTACCGAACACTAAATATAGTTTTTTTAAATCAAAACAGCTGGAAGGTAATTTCATATTTAAAAAGATTTCCTTTGTTTGGAACTATTTTGCATTATGCTTCACAATGGTGCTTGGCTAGTGCAGTGGCTTGGAAAGGTAAGGACAGTTAAGAGAGCTCTGAACCCTGGTGACTCCTCTGTGCCACATGCTAAAGTTAAGAACTGGCTTGGAGGCAGCATCTTTGGAAGCCATTCCAGGCCAAACAAAGTGAATGGAGCGTGGCAAGTGGTGTGATGGCTCTTTTGTTCTTTTTGCCTACAGGCCAGCACAGAGGCCTGGGCACAATGGTGTCCAAAGTGCAGAGTCTGAAATTGGACACCAGCGTTTGGAGCAACGAGATCGTTCAGGTGGGGGTTGTTGGGAGGCAGAGACGGGTCATGACATGGGTCTTTCCCTTTGAAGCTCCTTGCACTGTCTACTTAGGAATTTTCAATGACTTTCAGAAGTTTTTTTGTTAAATGGCATTACTTTTAACAAAAAATGTACAACAGTAACCATAAACCTCCATATATTGTGTGTCTGTGTGTGTGTGAACCTTTTATTTATTTTCAATAGTTTTACTGACCAACTCAATTGATTTTGTAAATATAAAGGTTGAGAGAGAGGCCTGTTTACCATTGTGCTACCTCACCTTTGCTTTTAATAACACTCTTTAATCATTTTGGAACTGAAGAGACTTGTAGTAGTTTTGCAATTTCCATCAATTCTTAGGTAATATATGTCTTTAGGTGCACAGCAGTCCCTAGTGGCCTTTATCTGATTCTCCACTTCATGAGGTGCCATACATTTTCAATTGGGCAGCCCAATGCACACTCATTCTTGGTCAACAAAACCACGCTGTTCTAGCCAATGCAAAATGTGGTCTGGCATTGTCCTGCTGAAAAAATCATGGGCATTCTGGGAAGAGACGTTGCCTTGATGGCAACGCATGTTTCGCTAAAATCTTAATATATGTCTGAGTCAATGGTATCTAACCCATGCTGTGGGTACTGATGCACTTTTTTAATAATAGCAGTTTGGATTGTCTTTGGGACACTGCCTGTTTTTTTTGCAAAAACAAATGGACTCCTCTGAACACAGAACATGGTTCCAAGTTTTTTGTTCCATCTAAGATAAGCATGTGGGAGTTTCTGCAAAAAGCTAATATATGGCAAGCTTCATTTCTTGACTGAGTTACAGGAAAACCACTGTCACATAACACACTCTAAGTATTTCTAAGCCCAGGTGGTTATACTTGTCACAGCAGGGTTAGGGTTAAGGTTAGCATGGTGGTTTGTCTGAGGCTTCGAATATCACATATATTCAACAGTAGTTTCCAACCTTGGTCTTTACACATTGAGATATCTATGAATTCTCTGATTCTTTACATAATACTTTGTACTGGCCATCCATCCATCCTTCCAGTTTGAAGATACATTCCTATTATTAATGTTCTTAACGTTATGAACCAGTTCTATTATTTTGGCATCATGTAAATGGTATATATCTTTTTACGTTTATGTGAAAGAAAAAAAATGTTTTTAGTTCATTATGAAATTTTCACACAGCTGGCACAAAGATAGAGATGCTGATATGTAACTGTTGCCTGTTTTTTTTTTTTCGTGTGTGTGTTTTCAGCTGTTCATAATGTTGGGCAATGACCGAGCCAATGAGTTCTGGTCCATAAGACTGCCAGTGACTGAGGAATTGGACTGTGATGCCTCCCCAGAACAGCGAAGAGAATTCATTACCCGAAAGTACAGAGATGGGCTCTACCGCAACCCTCACCCCAGCTTCAGCACACAGGAAGAGTTACTTAAGGTTAGTTTATTTATTGTTTTAGAAACATTTTCTGGCCCATGCAATAACTACGAATAACTGTTATGTATTTTTGAAGCAATGGTGTATCAGAATCGGTTGCTGTGTTGCTTCATAGTGTTAGTTCCTCTGTCATGTCAAACATTTTGTCCACAAAAGACAACCACAGATCTCACAGGGCCTATGAGGACATCCTTGCTCAAAAGATCATGGTCTTTTAAATATAGTGCCAGTGGCCATGTTTTGACCAGCATATACTACGTTTTTTTCAGTGCTTTATAATAGCCGTTACCATAGCCTAGCGGTCAAACACATGTCTTTCCCACAAAGTGAGAGGGCAGATGCCCATTGAATTGTGAAATAAGACTAATGAAAGGACTGTGCTGAATGGAGGACTGGACTTTGCATGTCCTGTGGCTGAATGTGCTCTTAGTAATGCATTTAGTGATGCATTTAGTAATGCTGTGTATGTGTGTGTATGTGTGTGTGTGTGTGTGTGTGTGTGCGTATTTGTGTGTGTGTGTGTTCTCTTGCAGGCACTGTGCACGGCAGTGACCGAACAAAACCTCCTGAAGACAGTCACTCATATTTTTGCTGAAGCAGAAGCAGCTCGACTTTCTGACTCTAATGGACATGAGAAGCACCTGTCCCTGCCTTACTCCTACATGCAAGCCTCAGGTGCACAGAAGTGACTTACTTACTTACTTATGTACACACACACACACACACACACACACACACACACACACACACACACACACA
>JBBPDA010000034.1:7150908-7165854 GCA_037974385.1 Arnoldichthys spilopterus | reverse complement strand
TAGCTTTCTACTTTTTGATGACTCTCTGTCTGTGCTTTTTTTCTTCTTCAGATTTTCAAAAGTACTGGTGCTCAGTGGAGAAGTCCCTTCTGTTTTATGAGTCTGATAGGTGCCATGAACCCAACATGAAAATTGACGTCAAAGACATTATCTGTCTAGGAGTAAACAGGCCAGACTCATGCAACAACAACAATGGCTTTATTGACAGGTATACCACTTAACATCATATTTTTTTTGTTCAATGTTAGAAACCGTTAAATTATATCCAGTGTTCATGAAAAACTTTTTTTTTCTTTCTTTAATGGTCTCAGATTTCGATACACTTTTGAACTCTACTTAACATCTGAAAAGCTTGTACAGTTTGGCCTAGAGACTCCAGATGCACTGCACAGCTGGGCAAAAGCTATTGGAAAGGTAAAAATGAATCTAAACCACATACAGTGGTGCTTAAAAGTTTGTGAACCCTGTAAAATGTTCTCTATTTTTATATGAAGGTCACCTAAATTCCTGCATTCTTAAATTTTTACATACTAGTTAATAAGAGACATGCTTCAATGTCTGACACTGTATGATGTACATTGACAGTTTAATCATGGGGTTAAAATTGGAAGCCTGATATTTCTTTTCCTTTTTATAGATAATGTCATAGCGCATCAGAAACCACAAAGCAAATCTATTTGATCACTTAAAATTGAATGCAGTTTAAGGTAGACTAGATTTTTGTTTCATTTGTTTAACTAAGTTTTCTTTATCTTCTTTTAGGAATCATTTGAAAAACAGATGATGTTTTAGATTCATTCATACATTCATAGAAACATACAAATTTAGAAACATTTAAAGGGTTCACAAAATTTCAAGCACCACTATATATGACCTATAAGCGATGATTTTGCTAATAAATGAAATTAACAATGCTCTGCCTGTGCTGAACATACTTCATCAGCTGAAATGAAGGTTTCAGTATAGTTTTGCACTGTAGCTATGACATTGTTTATGTAGCTAATATAACTAGCATGTGATAATTTAATTTAGTGCAAGTTCTGTCATTTTGATTTGTAATATGCATCCATTTTTAGTCATATTAGCTTTTATTTCCAGTACAAATCTAAAAGAAAATTTTGGATACCAAACATTGATGATTGATGGATTCCATTTAGGTTGAGGTGGAAATTTAATATTTTTGATATTTTTAACTTAGGGTAACAGTGTTACCCTCGGATGTTAGAGCTGTTTGTTCACACTGTTTGCTGTGCTGCTGTCTCGTAGGCAACTACTCCTCTGAGCTGCCACTGCTTACTGGCACGGGAGTTTGAGCGGGTGGGCATGCTGCGCTACAAGGCCATGTTGGACCCACAGCAATGGAAAGAGGGCTTTTTTGTCCTGCAGAAGTCCAACCTTTTTATCTGTCCTGGAAACGATGGAGCCGCGGAGGATATCATCAATCTGAAACGCCTGCAGGAACTAAGTGAGTCTCTGAACCCTAATGCAGTTTAGCTGGAAGAATTAATCACAGCTGCTCTAATGCTACTCTTCAAATTCACTGTAGTTGTTTAAGTTCACTTTTTCGTTCATTGTACATGGGCTAACTTTCATCTTTCTTGTTAAAACTATTGAAGGTATAGCATCTGAGACAGACAACCATGAAAAGAGGGATTTTTTGGTTCTAGTTGAGAAAGGAAGGTGAGCTTTTATTGCTGGACACACAAAAAGTGCATCATAATTATTTTCAAGTACATCACATAGTGTTTATTGACTGATGGAATTGTACTGATTTATGGTTCTGTACAAGTTCTGTTTAAATATAAAGTATTCATATTTGTACGAGTTGATGAATAGATCAAACAATATACTGGTTGATGAAAAGGGTGTTTTGTTTTTGTTTGTCTACTTAGGACTCTTCACTTGCAGGGTATGGGACGGATGGATTTCTCCCTTTGGTATACGGACATTCAGAAAGCAGCGGGAGGAAAGGCCAACACACTGAAGGACCAGCAGCTCAGTAGGAATGACATCCCCATTATTGTAGACAGCTGCATCGCCTTCATCACCCAGTATGGTGAGACCACAAAGAAAGAGTACTTTATATACTAAACATGCCTCGTCTGATCAGAGAGAGAAATGGACAGATGGAGCGAGACGGAGAGTTAGAGACAGAAAGACTGAGGGAGAGAGAGATAGAATGAAAGACTGAGGGACAGAGAGAGAGACTGAGACTGAGGGAGAACAGCAGGAACAATCAACAAAAAGGCATGTCAGGTTAATAAGACATAGAACAGCAGTTCTCAACAAGCCTGAGGTCATTAACGTTATTACTGTTAACGTATGCTGAGCTTAACATTAACTGATACCATAATAGTGAATTGTATTAACACAACCCAGCATTTTTTAGTTTTGAGAGAAGGAGAGGGAGAAGGAGAGGGAGAGGGAGAGGGAGAGGGAGAAGGTGAGGGAGAAGGTGAGGGTGAGGGTGAGGGAGAGGGTGAGGGAGAGGGAGAGAGAGAGAGAGCAAAAAGGCAGAAAGAGAGAGGTAGACCGAGAGAGAGAGGCTAAATGAGAGATTAAGAAAGAGAGAGAGGCGAAATGAGAGATCAAGAGAGAGAGAGGTGAAATGAGAGAGCAAGAAAGAGAGAGAGGTAAAATGACAGACAGGTAAACAAAGAAAGAGAGAGACAAGTTGATATACACAAAGAGAGACATGTAGACAGGCATAGTGAAAGAGACAGGTAGACAGGGAGATGGACAGACAGTCTCTTGAGCATTTATTTAACTGATAAAAGTTTATAGAATATATTTTCGTAGATGAACTTAAATGTATTTTGTAAACATAAAAACCTCCAAATGAAGCTCCATACTTTTTCAAAAGGAGACAGATGTGGATTGTTGGCAGGAAAGTCAAGCACATTCACTCCTTATCTACAAAGCCACGCTGTTGTAGCACATGCAGAATTAGACCTGGCATTATATTGCTGAAATAACCATGGCGTTACAGGGAATAGATTTTGCCTTGATGTCAAAATGTCTGTCTAAAATCCCAAAATACGCCTCTGTGTTAATGGGAGCTTCATAACCATGCTATGGGCATTGATGCCCCCAGTATCACGACAGATGTTTGCTTTTGCAAATTTTACTGCTAACAGGCTGTCAAAATCTTTTCTTTCATCTTCTATCAGCTAAATAAAAGAGTTAACAAATCATTTGATTGCATTGTATAAAAAAAATCCCAACTTTTCTGAAAATGGGCTTCATAATTGTGAGTTTTTACTTAACTGTTTTTAATGCATGCCTGCATCTTCATAATTTCTCCAGTCTTCTTCATCTGTTACACACTTGTGGATTTCCAAGCAAAACTACCTGTGTAGCTGAAAGATAACTGTATTATATTCTCAGGCCTTGGCCATGAAGGGATTTACAGAAAAAACGGAGCCAAGTCCAGAATCAAGCTTCTGATGGATGAGTTCCGGAAGGATGCCCGCAATGTAAAACTGCGCATTGGGGACAACTTCATTGAGGATGTGACGGATGTACTGAAGAGATTCTTTCGCGAGATTGATGACCCCATATTCATGGCTGACCTACACCCCTACTGGAAAGAAGCTGCAAGTCAGTGCAGTTTATCATTGTTAGATGTCTATTATATGTCTTTAGCCCATGCCTGAGATAGATTAATATTAGATTTCAGGACAGGCTGAGGTTAATTATTTCTCTTTACTGTCTTCAGAGGTTTCTAATAAGACACAGAGGTTGGATAGGTATAAGGAGCTCATCCGTGGTTTGCCACGGGTCAACCGCACCACTTTAGCAGCACTCATCAGTCACTTGTACAGGTCAGCTGAAACATGTAATTATTTTATGGACATAAGCTGTGCTCTTTGTGAAGGTCAGTAATTTGTTAAACTCTCTATCTCTCTCTCCTCCCACCACCTCTCAGGGTACAGAAGTGTGCCGACCTTAATCAAATGTGCACAAAGAACCTGTCCCTGCTGTTTGCCCCCAGCCTTTTTCAGACAGATGGGAAAGGGGAACATGAAGTGAAAATCGTAGAGGACCTAATTGACAACTATCTATATGTCTTTGATGTGAGTAGTCATTATCAACACCATTTATAATATCTTGGTGTTATGTCATAATAAAGAAAAAGTCATATATGAGCATATTTATGTGCTTAAAAGCAGAATCACAAATCATATTATGGTGTGTAAGCATTTGTAGGAGATCTTAAAGAAAAGAAAAATGCTCTTCACTTCATGTATTGCAATATTTTATCTTTTTTTTCCATACAAAAAATATAACTTGATGCTATTTTAAGTAGTTTTAGACCACTTCTTGTGGTCTAGTCAGCATGAACTGTGATGTTAGGGGTGACTGGCATTTGGTGTAAAAAGCTTGTTTTAATTCACTTTGAAGATTGATGAGGAGCACCAAACCCAGATTGAGCTGGAGATCAGTCTCATCACCACCTGGAAGGACACACAGGTAAAGTTTAAATTTACATACCCTGACCTACTGAATATGTTACCAGACATAACTGGATTAGCTGTACAATATTGTTTGTTTGCATCTAGCTCTCCCAAGCAGGAGACTTGATTATTGAGGTTTATCTGGAGGAAAAAACACCAGATTGCTGCATCACTCTGAAAGTAAGTACGAATGTGTTCAGGATGCAATGTTTCATTTTTAAATACACCATAATTTATCAGAATCAGAATCGTGAGTTGTGTACATTTGCTATTTCTGGATAAAACATGCAGTTTCATATTACAGCCACATGGTGGCATACTTTCACCATTTTACCAGCCAACTTTTTTTTCTGCAGGTCTCTCCCACTATGTGTGCTGAAGAACTGACTAACCAGGTCCTGTATATGAGAAACGTTCCTGCTGGCGAGAACGTGTGGATGACCTTTGAAGTCATTGAGGATGGAGAGCTTGGTAAACAGATTCTTACCTGTTCACACGGTGGATACTTGCACAACAAACACCATGAACCAATAGCACCAAAGCCTTAGGAGAGTTGGTATAACATTGTGTGTTAATATGATAAGTTTGTTTAATAAAGTATACTGCATAGTGCATACTGCATGCTTTACTGTGAACCACTATGAACAAGACTGCAATCTGTTTAAATCACAGAGCGGCCTCTTCACCCGAAAGAGAAGGTTCTGGAACAAGCCCTGCAGTGGTGTAAGATGGCTGATCCTAGTTCTGCATATCTGCTGGTAAAGAAGGTGCCCAGAGGGGAGGCGATAGATATCTTCACAGGTAATGACCTGGGTTAATGTATTACTAATGTCCTCATAGCTTAATCTTATTACAAGGGTATTAAATTAATATTTTGCTTAAACGTGAGGGTCTGTACCAAGTTAAACCATATACTTTAGACTTCAAAGCCTTTCTTTGAGTTATGCTGTATTTTCTGTATTTTTGGCTCTGTGACTCTCAGCTTACAAGAGTGAGATTGTGAAGTTTGGAGTCTTGAAATGCAGAGAAGAGCCACCTAAACTCCTGCAAGGGACCAAATTCCAGGAGCGCGCCTTCCAAATCCGTGATCACAAACTACTCCTAATGAAGGATAAGAAAGTAAGTCTGGTGATCAGCTGGAACTTCTTCACATAGACCACTCTGGAGAACCTAGTATACGGAGCTGTTTTCTGAATGTCTTTGTTTTATGCTTAAATTATAAAGAGCAACAAACCAGAAAAGGAATGGTCACTGAAAACCATGAAGATTTACATTGGTATAAGAAAGAAGTTAAAAGCGCCCACAAAGTAAGATGGCATTTTCCAGTTCCTTCTCCATCCAAACATCTTTGATTTTCTCATGAATTAACCGTGTGCCTTATTGCAGATGGGGTATCACTGTGATGATAGACAAACATCAGATGTAAGTGTTTTTTTTTAACAGACTTTAACTGAACTTGTCAGATGCTTTATTTATAGAGGGTACATTACAGATAAAGTTTGTATGTTTGCATAATGGGTAATGATCCCTTTCCTCATCTCTGCAGGTACCTCAGTTGCTGCAGTGAACCAGAGCTATGGGATTGGATGACTAGTCTACTGAAAGCACAGGCATGTAACTCCACCTTTTGTTTGGATATCATTTTCGATATCAAATGCTCATTGGTAATTTGAAGCTCTCTTTACTGTGCACTGATTGTTGAATTGGTTCTTTAGAATGATGACTTGCGGCTGCCTGTGCTGAGACGGCACTCCTCTTCTGATATCTCCAAGCAGAAGTTTGGCACCATGCCCTTGGTGCCCATTAGAGGAGAAGACAGTAACACAAACTCTACTATGCTTTCCGCTAACCAGACCCTGGTAATGCAAACAGCTTTGTTTGCTGCTTTGGTGCCCTCCAGTGGCTCCATATGTGCAGCACATTAATTTCTGTCTAAGATCTTCGGCTCATTTTTTGTTCTACGGTTCTATGTTTGCAGCGGAAGCTTCATGACAGAAGGACACTTTCAATGTACTTTGTAAGTATGCTTATGATTCTGATCTGCTCTTGAACTTTAGCAAACTATACTGCTGAAAGCAAAGGTACCAAATTTCCTTGGTACCTTTCAATGAATGGTTCTTTGGAGGATCATTGTGAAATGAGCAAGTGTGATGAATCTTTTAAAGTTTAAAGATATTATTAATTGTATTCTCAATAAATTAAAGATTTTTCCTAGAAAGACATGCCCATGCTAAGAACCATTAACAAACCATTGTTTTTGAGAATGTGTTTGAATCTGCTTCAGTCTGAACAGCAGTACAGTTTCCTGTACTTTTTAAAACTGTACATTTTGCATGTAATACATCATGACTCTATCTGAACCCAAAACAAACACAATGAGCCGTTTTTAAGTTGTTGTTGATAAATGTAGCAGGGCATCTTTGCAAAACAGTTTCTCTTTAATTGAGGAATTCCAACTGATTTCCTCGACCCTCCCATTCCTGTTGGGAGCTGAGGTTTCCTGCTATGACACCACCAGGATGTTGAGTTGAGTGTCTGAAGTGAAGACAACAGGATGCGCAGGGTGGAAGAATTGTTCCACTGCATTGTTCTGTGGCAATAGCCTTGAGGGCAGGCAGGGGCCTCTTCTCAGCACTTGTGTTTTGCTGGGTAAAATACTATAGCCTCTGGTGGCTCCCGAGCCCAGAGCATTTGGAAGCAAATTGTTTGCTAGCTTTTTTCTTTTGTCCCCAGTGTATTCAGCAATTATCTTAAGGTTGTCGCCGTGATTGTCACTGTGATACTGAAACAATAGATTAAGCTCAGTGAAGGAAGCCATTTGAATACTGTTGAAGGGTGAATTTTCTTCTTGAGAAGTATTCACTCCTGTCTGTCTGTCTTTGCTAACAAATGCATATTTAGTGTCTATTGTCCTCAGTACCTCATATATCAATAAGATGATGTCTAGTGTACCTCCACATGAGGTGGATGATGCAATAATAAATTACATCCTAAGCTTTCCTGAGCATATTGTCTTTGTCAGAATAAATATCTCCATTGATCTTATCACTGATCTTCTGCATGTTTAATTAAATATAGAATAAACAAGGTCTTCATCCTTTTACCAGAGACACTAAATTTGTACAGTGCTTGGAGTACAAGAGAGCTAATTGGTCCGGTTTAATAAGAACAAGTCATGTGTATTCAAGCATTAAAAAACTCGCTGAACTCCTTTTTAGAGAGACTTTTTTTAATTAATTCTCAGAAAAATTATTATATATATATAATGTGTCTAATGAAAATCTTGTAAAGTATAATTTTATAGAATTTTGGCCATAATGTCCACCAATATATTCCCAGTAATGATTTTGTTTGCTGATTGTTTTTTCTGTGTTTAGCCCATGAAGGTGCAGCAAGACTCAGTGGAGGAATGTGATGAAAACCCAGAGCCACTGTACGAGGAGGTTGGTGATTTCAGCCTGCAGGTGCTGAAGTCCCTGGAGACCAGCTTCCGGACCAGTTCACACGCCGAGACACTGGAGGTTCCACCCCGGCCTGTCAGCCTTGGCCAGAGGAAGACCAGCTCACTGGACCGCATGATTGGTCCAAACCCAGTTCGCTCTCTTGGGGGAGAGAGTCTGCTGAGCCCTGGGGGATCTCTGGACACACTTGTGCAGGGAGAGCCTCGCAGCAGGCACAGTGATGGCAGAAGGCACAGCCCCTCACAAGACCTGCTACTACAGGAACTCTCTACAGTGTTCAAAAAGCCTCTGGCTGAAGAACAGGATAGCACTGAGAACCCTGACCTGAACTGATCAGCATGTCTTGCATCAGAATGGACATCAGAATATGCCGGAATGTACAGTCATATACCAGAGCAGCCTGTTCTACTAATAGGGCAAACACAACTGTTGAACTGTTATATAATGAAGGGACTGAACTGTACCAGTATTAACATTGGAAAACTTCTCTGCAAGTTACCTGTAAACTTGTTCCAAAGCACTAACCTCTTTTAGTAAAAATCTAGCCTATATGATTGGTTTATTACTGAAAATGACTACTGCACTGTATATATTTTTGTCTTGATAACAGAACCTGACTTCTTTTCAAGCATAACCTCCTGTTAAGGAGTTGCTACTGGATGTAGTTTTATCAATTTTATGAGATTTGTTTTATCAGAATATAATTTTATGAGATTTTCCAAACTGGAAATAGATGTCATCTCTTAGACATCAAGTAAAATATATTTAGACTTTAAATTCAATGTAGATTCACTGACTTAAACGGTTTCTTTTTCCATATATTAGACTCTTGTACTGTGGTTGTCCAAAGGTAATCTCATAGCTTCATTCTTGTACATTTTAATTTTTTGCCCCATTTGAACACAGTACAGCCACCCTTTTATGTTGTGGGTGTGAAACCATCTTTTTTTACATAAACATGTTTTTGTCTTCTCCTGTAAAGTTACCATTTTGGACATACTTCTTTTAGAGAGAATATACAAACCCCATTTCTGGTAAAGTTGGATTTTTTTCATAAAATGCAATAAAAACAAGAATGTAATATTTGTTAATTCTTTAATTATTTAAATGGTAAAAGTTCAACGAAACGATTTCCAATGTTTTACTTAAATGTAAGTTTGTAAATATAAACAAATTTAAACCTTGATGCCTGAAGTACACTCTTAAAAAAAGTTGGGACTGAGCACAATGAGGGCACACATTTCATAGAATATTAATGTTAAGGAATTTTGAAACATCCCACAATAAAAAGGAGGGGACCATGGTCGGGTATAAAAGGAGCATCCACGGACAGCTCAGTCTCGCAAAGATGGGTTGTGGCTCACACCTTTCTTCCTGAGCGAACTGTCAGCTCAACAAGAACATGTTCATCATTTACCATACAAAATATTGTGCAAAGTTTCAAGGAAGCTGGAGAAATCTCAGTCACTGTAGGACAAGGCCTAACATCACTGCTGCATTTGTGTGCCCTTAGAGCCCTCAGAAAGCACTGCATAAGCAACCATTATTTTACCGTGACAAATATAGCCACATGGCCTTGGGAGGACTGTTGTCACTTAATTCAGTCCACTGCTGCATCAAGAAATGCAGCCTGAATCAGTGTTCTTGCATAGAAAACCAAACTTTAATTCTATACAGAAATGTGCCATACTTAGCTATCAAGCATCTTTTCCATGCTTATTTCAGCAAGATAATGCCAGGGCTGCCACCAGTCCAGATCTGTCTCCAACTAAAAATGTATGGACCTTCATGAAGAGGAGTATAAGACAACAGCGACCACAAACTGTTGAGCAGCTAAAGTCTTGTATCGAGCAAGAATGGACATAAATTCCACTTGCAAAACTGCATTAGTTAGTCTCTTCAGGTCCCGAATGAATAAAAGGTATAATTAAAAGGAAAATTGATATAACACAGTGGTAAACACAGCTATGTCCCAACATTTTTGAGTGTGTTACAGGCATCAAAAAAATCCCAGCTTTTCCTGGAAATAGGAATTGTATATTTCTGTATATTACGCTCACAAATCCATCCATTATTTACTGAAAAAGTCTCTTTATTGCTCATTTGTTATACATAGTCATAAATGTATAAAGTCCAAATGTAATGAAAAAACCTTGCACATGCTCACTCAATGTTACTCTTTCATAGCAAATCAACAAGTATATACATTCCTAGAACACATATCAGTTTGGGGAGTTTTGCATGTTCAATTTGTTGTATTTATTAATTTATTTATATATTTGCCAACATTCCTCGGTGCTCAGACACACTGTGAAGCAGTTGAAGAGGGCCATGTGCAAGCAGCTTGAAATTTCTCCCAGCTTGACTTTGAACAGTAGAGGGCAGTGCAGATCCAGCACATAATGGCTTGACAATCTTGAACTCCTAACATTGTCTTCCACTTAATTTTTCTGCAGATATTGACCTTGTACAGTACCCCATTACATAATAAATACATATGATTTTTGTGTGACATACTATTGCATTTAAGCAATGCAACATTCTGGTAGGATATTATTTTTTATATTTTGTTCCAATGTATGTGCTGTTGGTTCTGTGCCAAATGCAAATTCACTGTTTCATTCATTGTTTATGTTGTAGCATATCACTGTGCAAATTAGTCTGTATTATGAGTTAGTGTCGTATATGTTTATTCACTGTAATAAGTCTGGTCATAGGATTCAATGCTGTTGTACACTGTAAAGATTGCGTATCCTTTAGTACTAATTGCAAAGTATTTTGTTTCTTTCATGTGTTACTGAAACTAGAAGTATATATTGAAATAAATGACTACTTTTTGGAAATTGACTCTATGTATGCAATGAAACAAAGCTTTGCACGTGAAATAGCAGTTCATTTAATGTAAGAGATGTACACAATGTTATTTAATACATATGAAATGCATCGTTTACTGTAATACTCAAGACACATCAGGGGATAGTAGTACTTAGAGTGATATTTTGGCAAAATAAAAGCAAGTTTCAAAAGTGTCATAGACAACAGCATTATAAATACCTAGATAAAACTATTCTGCTCAAGTTGCAATAATCATCTTTTATCTAATTAACTGTTTGTCAAAAAATGTTTCCTTTACACTAAATGTTATCAGTCAGTAAAGACATGTTTGGTGTCGGATTAAGTTACTTTAGTTTCGCACTGGAGCTATGGGGCTAATGTAACTAAGAGATAAGTGAGATTGTACCACCACTTTACTTTTTACACACTTGTCAGACATAAACCTCAAACCATGAGTTACTAAGCAATACTAGGCAAATAGGTTTGCTTACACTTGTTTTTCTTTTAAATTTTAAGTTTAATTGTAAATGAATTAAACGAATACCATAAATCTGTATTAAATGAAAGATAAGGGTAATGGACATTATCTTTATACCTCTTCTCCAAAGTTCTTTTTTCAAAGCTGATTCTGTTTTGTTAATTTGGAACAGTTAGATGTACTGACCATGCATGCCCTGTACCTTATACATTTATTTTAAATTTATTCATTTGGCTGACACGTTTATGCAAAGCAACTTTCAAGACTCCAGTGTAGTGGGATGGTACCTTGCTCAAGGATACCTCATCATACCTGGGCCAGGACTTGAACCTGTGACCTTTAGGTCCAAAGGGCAATGCCCTAACCATTAGGCCACCACTGCCCATAGGCACACAATATCAAAATTTCTCCAGAAATCAACAAGTTTGATGTAGTATATAAACACCTACATTTACATTTACAGCATTTGACAGATGCTCTTACCCAGAGCGAAATACACAGTGCTTTCAAGTCTACAAAGAATACCTCTTACACCAGTAAACCAAGACTTGGATTAAGAGCTACTAGTCCACCAAGATTATACCTGAGCTGATGTAAAACTTTGACAGAGTTTAAAAGTTAGTAGTAAGTTTGTTAGTTCTGTAGTTATTGTCCTACATACTCTGTGAAGAGCTGGGTCTTCAGCCATCGTTTAAAGACAGTGAGGGAGTTTTTGTCCCATTTCGTGATGTCACTCTGATCAGCACATTTATCTGCCTACTCTACTTGCTCAGCCAACTGGAGTTTAGTTTTGCTCATTCAGTCTGGACTGAAGGCAAATATAGAACAGCCACTCAGAAAAGAGATTATTTTACATATAACATTCTTAAAGGAACAGTAACAAAAACAGCTTGTTGTTGGTATATGAAAACACACAGACATATGTGAACCTCAGGGGAATCAAAAATTAAATACAAGAAAAATGAAGTCACTTTAACCCACAGCATGCCAGAGACACAGTAGATTAAAACTGCTAGACAAATATAAGTGAGAAAATGAAATGGGCTATAAATAATAATAATAATAATAATAATAATAATAATAATAGTGTTCATTAAAGTCATTAAAGCAGGAGATATATTGGTGTATCTTAAAGAAAGAGGATTGTTACTTAGTATAAGAGCGGGGATCTGCTAAACATACAGGGGATCAGTCAAACAAAAATGTCTTCTGGGGAGATTTAACTTTAAGAGTAATCTCATTATCCAAGCTTTTAACTGGACACCTTCCCACTAAAGCGATTCCTGTCCTGAGTGAAACCCTCCCTTTGGGCAAAAGTGCTTGCAGATGTGTTTGGATTTACTTTAGCACATTTTCTCAAAAATAGAACATTGCTTTAGTCTGAAATTAACTACATAGTCACAATTACACCAAAATGCCAGCTTAGTGCTTTAACATATATACTGTCATGTGCAACAGTTTGTTTTTGGGGGACATTTTAGTGTACAATTTCTTTAAGATAAAACATTTCATGTGCCATAACTTTAGTATGGGCCATATTTTAAGTTTATTGTTTACCAGTATGTTAAATGCAGGAAATAAACAGGAATCTTGCATTAACATTTGCATAAATTTGTTTTCTGTAAATCTGTTTTTCTGTAGAGGAATAGAACCCCCCCCCCTTTTTACCTCACAAAATATATAGCTCAGACTATACTAAACTGGTCTCTCATATCTCAAAGCATTTGTGTCAGTCTATTTCTGGGCATTTAGGGGCAGGTGGCTCTTTGGGTTTTACCCTGCAGATAAGCTCTGGCAGAAACTACCTCCCACTGTTTCCACAACTACCTTGCAAGATAACTCTTCTATATTTTGCCTGCAGATGTTGCTTGTTTTTTTGTGTCTGATTGACACTAATATTATAACTCAAATATAAAAAGAACAACCACTACAAATTCCCTTTGCAGGTGGCTTTTTTTTCTGGGAGGTTGCAGCAGATTCAAACTGGGGGCTCTTGTTTGAGTCGCTTTGTGAGGTTGGGTTTTTTTCTGGGGGAAGGAGGGAGAGCAAAGACAAGCCCCAACAAGAGCTTAGGGGATTAAGTTCATTCTCACTGCCACTTCATCACCTTCTCGCTGCCCTCTGCCAGGGCTCTCAATGTGCTCCAGTGTTTTGTGATGGCTGATTCACGCCAGTGAACAATTATAAGAACTATCAGCTCTTCCAAGGGCAGCAGGAAAAATATCCTCAGGGTGGTACTCGTTCACTGAGAACAAGGGCAAAAAAGCTCTAAATCATGAGCCAGCGTACACGTTACTTGGCTGCTGATGAACACAGGGTCCAAACAAACTATAGTGACCACTCATCTGTAAGTCTGTGCTGAACTTTTAAACTCACAGAGTCCTTTAAGAGGTACTTCAGTAAGGGATTTTTGTATGGCATGTCAACATGTTGCTCCATTCATAATAAAGCTGTTTTGATACATTGAAATGGACGTGTTTTATCACTATAGCTGAACTTAACTCGTGAAAAAACTGCACAATGTCTTTATCACTACAAATATAGATGGTTCCCATATACACATTTGATGTCCATTACATTAGACAGTTTCCATTTGTTTTTATTTTTGGTTTTATTATATCTCAGGCAGTTGCTTGGCAGTTGACCTGGTGTTCCAGGTTGTTATAGTAAAGTCTGCCAGAGTCCTATTCATGGTCATGTTTCACACTCCTTATGTTTATTTTATACCCTTACACCAATGCCAAAAAAGGCTAACTGTTCTTTTTTGTGTTTTATTTGACCATCATCATCGGGGGGAGCTGCTGTCCAGGCGTTCAGTCTGACCGACCTTCATCACGGCCCATCCACACACAGGAAATGTTGCTCTCCCTACCATCACCTAGGCTCCCATTCAGCCCGTGCTGTCGACTAGATTGTCTACTACATTAGGACTATAAGGGCAACTCCCACCCCCTTCAGTTCTGATCTGCTGTCCAGTGGGGTCATTTCTGGTTACACTGTAGCCATGACACTTATGGACTGAACTAACGCTGCCTTCATAAACTGAGACTGTTTCTCACTTTTTAACTGTTTATTTTACTGCCATCCAGTGTCAGCCAGAGGAGAAGGAGTCTTGGTTTCTTCCAAGGTTTCTTCTTCTAGCTTAGGGAGTTTTACTTGCCTCCGTCACCTTGGCTTGCTCATTAGGGGCTTGGACCCTGATTTTGTAAAGCAACTTTGTGACAACATCCATTGTAAAAAGCGCTATATAAATAAAACTGAATTCAGTTATTCGTTTTGTTTGGCCATAACTATGGTATGCCATGTGGCTGATAAAGTGTTTCTAGGCTGATGCTATGGTATCCCAGATGAATACTAAGGTTTGCAGGCCTATTGCTGTGTATCCCAGGTGAAAGCTAGTGTTGCTAGGCAATTGCTATGGTATCTGAGGTGGCTGTATATAATGTCTATGAGCCTCAGTGTGAGTGGTGTCCATTGTGGAATTATTTGTGATCAGTTTAATTTAGATTGCCTGAACACTCTGGCTTTAATTTCTCAATTCCTTGGTCAACTTAATAAATACCCAGCAAGATTCGGGGTTTTGCTGTTTAGATAAAAGTGGGCTTACTAATTAGCAAGCAACATGTCACTTCTCCTATTTTTATTTGTGTTATAACTGAATCCAAACAACCAATCACAAACCTCTATTTTAAAGTGCATGAAGGCAGAAAAGTCA
>JBBPDA010000034.1:7118198-7146057 GCA_037974385.1 Arnoldichthys spilopterus | reverse complement strand
ATAATAATAATAATAATAATAATAATAATAATAATAATAATAATAATAATAATAATAATAATAATAATAATAATAGAAGAATAGAAGAACCGTATTTGGTTCCAAAACTTCAGTAAATGGTTCTCATAAGAAGTTTTTTTTTTCTTAACGTGATATGTGAGTGTGAAGGGCAAATGTCAAAATTTACTGAACCGCCACATAATGTAAAGATTGTTGGGAGACTTTAAATTGGTAAAGGACCTTTATAGTGCAGATTCTTCACACACATCTCATTTACAAAAATGATTCTTTAGGCAACTAAAATGGTTCTTCTCTGGCATCACAAAAAGAACCCATTTAAAACAAATATAACACAAAATAGGCAATGCCACCTAACATTAATTCCCTCATTCTGATCTCATATGATCATGAGAAAATCAAGAGAAGCTGTTTATCAGTTGGTGTTCTACTGGGAATCGTTATCATGTGATCAGGGCGCTAATTGTGCCAAGCCCTCTGCTGGAGTCCCTCTGAGTTTGTGGCAGTCTGGCAAGTGACTTGGAGGGGCATGCACACTCTGCATAGGTGAGACAGTGGCACAATTGTCGTGGGGGTCTTGGAGCCTGGCCTGGTCTCAGGATGTGAACCCCCCATGGAGTCCGCTTTGCTGTGAAGCACCGCCTTTTGTTTGCCATTTGTTTACCTTGCTTGCCCAAGCCATAGTGGTGAGCACAATGAGGTCTAGATCAACAGCTTCTTGAATAGGCCGCGGCTTCTTTATCCCCAGCCTCAGAACACTGGTTACCTCGGAGAGGCAGTGATTAAGAGCCCGACAGGCTATCTCCAGTTCAAAAGCACAAAGGCACTCCACTTATCCAATAAAAAGAGTCCACCACTCTGCACCCGAGGCAGCTTGCCCCCCAAAAAGAGTGGCCTATGAGAGTCTTATTTTAAAGATTTAATTTACTTTAACTTATTTATTTACCTAGTTGCTTTGGCTTAGCTTTTACACGATTGCATGAATTATATTTTTTCAGAATGATTCATGACAAGTTCATTTAAACTGTAGGTCAGCTATAATTAAATACATATTAATAAATACATTTGTGCTGTTAAGTTGCAGTTAAGTAGAACCAAGTATTCTACACACACACACACACACACACACAATCTATTTCTTTATTTTTTTCTCTTCCTCTCTCTCTCTCTCTCTCTCTCTCTCTCTCATGCTCCCTCTCTCTCGAGCTGCTCCGCTGAGATACCTGTGATCCTGACCCATTCTGCCATCTGGAACAGCCTGGCCTACCCTATATCTGGTTGAAGTCTTTGACGCTTTTTATCCACTCACTCCTGCTGAGGAGCCCATATGAACAGCCATATCCACCAAAGAACTGATCTAAAGTCATTGCGGCACCTGTACACAAGGAACTACCTCTTTATACTGAGAACTATTATTATTATTAATATATATATATATATATATATATATATTTTATTATTTTTTTTTTTTCCTTATCTTTTTTTCTTGTTTGTTATTGCTGTTCTGTGTCAACCAGAGGAGGATGGGTCCCCCTTCTGAACCTTGGTTCCTCTAGAGGTTTATTCCTACAGCTTATGGAGTTTTTCCTTGCCTTTGTCGCCTTTGACTTGCTCTTTGGGGGCTCAGACCCGTTTACTTTAAAGCTGCTTTGTGACTACGTCAGTTGTAAAAATAACTATAGAAATAAACTTGACTTGACTTCACTTGACTTCACTTGACTTCACTTGATTTGATTTGACTTGACTTGACTTGACACACACATATATATATATATATATATATATATTTAAATAAGACTTACATCACACATGTAATACAAATAAAACAATAAACAAAATAACAAAATCTTAAATTTTAGAATAAACAATTCCCTCTTAATAGCTCCCTCTATCATATGCTGCTACCAGTGTGGGAAAAGCTTGCTGTGCCAGCTATGAATGGACATCACTGGCAAACAAACTCATTATCTTTTCAGGCCTCGGTTGGCTGTATCACTCAGAGTTCAAGGTGTGCTTATCTGTTGAAAATTCTAAATTCTGTAGACTTAATTTATTGCTTAAGCAAATCTAAAAGACACTAATACACTAGGGTTTGCTGACATGATAAGAAATATTTTTTTTCTAAAGCTTTAGTATATATTAGTTAAAATACATACTTCTAATAACACACTTAACAAATATGTTTATGCTTCAGTATGGTAGGAAATGCATTTAATCATGTGTATTTGTTGATAGCATGCTGAAGTATAATTTAAAATTTTATATATTTTAGAAAAATATAAAGTATAAATAAAGTAGAGCAAAGTGTATTTTAGGTGTATTTCTATAAAATACATGTGTAGTATCTTCACATACTGCAAGTATACTAAGTGCAAACCCCATTTCCAGAAAAAAAAAATAGTGTGTTATGTTAATTCATGTGAACCTTTATTTAACTGGCAAAAGTTTCAGTAGTTTTACTGACCAATTTAATTATATTTTGTAAACATTCATAAATATAGATTTTTTTGGCTGCAACACACTCAACAAAAGTCGGGACAGAGCTAAAATAAGAAAAGCCAGCAAGTTCTGGGCCTGTGTTTAACTCGGACCGATTTTAGAACCTTGTGCTGTGGTCAGTATACATTTCAGCTTGTTTTTGGAAAAAATGGGTGTGGTTTCATCTCTGTGCCAAAGATGAAAACGACCATGCCAGCTGTTATCAGCAAAAGATACAACTCCAGTATCTGTAATGGTATGAGGGTGTATTGCTACCAACAGCATAGATGAGTAGCATGTATGTGAAGGTACCATTGACTTTGAGACAAAAAATTTATATTTTGGAGAGGCATATGCTGCCATCAAAGCAACATTTCTTTCTGGGAAGTCTATGCTTATTTCAGCAGAACAATGCAAGATCATATTTTGCACAGGCTACAACAGCATGTCTTAATAGAGACAGAGTGTGTGTGCCTGCTGCCAGCCCAGATCTATTGAAAATGTATGGTCCATCATGAAGAGCAGAATCAGACAAAAGCAATCGCAGAGTGTTGAGCAGCTGAAATCTTTAAAAATGTTATTAAAAACAAATTTGATGTAACACAATGGTGAAATGGCAATGGCAATGCCTCTGTCCCAACTTTTGTTGAGTGTGTTCATCAAATTCTAAATTTTATTTATTTGCAAAATACAATTAAGTTGGTCAGTAAAACTATTAAAGGTGTTTATTTGTACTTTTTCATTTAAACAAAGGTTCACCTGAACTAGATTAACTAGATTTCTTTTTTTATACTTAAACTAATCATTAAAAAGTGTTCTCATACACCTCATTTGAAAAAAAAAAAAACTGTAATTTTTTTCTGAGGTACAATCCAGAGAACTGGTTTGTTGACTTTTTTTTAGAAGTATACATTTTAAGCATTTGAGCATGTGGGCTACAAGACCACATATTTGTGCAGATATATTCAGAACTCTGTGTCTAGAATTATATTGACCCCAAGCATGGTAACTTCATGAAGACTGTTGGCTGAGTTGTATGCTGGTTGGATCTGGGGGTTGGTGTGGCTGCATGGGGTGAAGGCGAGGTTTGGGAATGGGTTGCCTAAACCAGCTGCATGGCAAAAACACCGCCCATTCCCTGCTTCACAACAAAGGATGAAAGCATGTCCTGCTGGGTGGCATAGACTCCAGGTGACTAGAGCAACCTGACGGGTAAAGCCCATGACTTCCAACTGCAAAAGAAAAAAGCAAAATCTAGTTGTATAGCAGGCATTGATGCATTCTAGAAAAAACGTGTGTGTGTGGTGGGGTGGGGTGGGGGGGTGCTGGTACCCCAGCCTTCAAAACACCAGCACATAATCCTTTCCTTCGCCAAACAGACAATGAGGTGACTAGAAGGTGGCACCTCTGCGGTTCGCTCCTAACAAGGCTGAGCATTCTGGACCAATGCACACAGATCAAGTTTCACTGGAGAAATCAGCTTTTTATTGGCTGCTCTGTCTGCTGGTGTTGTCCCTCACTTGATTAATCGTTATAATATTGCTGTCAGGTACCAAACAACAAATGTATAAAATTAGTCAGTGCAAGCCTCAGATGTCAAAATGTTTGGTGTTATGACAGCTTAATGTAACATGGTCAAATTTACTTTTATAGTATGTTTTTGATATAAAGAGGTTTGTAAAAGAATCAATGCTTGTATGTAAAACGGAAAACATGTTGTGTTTCTCTTTTAAGAAAAGGTATTAATCAATGTATGACATTCACATTTCTTGGTTGTGTGAAGCCCACTTTCATCAATGTATTTTAAGAAAAAAGAGCATTATTGAAAATAGTTTTTAATTCATTTTGCAATTAAACACTTATTTTTAATAAGTATTTAATGTTATTTTCTGATTTTAGAATAAAATAACTTTAGCACAGGCCACTTTTTACATTCTTTTTTAATATGGTCAATAAGCGCATACCAACTGAAAATTTAAATATATACAGAATTATATAAGAATGATGTATTACTTTCACTTAGAACATCTACAAAACATTTGATTCCACCTGGGGTGCCCAAACATTTGCATACAGTGTATTTAAAAAAAAATTATATCACATTTATATAAGTACCACATTCCAGTCTGCATGTTATTTAAAGCCATTTGTAGCTTGGACATGAGTAGTGCATCACTGTTCCTGGCTAAATAAAATGTTTTCAGTTCTAACCATACATAACCAAATTGTCTGTCGTCATGGAATCAGAAGTGCATGTAGTTTGTATTTACACAGTGGTCAAAATAATGGGTTCAGAAGTTCATGCAGTAAACCTTACAGGCGACGAAAGTTCACGATTGTTTCACTGAAAGAAAGGGGACTCGTTAGTCAGATTCTGTCTTTGTCCTCTTTGTTCTGTTGTGCCCCTTTAAATAAATGTTTATTGCATGTTCTTCAAGAAAGGGGATGCATTTGATATTTTAAGTAAGAGTACGTCATGTGATTTGTTGAAATTAATGAGCATTATTATTTATAGGAAAGAATGACTGAAAACAAATATACACATGGTATAATTACTAATATGAAAAATTGCCTGGATCTACCAGAGCATATTACACATTATAAGCATAACATATAAGTTCATATGAGTAAATTTGTGGTACCTGCTGTCAGTGCAGTCAAACATCAACCCAGAATTAGTTTTATCTCACCATGCACAAATGCAAGAAATTTGTTTTGGCGAGTGCACACATTTAACAGTATATTAGACAAATGAAACACACAATTTGACAAGATTATCATTGCATTAAAATGTAGATAAAACAGAAGTACAAAAAGGTGTAAAAATCTTAAGGTGGCTATATGAATATGTTATCAGTGTCATATCCAAACCATTCTTTTTTGTCGAAAGTAGTGTGTAATGCTATCAGCTTTTAAACTGATTCCATTTAATGATAAATGGCTCAATAGAAATGATCAGATTCCTTGCAAAAAAATCTCATTGCATCAACTACATACATACATTTCTCTCATATCTCTTTTAAAGTTACCACTGTAGAGATTCCACATTTTATTGCAACAGTCAGGTTTGGGATTACATACTCAGAATACATATTTAAATATTCATCCTTCTAAATAACTGTTTGAAATAGCAGTCGTGTGAATGCAGGTACTTTATTTTTGCATTGTTTTTTTTAAAACACTTGTCATTGCATATTTTAAAGTCAACTAATGGTTTGTTTGAGTCCAGCTGAAGATGAGCTTAGCATAGAATGTTGTTCTGTCCTAGGATGTCATGAGTACTTAGTTTTTATTTATGTAATAGATTCATATTACCATGATGAGCTATTGCTATGACAGGGATGCTATAATAATTAATGTTTGATGTCATGACAGGTTATTCCACATGCTAGTTTTCATAAATTTATGCTAGATAGCTGTATTGACATCAGACATTATAACATTTTCCATGACCAATTCTGACTGCCCAACATCACATTTGCCATGGCATATTTGTGACATGGGTATGCTAATGTTATGTGGCAGTGTAACCAACATCACATAGCTACCCACTTTATAAGCAAATTTGCTTGATTTTAGAAAGAATTCCACATAAAAATTGACAGCAATATAAATATGTGCAAAATGAAGTTTGACATAAATCATTTTAAAAGTGTGAAATAAACATTCATACAGAAATACATTCTCTGCAGCATGTGCTGTGTAGTAGAGAGCTGAGCCATAGTGAAGAAGGTTGCAAAGGTTCTGGCAAAAGTAGGTCCTTATAATATGTAATTATCAGTAAAGTAACTTTCCAACCCTAGCTAGAAAAACTCAAAGAAAACACCACCTCAAATGAGGCTTCATACTCAGGAAAGTCAGTATAGTGTTTTAATCTAACAGCTCTGAATTAAGCATATGATATCATCTCATATCATAACATGATTCCTCACACTGTTTACAGAAATAAAGCATCGCTGCTCTACTGTTAGTTAAAATTTGCTTTAGATTAAAACAATATAAGTTTAGTGAGCCTGATAAACCTGCTGCTAACGAGAAATATCCTTTTAAACCCACTAATGCAGCTTTCTCTGAGATTCTGGCAGTCACCAATGTTTTGTTATTTGAGAATGGTTCTTAGGTAAAAACAGAAATGATGTTCTCGCAAGGACACACATGCACATTTAACTGCTGACATGTTTGGGCACAAATAATTTTTTACAGTTCCATGACAAGTTGGACACGGCAAGTACCAGCAAATTTGAATCATACTTGTGTAATGAAATGCTAAACTGTGATCATTTGTAAATCTGAATCTGAGGCTTCTAAACACAACTAAGACGTTTCCTCATAGCACTTTAGGTAAATAATGCTGCTGTGCTATTTGACATAATGTGTTATGCTTAATATTGCAAAACAGCTTTAAAAGAAATAGATTTTGCAGAGATTTTATGTTATAGGATATTTCCAGAGCCATTCACAGTGCTGAAACAAGATTATTTGTCCACTGGGACCACATTACTGCTGACACACAGAATTTGTGTTTGATAGTTATGTAGCACACTATGTTAAGTAAGAACGATTGAGAATCTCCAACAGAAATCCTCTGCAACAAAATCTCAGAGACATCTAGATGATCTTCAGTGGTGCCCTGGACCACATTAGCCTGTGAAAGAGAGGTGGTGGGCCTAGTTAGGTTGGGGGGCATCAGTCAGAGTGTTAATGATTCTCTTGACAGAGTCATGGCAAGAGCCAATCTAAAAGCACTCTCTGACATCTCCTCAGGACTAATGATGGACGCTTGCCCCACTCCAAACCTCCAGGAGAGTGATCAACGATCTCCTCTGGACCAACAATAATGAGCACAGGAAGCCCAATCTGCAACAGAAGCGCTACGTGAAGAGTGAAGTGGGCTTGAATAAGAAAGAGAGCGGGCAGGATTGATCGGCAGAGTTATTGATCACTGCTCCTACTGTTTCACAACACTAGAGATGTTGGATAGGCAGCTGAGGCGCTTCACACGTGTCTCTCCCCAGGTATACGTCACTTTCTGCATTACCCCCCCCCCCAACATTAAAGACCCTCTTTATCATTCACAGGCTAATATAACATCAACAAATGTTGTTGGATCACCAGAATAAGAACATTTCAAGATAATTTATGAGGGGACAGAATTGAAGTGATAGTTTAGATTTAAACAGTGTTCTATTACTAATTGTAAACGTAAGCTTATTTTGCATAGCATTGTGCAAACTGTATAGCTATATCAACACACTCACATACATGGTAATCTTCCATTGCTTGTTTGTTGGGTTAACTTTTCTCTCCAGAACAAAACTAAAAAGCTACATTTGGGCACTAAAAATGTCTTTGATGATCAAACTATGATTTTTGGTAAACATTGTTAAAGTTCCAGATATGCCATTAATTTGCCAGTCCATACATACAGTTCATATGTAGCAGCTTAACAGCAAAAATACATTTTTGTGTCACAAGACCATTTATGTAAAACCATGTATTAAGGATATAGAAGTTTAACCCAGCTAACTTAATTTGGTCATGAGTGTTTCACTTGAATTAGTTTTGTAGTGAGACACAATACAGGGCATCCAGTCATAACAAAGATTATTTATATGTAACATTCTTAATGGCACAGTAAAAACAACCTGTTTAAATATAATGGATTGGGAGAAACAAGAAAATGTTAATGTATATATAAATAATGACTGTTTATGGTAAATAATCTTCCACACATGCTATAAGTACATCCTCAAGGGGAAAATACTAGAAAAGTGTTAGATTTATGTTGTTCAAAGTGGATAAATATATTGAAAATGATGGATTTGTTTTTTATTTCTCTACTTAGTATAACATTTGCATAAAGTAACAATCATCCTTAATGGCCATTCAAAAAAAGTATGAATAAAAGTATTCTTAGATAGTTAGTTGTCTATTCATGTGCTTATGACAGTTACTCTTAATCCTAGTCTTTATAAGATTCAGTTCAAACAATTCAGTTTAATTCAGACCTCAATTGGAGGCCTATCAAAAAGCGAAAAGTATGAATGCAGTGGAAAATTTCTCTTAAGTTTTGTGTTAAAATGGACACAACCATTCACAAGTCTGTTATGTCAAGTCCACTGCAGTGCACAAAGAAAATCTTTCAGAGCAGTCATACTCAGTCCCAACTCATTTTCCTCTTTGGCAACTCTAGAGAACAGAGATGCCTTTCCAATTTGAGCGTACACCATTCGCCCCCTTCTTCATGTGGCCTTTTGCCCCAGTCCCCCTACCCCACTCTCTGCCCCGCTGGCAACACAGGGCTTGCAATTATTTCAGATTTCCAGCTTTCCCCTGGAACTAATGTGATAAAATGAAAGAAAAAAGACAAGGTGGACAAAGAGAAAGATGTAGCCCTGGGCAGGATGGTCGGCAAAGGTCTAAGCCAAGGCAACAAGTGCCTTTGGGAGCTAATGGGATTTTCAGGGGGCTTGCATTGATCTCCTGCATGCCCATTCAGTGGAGTCCTTTCGCAGCCGAGTGGCACACTTCGGCCCCCCAGCTTCCTTGGATACACACAGAGAGCCTTCCACACACACAGTGGCTTTCTGAAGTCACCGCTACAGGTGACATTTACAGACAAGGGGAGTGCCATTAAAATGGTTTAAGCTATGAAGAGAAATACAGTAATAGGAGTCATGCTGTTATGTTCCTGCTCTGCTTACAGTCCTTAAATACTGACAAAAAATACCACAAATAGCTTTCTTCCAACTTTATTCAATCAGTTGTTTTATGTTTCAGTAAGGTGTTTTTACATTTTTTTAACAAACATGTGGCATTTAGACTCCACCAACACTGTGGGGCAATAACAGTGGTTTTACTTTGTTAAGGACTGAACTGAAAAAGGTTGATATCAAAACACATAAAGATCAGATCAACTAATTATGTACCATCTTATTTTGTATATTTAAAAAACTGCTGTATATATCTATGTCAATATTTAGAATAATTTGTGAAAAAATTGGGCCATTACATTCTTAAAAAAAGGACTGAATGATACCATAGAAGAGCCACTTTTGGGTCCCTAAAGAACCAAATTTGAAAAAGTTGTTTTTACCTTTTGAAAAGGTAATCTTTCCATAAAGAAGTGCATTTTAACTGCAGAATCAGAGATTTACACTCTTTAAGGTCAGCCTTGTTAATTATTTCTCCTTTCTGCATCAGGAGTGGACAATTGTTCACTCGTCTTTGCTGCCATCTCTGTTACAATGTATACTGTACACTGACAAATGAGTGCATGCTCTGCAGTAAGGGGCTCCTTTGTGTTCCAAACAGCTACAACAGAAAGAGAAAGAGAGAAAGAAAGGGCTTCAGGGCTTGATTTGAGGGTGGGCAAATCTGACAGCACACTTTGAGTCTTTAGGGTTTGGGTGGTGGTGGTGGTGGGGGTGGTCAGAGCTCTGTCAGGCAATCTTCAAGTGGCAAAGCTTTTCAAAGCTTTGTTATCCACTTTGGGTTGCCCCTTCTGACCTCAGAGTGGACGTGCTTAGCCCTTCAAGGAAATGGAGAGGGGTCTCGAGCGTGCTGTATTGTGGCGCAGGGGAAGCAGGGTTCAAACGCACATGACCAGCATTCCCCAAGGAGTGGTAAGGGTGAAGACCCAGCACAAAGGTGAACCAGGGGATTCGTCATTGGACACAGGAGAGAAGCAGAGATATGGAGAGATTTAATGTCCACAGACGACCTCCTTGTTTTGCAAGGCTGTAATACACAGTGCCTATTCTCTCTTTGTCTTTGTCAGGGCCTTCTGAGCTAAATCTCGCCTTCCGTCATATTTACTCCAAACAACAACAAAGTTGTGGAGCATTGCACCTGCATTTATGACTTTTTGGAGGAAAAATTGCTCCTTAATTGCATTCACCCTAACTCTCCTGTTAATAACAGGTGAGGCCCAAAAAGGTTTTCAGATATTGAATAGGCCAGAAAATCTTTTAACAAATAAAGGTTCCAAAATAAGGTACTTGGTTACTGCAGATCTTTCTGTGGGTAGAAGAACATAGTATGCAAATGAGAGTGAGTGTGTAAGTGTGAAAAGCCTTTTGATATTGCCACATAATATTATGGTCCTATAACAATTAAAGTTTTTTTCTTAGAAATGTGTATTCAAACTAAGAATCATTTCAGTGCCTTTGTTTCTTTCAGAATATGGAAAAAATACTTTTTATGTATCTTTTCAGTGTGGGCAGTCATAACCTCTCTTTAACTTACAAAGTGTTCATGTTTTCAGATGGTGTGCACTTGATCTTTAGAGATGATCATTTCTAATGGGCAATTTTCTGTACATAAAATTGACCTTTTTCCCATATTACCCCATATTTCCTCATCACACATCATGCAACTGGAAACATAAAACTGAAACAGCTTGACATGACATTCAGAACCAAGTGACCATTAACAAACATAAATGGCCATAGATGACTGGCCATACATGACAATACTTTAGCATGACTCATGAGAAATTCCATTGTTTCATCTTAATTAGACTCTTCATTTTTTTGACCATGCAAATCATCCGTTTTAAATAGAACGACCTAAATATTTTCAAAACAGTATACAAACACCAATTTCTGCAAAATGCAATAAATACAAAAACTTGCAACTTGTACATTTCCTTTAATGTTTATGTAACATTTATTAAATATTGACTTTAATCTATTTTTAAAACATTCCCATAATAAACAGGTGAGCTGGTAACATATGAGGGTATTATAATTGGGCAAAGAAAAGTTTATCACTTTATGCCTAACACTTTTAAATAATTGTCAGTCAGTTCAAAAAGAACATTTCTTAACACAAATTTGAAAAACATTTTTTATATATTTTTCTTACTGAAAATGTATGATGCATCATGAATGGGAGAATCAGCAAGAACAAACTGTTGAGCAGGTGAACAATTTTTTTTTTACCTTAAAACTGCAGCAATTAGTATCCTCTATTCCCAAAAGATTAAAATGTGTTTAAAAAGTGGTAAACATCCCTTTTCCTTTTAAAAACATGCCTCTGTCCCAATTTTAAATAATGTTGCAGTTATCCAAGTCTAAAATAGTCTATATTTACAAAATATATTTAGTCGGTCAGTGAAGACACTGGATTCAATTTTTTCAAATGTATCAGTTAAAAAAAGATACAAAGCACAAATCTTCAAAATATCCTGAAATAGGGTTTCCAGTAACTTAATTTTTTCCACAAGTTGCAGTGTAGCATGGCATTTTTTACAAAACAAATGTAGCTTTTAATTTGCTTTATGAGTAAAGCACAAGCATATTTAATGTTGCCCCTTGAAGTAGCTGTAGTGTAATTTTACATTTTTTTTCTCAATAGCTTGTCTAACTTGTAGCTCAAAAAGCTACTGTTCCAAAGTTCCATAATGTTATTGCAAAGTTAGACATACACTGGCTTTTTTGCTTCTTATTTTACTTTATTCTTTTTATTCAACTTAAAGATCCAATAAAGTGTGACAAATGTATCATGCAGAGGCTATTTATACCCTAACTTGCATTGTTGCTTTTTTAAAACCTACTTTACAGTTTCACAAACCAAGACCCTGCTGTTTTTTATAGAGATCAGAGGATAAATTGTGAAGGAGAAATAATTCTAATTTAAGATTCCAATGTTAAATCAAATCACAGCACAACATGCTTGGAGATATCTTATAGTTGGGCTTATTGCTAATCCTGCTCTGTTTACATATCAGGGCCTTGGCTGGCTGTGTAGACTCAGGTTTTCAGAGAGGATGCTGGTAGAGGCAGGTGTTACACACTTCCCATTATGAACAGATGCAAATTACCACTCAATCTCAAACCCCACTGAGACACAAAGTTGCGAGTGTGCAACTGAGGGAAAGTTCTAAATCTGAATGCTGGATCTAATTCTGAACGCTCCCAAGCCCATTCATGAGAGAGGTGACGAGAAAAAAAGTCACGTTCTGTCTCCTCTTAGCTTTGATTTAACCTTTGCTTTCACATGCTGGCCAGTGTGCAGCTCATCTCTGGCACGGCTGTGGCTGAATACAAAATGCAATTAAAAGAGCCTGCCTTCTCTTACGGCGTCCCAGACACTTTCACTTGGGGGCTTAATCCGGACCCTCGGCTCTAAGACCCTTATGTGATCTGGGGCACACGGTTTCCTTTCACACCGCTTCATCCCGCTCCTTTGTGTCCTTAATCGTTCCTTGGTATTAAGCAGCCTTGGCAGCCCAATCCCCTTACTAACACTCCGCCATGGTGCTTTGTTAGAGGTAGGCCAACCTCCCTCCATCAGCCCCCCAACACTGGAGCAGCACACTGCTTCTCTGTTGTCTTTCTCCTTTGCAAGAGGCCCTTCTTCAGCCCATGTTGTTTCACGTGCCAGCCATGTACCAGCACACACCCAGAAGGGGACCTGACACTGGACACAAACTGCTGAACCTCTGTACTGGGGTGGTTCTTTAAAAAAAAAAAGTGCATTTTTACTTTTTTTCAGTATTGCATATATGGGGAGTTTAGAAACACCTAGTTCTATACAGCAGAGCCTCCGTATTATGCCAGAGCAATGATTTGTAAATATTCAATATTGTATTATGTTGTTTCTTGCTTTTGAAAAACAGGTACTAAAAATCAACTGAAAAATGCTTTAAAGTTTTGTTTTTATTTGTAATTTGCATGGCCACCCTGGGGGATGGGTATTGGGTGCATGTTAGGATAATTCCAAAGGCCCAGCACTGATACTGGGAGTCCTCAGGGGAATAACACATAATATTGGGGGCCAAAATATTTTATTCTTTCATAGGGCCCAACATTTCTAGCAGTGCCCTTAATAATCTACCTTGAAAGTGTAAATTCATTACTACTTTGTAAATTCCAATGTGGAGGCTTTAAATAGAGGAGGCACCAAATCTAATATCAACTGTTAATATTTTGCTAATATTAAAAAAATAATCAGTCAGCTTTCTAGTAGAGTATTTGAGTAGTGAGCATAATGGTCCTCCTTAAAATGTTCATCTTAATTAAAGCACTACATTGCTAAATATTACTAATATTAAGCTTTTGAGCTTTAATAGATAAATTATTGGAACAGAATGGTTTTTAGCCATGATTTATGATTTTAATAACAGTATCAGAAATGAAAAAAAGGTTTTGTGCCATCTGAGGTTTGCACTTTTCTGCAAAACTTTTTTAAAGTGTTGTAATGTTCAATGCAGAGTTTCCCTTTTGAGAATCATCTACAACATCAAATAAAAATGAGTGTTTATGGTTTACAATATAACTTTTTACACATTATAGACCATTAGATTCTAACACTGACATAAATGTAACATTTTTAACATATTTAAAGGTGTTTAAAGCCTCAGTACCTGGATTAATATTTTTGCTTAAAAGTTTTTAAAGTTGATTAAAGCCTCATATTTGAGTTAATATTTTGTTTTAAGGTGTTTACAGGTGTTTAAAGCCTCACTATTGGGATCAATATTTAGTTTAAATATTCAAGATTTAAGATTCGAGATTGGTTTATTTGTGACATACATAGTTATACAAGTACAAAATATAGTGAACATGTAGGTGTTTAAAGTTGTTTAAAGCCTCAGTACCTGGATTAATATTTTGATATTTTAATATTAAATGTGTTTAAAGGCAATGAATGCCTCATTATTTGGATTATTCATTTGTTTATATGTGTTTAAAAGTGTTTAAAGTATTGGCATAACACAGAACTATAAAGTAAAAATGTGTTTATGAATTTAATTTATTTAATTGCCTTGGAATTATTGTGAAATTTTACTCTTCTGTTATAAGCACAGTTATAAGAATTATTATTTTGTAAAAAAATATATGTTGAGTTTAATGTGTTATACTGCATTATAATGATGTTAGCTTAAAATACTTATGTTTAATTTTCTATAATACAGTCACACATGTCGCATATTCCTTGAAATGTTATTCTCACTTTGGAACAAAATAGAATATTCTGCATAACAAATAATGCATAACAAATAATTCAATCTTTTTTAAATATTACAGGAAAAGTAATTAATTGTACAATATATTCTGTCTGAGTTCTCTTTTTAAAGCCCATGTGAATGTATGCTGTGTGTTTTTCCATACCTGTTTGAAATCTCTGTCTGAAACCGTGGCATGGAGTCTGCAGTGTTATGATGCTTTTCATTTCTTTCAAAGCATTCACGTTTTTGGAGAGCTGTTAACTTCAATGACTAAGAAAAACAGAGGGGAACATTGCAAAAGCCATTAAAAGAATATTTCCCCCCCTCTCTTTGTTTTTATTTCTCTCTTTCTGAGTGCTCTGCCCTGCCGCCACACAAACAAATGCAAATCACTCTGAAAACTTTACATAATGTAACTTGGACCCCCATTTTAGGACTGGCCTGAATAGCTCTTAAAGGGGGCCTAATTAATCTAAGTATTGAGGCAATGGGCCCACTTGGAATTTTTTCACTTCTTTCTCTGGGCGAAAAGAAAGAAAAGGATAAAGCCTTCCCTTTTTGTCTGGAGAAAGGTCCGCCTCATTCCACTATTTATGTTAACATTACACAGTGTTATTCCCCATGGGTGAAGGGAATCAATCACTTTACTTCAGCCCCCATTTCTTTCTAACTCTTGTTAAATGCGAGATTGGGCAAAGGAGCAAAATGATATACAGCAATATTCTCTGTTGTATTTTAGGCCTGCACTTTTTAAGCAGCTCCAAAAGCCTGGTGCTAGAGTTGTCAGGTGCTGGGCTAACCGGCCAGAACAATGGGGAGAGGAGAAGCAGAAGGCTCGAGATGAATGCTTTTGGTAAATCAGTAATGGAGCTAAAGGGCATACGCCTGTGGGGAATTTGCTGGCTTATAAAAGAGCTTTAAGAGGCCCTCATTCATATGGACCCAAAGAGATTTGAATTGCCCCCTTCACAATCACTTGAAAGGCTGAGCTCAGGGTGTTCCGAAACAAAGTGGAAATCACGCTGCCTTTCAATGGCTCTAATAAGCTTTTAACTATTTTACATTATGGCGTTACCCTCTTCTTCTCCTCTCCACAAGGCATTGTTTGGCTGTGCAGCAGGCCAACTTAAATGTCTGATTTATACTTTTCTTCATGGTGAATTTAAACAAAAAAACTTTCAAAAACTTAAAGAGAAATGAATGGGAGGCATTCAGTGGCATTATATGAAGTAGAAAACAGCATTCATCATTGTTCTTAGAGAGGATTGCTGAGCTCAGGCTGGAAAAAAGTGAAACGAAGACAAAAATGAATATTGAAATATATAAAATAAATGAAACATCTGTAGTTACACCTATGCACAACTCAGTGTAGTTGACTCTTTTTGCAGTGTTAATAAGCCAGTGTCCATACAACTTTCAGCAAACAATTTTTTCCTTCATAGATCATCTCATTTTAAACTGAGAATGTGCATAAAACTATGAAATGGCTTTAGTAGATCACGATCACCAGTTTGCCAAAAGTAAAAAGTGAACTTGAGCTTTGGATGATTTTAAGGTGATTTTTTTGGGTGAGTTTGAGCCCCTCAATCAGAGTCACAGGCAGCATCTCTGTTGCCATGGTGGTTTTTTACTGCTCTGGAAATTGCTCCTAAGCGCTGTAGTCTGCAGGGGTCAGGGGTTCAGCCACAGCCTGACTGCATACACCCAATGCTCTGGACTCAATGTGGTGGGTGGAGGCATGAGGGAGAGAGGCATGAGAGAGAGAGAGAGAGAGAGAGAGAGAGAGAGAGAGAGAGAGACGCACAGCCAGAGCCGTCGCCCTCTGGATGACACTCCAAAATTTGGGGATCCCTTGGCTGTGTGGACATTTAGAATTTCATGGTAATTGTTGAAGACAAGGAGGAGGGCTTGACCTCCAATGCCCTGATTAAGTTCTCATAAAAAAAGCCATGGCCTGGCCCCAGTGATGACCCAGACAGTAAAAGAGAGATGGGTCCTCTGAGGATAGTCGGGAGGCAGGCACAGGTTGTTGTAGACCCTCTGCATAAAGCAGAGAAGTGTGCAGAGTTGCCTACATTCATGTTCAAAGAATTAAAGCCTTGAGTACAAGTAAAATTAGACTAGAGAGAAAAATACGAACAAGGAATGTGGTTAAAAAGTTATGAGATCAAATAAAATTCCTGTTTCTATAAGAACTAAAGTCTGTTATGCCCTCTTTTATGTCTGAATAAAATGTCACAGCTCCAGTGGAAGAGATTTCAGCAGCAGTAAATTGGTCCTGGTCCTGCACTAACAGAACAGAATGTAAAGTGGATCTAAGTTTAAAAAATAACTTTCCTTACACGTATACTTGAGTAGAAGTCAAAGTGTTATCATTTAAAAATGCTCATATATACAAATCTGTCAGAGTACATGTACCTGCCCATCTTTGGCATAGATAACTACAAACTTAATTTTCAGAAAACATTTTATATTTGCATTTTTAAAAATGCAATAAAAATAAGAATTTCAAGTGTTTTCACTGACCAGCCTAAATGTATTTTGTACATACAAACAAATTTAGAATTTGATGCCTGCAACACAGTCAAAACGTTGTTTCCCACTGTGTTGTATCAACTTTCCTTTTAATTACACTTTCCACTTATTTGGGAAATAAAGATACTAATTGTTGCATGTTTGCCAGTTCAGTTTTTGTCTATCCTTGCTTAATACAAGACTTCAGCTGCTCACCAGTCTCTGGTTGCTGTTGTCTGATTCTCCTCTTCATGATATACTATAAACTGCTATTTTCAGTGGAAGTGAACTGCTGGCAGGCCAGTCAAGCACTCACACAATGTGTATAATAAGGCACACTGTTGTATAATGCACAGAATGAGGTCTCCCATTGTCTTGCTAAAATAACCATGGACCTCCTGGGAAGAGACATAGCCTTTATGATAGCAAATGTCTCTCTAAAACCCCCAAATAATACTTTTGGTCATTTTTGATAGGCTGTTTTTGCCAAAAACAAGCTGAAATGTGGACTCGTTTGACCACAGCACTTTTTGGTCTACCAAAGAGAGAGCCCAAGAAATCTCTGTGGTGTATTTTCATAGAACTAATGTATGTCTTTCTCTTTGAATAGTACAGTTTTAGGTTACATTTCTTGATGCGGTGGACTGTGTTAAGTGACAATGGTTTTCCAAAGTACCTCTGAGCTCATGTGACTATTTATAACAGTAGTGTTACACTACTTGTATTTTTTGTTCAGTGTCTTCTGATGGCTCAGTGATCACACACGTTCAACGACCTTGCCCTAAAAGTACTGAGCACTTACTTCAAGATTACTTACACATGTTTTTTTATTGCATTTTACAAAATTTCACAACTTCTTTGGAAATGGGCCTTGTGTTCTTGCTAAATCATATCATATAATAGTAATGTAGAATCAAAAAAGAAATTATAGTCCTATAAAATACTATAATGTGTAATTCACAATTTCTCAAACCTTACATAGCATAACGTGAATGGATATCACAGATTACAGATCAAAATGTTTTTTTTTTGTACAAACAAATATGAATTATATGTTAGGCTTTTGAATTTAATTTAGGCTAAGTAGTATCATTCAATCATAGCAGCTTCTCAAAACTTTAAAAATGCCATCAGACAGACTAATAGAGAAGCACTAAATAAAGATTAACATAATTAGCTGTGAATAAAATGGCAGTACTACTGTTTAATGTTTTCTTTCTATCCTACTAGATAAGTGATCTAATCGAAAAAGCTTTTTCCCCCATGAAATCAATCAAGTGGATATTCATCTTCCTGTAATTACAGGTCACCAGAGAGCAGTGCAGAGGAAAGCAATGCCATCAGTCTTGTTACCAGTGGTGTCGCTACAGGTGCAAAGGGACTAGAATATGGGAAGAGAAGGGGGAAAAGGTTATCTTGGATGGCATAGAGAGGGGAAAAATCACATCTGTTTATCCGAAGCCCCTGGCTTGGATTGAATTTCCCTGATTTTTATCAGCGGTCTCTGAGGAGCTGCCTCCAGAGTGGGGAGTGGGGTGAAAAAAGCCATCTATTTAGCAGGGAAATCAAAGTCGGTATAGCGTGCTTATGTGCAGCTGCATGGCTACCCTTTTGATTGACACTTTCCTGCCACTGCGATCGCTGGGGCATCTGCTTGTTCCTCTCAGCCCTGGAGAAAAGTAAGAGGGCTCTTTGGAGGGGCAGGCTGGGCAGAGGCGACAGTGCATAGCATTTCAGGTAAAGGCTGCTCCACCTCTGTCAGCCATACTGCTCTTCCAGCCACTCAGGCCTAATGAGACGCCACTTAACATGCTCCACAGCACTTGTAACCTGCTGCCTGCCACTTTAAAGCCACTTTCAAGGAGCATCCATTTCAAGGATGTTGCACACAGAACACTGGGGAGAGGGTATATTACAATAAGATCAACTCAAACAATCAAACTGATAGCTGTGCTAGAGTAAACTGCTGCTCTACTTATTTTACTCCTTAAACTTTAGGCTTATTAATCAGATAGTAGTCTTATTATTTAGTCACTACTATAGACACTCCTAACGAAAAGTTGCCACAAAGAGTTCTTAAAGTGATCCCATAGAAGAATACAATTGTGTAAATGTGATGTGCGAGCATAAATAACCTTTTAAAAAAATTAATAATACTCACATAATGTTAAGGTTCCTTATCACTTTAAAGGTTCCTCAGAGAATGCTAATTAAAGTTTTTAAAATTCTTTACAGTCACACATCTCATTTACAAGAATGGTTCTTTGGGGAACTACATAGTTCTTCTATGGCTTCACTCCAATAACTCCTTGATGAATTTTAAAAATTGTCTAGTTAAACTTTCTTTAGAAAACTTTCGGGAGTAATGTCATAGAATATTACCATTAAAGGCTGTAGGAATATAGGGGTTTAGGACATAAATGTGAAAATGCAATAATCCACTGTATTGGTTGTATATTATGGGAGCTGTCAATGAACCAGTAAATTAGTAAATAAATTATACCCAGTAAATAAACTTTCGTTGTCATTTTAAATATGTTTTAGACGTATTTTTAATAAAAACTTTTTGGTAAAAAATTATTTGGTAATCACCCTCCAAACAAACTCTAAAAATGCTTTGGAGTAATGACATATGAGAAACTTTCAATTGCTGTCACTAATAAGAGTCTTGTAAACAAATATTCAGTATTAAAAATCTTTTTAAAGTTTAAAAGGACATTAACAATATGTTAAGGTTCTATACCAGTTAAAGATTTTTCCAGCCTAGAATCATTAAGGAACCTTTATTTTTAAGAATGTACAATGAAACTGAAATGTACTGTTATGAGAGTGAAGAACTAAAGTGTGGGCTACATTCAGGCACAGGCAGTTTAAAAATAAAACCAGATCTGAACACAGTGAATCTTTCTCCTTGTCCGCCTACTTAAAGGAGGTCTGTAGTAACAAATAGCAAATACACAGAGAATGGGCACTCATACAAAGAAAAAGCTGAACAATTAAAATTGTGTGTGTGTTAGGAGGCGGAGGCTGGCTGTAGGTGTGTGTCGGTGGCTTTCCATTACAAATGAAGACAAGGTATCTTTACATACTGTGGGCAGCCATTTGGAACAGGCAGCCCTCGGGCAAGTGCCCTGTGTCTTTGTCTGCCTCTTGCTCTAAAGTGGACTTTTTTAAGCCTCAAACCGGAGGCCGGCCCCTTCCTCAGGTTATGGGCGACATATGCCTAATCTGCTACACAGGGACATCTGCACTCACTGTCTCTCTTTCAGTACAGGTGTAGGTGCTTCTCAAATGACCAAACCAGTGATGCGACTGGCGGAGCAATGCGTTACAGTGTCAACAGAGTACTAGAGACAAATCGAATCACTGTGTTCAGTGAAGTGCTACATAAAGAGATTTTTTTTCACTTTGAACTGACTAAACACCTTTAAAATAAATGTTTTCTAATAAGTCTAGAAAATTTAATTTAAAAAAGATATTCTTTAAACAAGGCTTTAAAAGGATCTTCACATTTGTACAACTCATTTACAGAAATGTATCTTTATAACTATGTATAAGTTCACCAGCATTGGTTCTCCTATTGCATTACTTCAAAAATCTTTATTATAAACGTAGATAGATAGATTAGCAATTAGATTAGATTAGACCTTATTTTTTTGTATTGATGCTTGGCTGTTGATGTACATGTCATTTTGACTGCATGCTATCATTTAAGTAAACAGGGTGCAAAACACATACAGTGAAATTCTGAAATTCATATTATTTTAAAGACTTTACTTTTTTCTTAAGTGGCTATGCTGATAATATAATTCATAATAAAAAAACTTTGTATTAAATTAGAAAATAACAAAATAGGGCCATTTTACTTGTGACCTCAGACTTTTGGACCCCACTGTGCTGTTATTTTTATTCTTATTTTAAAAGCACTCCTGTGTACCATGCCTTAGCCCCATAGTCAGCTGGGATTGGCTTCAGCTTCCCTGCGATTTGAAAACGGAAGAAGCGGTTTAGAAAATACATGGATTTTAAAAGCATTTTTAGGCATAACACATAACATGAAAACAACATAATTCTAGAAAGCAACCTACATAAACAAAATGTGCCAAAAAATCCAACAACACACACAGTATACCCTTCTAGGCCTTCAGATAAAAACTACTGCAAGACTTCTGGCTCTCTGCATTATTTTTTGATCATTTGCAAATCATAGTAAAAACATATTAGCATGCTACAAACTTGACTTGAGAGAAGGTAATGTGCTTTAGGCCAATCTCACAGCTGTAGTATATCCATTAGAAAACACCTACAGCCTAGAGCAAGGTGTAAAATCCTAATTCACCCTTTTCCACCTTCATACATGAAGCTGAAAAAGACAAAGAAAGCTTGACTGGCCTGTGCTGAAGAAAGCCAATTGGTAGAGGCTCATGGCACGAGGCAGGTTATGGAGGAAGAAGCCCTTGACAGCACACTGAAGAGGGCTGAAGAGGGTCTTTTCTCCTGACATTCCTGGCACACTGTGGTTCCACTGCATGGATAAGAGAGCATACAAAAAAGCTTGCTGTATCGTAAAGCTGACTGTAGGAGGGTTGTGCAAGAGGGGCTCGAGATGAGGAGGGCTTTAGTTCAATCAGACAAAGAATTTAAAGTGGGTTTACAAATTGAGGACAATGTTAAGGAATTTACAATGAGATCAGTGCCATTCCATTGTGTTCTCTGAAAACACCGATTAAATCCCCCCTGTAATGTTACAGTTTGTAGCTCGACTGTTACAGAGGATTTCTGGAGCTCTTCGAGCCACCACAGCTTGACATACTGATGACATTAATTTTCAAAATCAAAATGATTCCTCACATGCATTTACAAAACAAAAATGAGTGCAAATAAACAGCTCCCTGTTTTTATCAATATTTTTCAAGCCTTTGTTACTTCTAAAAGGTTTTAAATGAATTGCCTCTGCTTCTGCTTAAAGGAGATTCTTCACTGCAGCACAAAGCAGTTTGTTTTTTTCCACGCATTTACTTTTTCTTCAATGATGTACAATGCCCTGGGACCATTTCATGATGCTCCCACCTTCATACGTCACTGAAGATATGTGCATGGGATCATATTTCCAGGCATGCCTTCTACCAAATATGATGAGCTGAATTATTTCTGCAGTATTGAATTTTTGTTTCACTTTACCAGAGTGCATGTCTAAAAGAGTTCTGATTTGTCTTAATGCTAGTGTGAACCCTTAAGATATACATTTCAGTGCCTTTTTTGTAGCAAAAGAGTTTTGTTTAGAGTGCAGTAACAGAGATTATTGTGCTGAGGTTCATTGCTCATTGATCTTTTTGAAACTGTGGTCTAGCCCTTTTTGATTGACTTTTGGCTTCTGTTACTTTCATTATCGTAAATTTAAGATACATTTTGAATGGTGCATTGGCCCACAATGATCATTTGTGGTTCCATAAACTTTTCACTTGCATTATAGAGTGAGTTGAACTGACTGTAAAAGCTTTGCTGTGGCTCAGTATCTTTTACATTTGAGTGTTGTTTAATAATGCTGTCCATGGGAATGTCCCTCACCTTCAACATGATTGCTACTAGTTGTATGAAATCCTTCCAACCAATGTCCAATAGCAGCTTTTTGTAATACCAGGTGCAATTAGCATGAAAACACCTTTGTTTTAATATTTTGAACTTGTTCATTATTACTTTTAACCTTTACATATATGTATACTTTGAGACATTATATTAAGTGTACTTTTTTCCTTGTCTTTTGTTTTAATTTCAAAGAATTTTTTCTCATATTTTTGTGTGTGGGAAGTTTAGTGAAAAATAACATTTTGATATTCAAATGAGATGTTATAATTGCAAAAAAAAGCAAAAATACAGCCGTTGGATGATAGTAGCCTTAAAATATTCAATTCATTGTGTAGACACACTGCAGAGAGACGATTTTACACACTAAAAAATTTGTAAAAACAAGACCAACACAAAAACCCAACTTGATTGTGCAAGTGTTAGACCTTCTTTAAAGTCTATCAATCTATTTATCTATCTGTCTGTCTGTCTGTCTGTTTGTCTATCTATCTGTCTAGCTGTCTGTCTGTCTGTCTGTCTGTCTATCTGGCTGGCTGGCTGTCTGGCTGTCTGGCTGTCTGGCTGTCTGTCTGGCTGTCTGGTTTGAGAAGCAGTAGGGTACCTTGCATTGCCTCATGGCAATTCTTTTTTGCTTGCCTCCATTAGTTGGAGTGGCTATCACATGCTACAAATTAAAACATTTTAAATATTATTTAGACTTTTTTTAACCAATTTACCTTTCAAGTCTTAGTAATAAAAATTTAATAACTATGGAAATGCAATAAAACATGATTTTGTAATCTCTATAAGTGGTTAAATGCTATGGTTGTGCGAAATAATTTGTGTTACCACCATACCCAATTACATTCAAAATAAGCCTCTATTTCCCCAACAGGTCATTAGTCACCTTAATCACCCTGCACTGCTGTCAGAAGCTCTTTCAGGTCTCTTCTGGAGTAAAGGTGTGAAGCCTTCTGTTTGGGTGCTAAGGGGAAGGATTGCAGGGCTTCTGTGGAGGGCAGAGCCAGGCAGTTGTCAGCAGTCATCTGCTAATCCTTGTTTGGGATAAGGCCAGAGAATTAGGCCCACAACTTTAAAGCTCTTGGAAGATGCCTAAAGCCCAAAAGAAGAAATGATGACAGACCGCTATTACTGCTTCCATTTGATGCTGAGCTACTTCTGACTACATCAGACAAGCTCACATAATGAAGCAAAATAATATGCGCACCTAGGAAGAATTAGAATTATATTTTATAAGACACAGTTATGTCTAAATATGCATTGGTGATACTGATAAAATAAGGCATATGTCAATTCAGATGTCAACAGCAGGCTGAAAATGCATACATTTCATCTAAAGTTGCTGTTCCTCCTATGTTCTACATATTGGATGCTTTTGAAAATATATGATAACTGTCATATTAATATCTCTAATTTAATTTCTTTGTATCAAAATGTGAGCTGCCCTTTACATTGTGTGGGCATTTCAGTAATGAAGGATCAATAGAAATGATGGAAAAATAAAGGCTTTTAGCAATAATTACATCCAACAGGGTTTTGTTGCAAAGACAGTAATTTATGTGTTGAACTTTGTGTGAAGTTTTATATTTCTGGTTACCGCCAGTAGATTTATATAATGCAGTGGATGCTACTTGGTCCTTGAGCTCTTGTGTTGGACCCTCCTGGTCTTCACTCACTCGCTCATCTCACTCATCACTTATTCCCCCTATAATCCCACCTTCTGTTGGTCATTAACTTGCAGTTATTGTTTAATTGGTCTCTGTATTGAGCTGTTGGAGCTTTCTTGAGGCTCTCTGGGTGTCTTGACTATGGTGGCTCATTCATCTTCTGTTCATTCTCCTTCATTGTCCTTGCAAGCTGAGACTCCTCTACCAGAGTGCCATACTCTACATCTCAAGCACCACAGAGACAAGATAGTGTGTATACTGTTGTCTTGGATATCTTGATTCCATTCATAGATTAATTCAATTGAGACATAACCTCACAAAGACCCGATTTGATGTGAAATAGTTTAATGTAAGGAATTTATAGTGGTAGTGAATTGTACCAGGGGCAGCGTTTAAGGCACTATCCAAAAGCACAAGTCAACCGACATAAATTTTCTACTTACATCATTTTATATGGAATAATGAAAATTAACATGGTTAGTGCTATGCCAACATTAAACTATTTAAGACAGAAGATTTATTCCAAAGCTATATCTCTAAAAAGTCATAAAACTATCTTAGACACCTTGATGTGTATTTGGAACAACTTTGTGTAACATGTTTCTGTGAGGCAGAAGAGGAGGGTGAAGAAAAGGTGTTAAACTCTCCAGATGTCTGGTTCCTATCATCACCACTGAGAAAAATCTGTAGATTTCTCTAAAATGATGTGTTTTACATTAAACTATTCTGAATGACTTTGTTTCTTAACTTTAATTAAAATATATACCGGCATGGTGGGAATTGTGGGAAAAGGCTTTTTCTTGGCATGCCTCCCCTGCAGGTCAAATTTGTCCCCATGATGACATTTTAGGGTACATGGAGATGCCTTTCACATCAGACAGATCAGCTCTCGGGCTGAATTTGTTAGAGTGGCCAGTCCTGGACAAATTGGAAATAATTTGAAATCTAAAATTTGGAGATGCTTATCCTTAAAGTGGAATGCTTTCTTTCAAATAATTTAGATATCTTTTTAAATCCCTTGCCACATTTTTCCCCCGATGGCCTAAGACAGTTGTTCAGATGCAATGTGAATGCTTGATTGTTTCTTCTGTCCTGGAAGTCGCTTTGAATAAAAGCGTCAGCCAAATGATTAAATGTAAATGTAAATGTAAATCTTGGCGTAATGACACCACACACTTCAATAGCAAAAAGAACACCATACTTTATAAGATGTTGGGTTTAAATAATGCTTTCTACTTGCAGGGGTTTTAATCTGAAACACCTGATTCTTATTTTATGGATCTGAGGGTGTGATCAATTTAAGGTTGTTCACAATTTTTCCATGTTATTTTTGTTTAAATAAATTATGAATATGCCAGTTGTATGTGCTATTTGTTGGAGCATAATCATTTTTACCAAAGACTCAAATGTTTGCTTGTTCAAACGTGGTGACAAAATCAAGTTTCCATGGAATGTACTTGCTTTTTCACATGACTGTAGTTGCTTTGATGCACCAACACCAGTAAATATTATTTTCCAAAACAAATTCATAACAAAAATGTTTTACTAAAGCATCTTTTGCCCAACATTTTGGCCACCTGTGCCAAAGCAAATCAAAGACCTTCTTCACATTTTTACATACTGGTGTCCTGGACATCTTCATGTCATTTAATCACTGTTTCAAAGTTAATTTGAATTAATAGATATGAGTTTTTTTAATTAATATTATTCCTGTTCCTCAATACTCCATTATAATTATTTTTATGCTACTAAATCTTCTCCTTTCTCTCAATTAGCCCACACTTCTCCAAATGACCCGAACTGACCCAAAGATCCACTTCAAACATCTACAGTCTTACAATCAATGAGGTTATTTACTGAACGCTAGTGATACTTACAACAGAAGGAGGTCAAGTCTATATGGATCCTTTGGCCTAATGCCCACCCAGAGTCTTGTCTACGAGGGAGTGGGAGGTGTAGCTGTGTGCTCATGGCTGTACAAACATGAAGGGTGTTTTGATGTTTTTATGCCCGTTGACATGGAAGGCCATCTCCTTGGGAGGTGAGGGGTCTCTTGCCCCTGAGTGACCTTTGACCCGTGTGAGTCCTGCTGCACTGATACCGGCTTTCAGCCCTGAGGGGATGGGGGGCAGGGACACAGTTAGGAGCCTCAATTGTAGGCATTGCATTACTCTGTGAGTGTGGTGAAATTATAAACCCAAAATTAAAATGAACCCAGGCGTATTATTCAGTTATCAGTTATAACACTTACTTTCAGCTACAGAGATATTTGCAAATATGAGTGAGTTATTGGAGTATGGATCAACATAAGAGCCCTTAAGGGCTGCATTAAGACTATATTAAAAAAGATACTTGTAGCCTGATGTGGTATTGTGTTTTATTTATTTTATTTGTTTCATTTGCTTTTTGAAATGGAAATTATTTAAATGTTGTAAAGTGTGATATTGTCATTACATCGACATCAACAGTTCCAGGGCAAACTTGAGTTAGACAAATAAAATAAGTCTATTTTAGCTTAATGTAGGAAAATTTTGCTCATTACAAGATTGTTATATGTTCACAAATCAGATTTGGGATTCATAGGTCTGTGTAGGCCTTTTGTAGTTTAGCTGGTTATGGCAAACTTCTATACACTTGTGTATATGTTCATATGTGTTTATGGAAGACAGACATATTTATGTAGATATTGTATAATTTTTCGTTTATTTCACAGTAATTTTTAAGAAGTTTTATGTGCGTTTTTGGCTTAAAGCTTATGAGGGTCAGTGTTGACCATCGTGGCTGTGTGGTGGTCTCCTAATGAGCAGAGGCTACTGAACTGGCAGTAATGTGATTGCAGGTGCAGTGGACTCTCGGCTTGTGCTGCCAACTGCTCCTGGCGCTGTGCTGGAGAACAAAGACACATAGAGCCATTCATGAAGCGCACGGCTGTATCAGCGCACACTGCGCGCACAGAAAATCATTTTTACAAAGAAAAACACCGAAAAAACTCCTAACGACAGGTGGCACGGCTGCAGCACTGCCAGTGCCCCACTTTCAGTTCTGCAGGCTGGGTGAGTGTGCAGCTTCAGAGTTGCCCCTTTTCCTCTGCCCCACTCCTCTTTCTGCCCTGGACCTCTGCCCGACGCTCAGGGCGCGTGCTGCTGGACCGAGCCGTCCCAGACACGTGCACTTACAAGAGTCCTGGCTGGAGCTCACAGAGGATTTAACCCGGAGACCCTCCCTCAACAGCACACACACCTCCTGACACGCAGCTTACCGGGAGGGAGCACACTGCATCCTCTCTGCAGCTGCGCAAAGGAACCGCGCTCTCAGTAATGTCAGCCATGTTACACGGTGCTTGGATTCACTCCACCCGCCCCAGTTTATTTTTCCTCTTTTTTCTTCTTATTGTCTTTCAAAAGAGTGAGGTGCGATCATTGTTTTGATCTATGAAGTGAGCACATTAGCAAATAAAACTAAAAAAGTAATTGATTTAAGTAATTAAATGTAATTTAAATTTAAGTAATTGATTGAAATTATTAGTTAGTGTTTTTAACAAACAACCATATAAATTAACAAATAAAAAAGATAGATAGATAGATAGATAGATAGATAGATAGATAGATAGATAGATAGATAGATAGATAGATAGATAGAT
>JBBPDA010000034.1:7074449-7103545 GCA_037974385.1 Arnoldichthys spilopterus | reverse complement strand
GATAGATAGATAGATAGATAGATAGATAGATAGATAGATAGATAGATAGATAGATAGATAGATAGATAGATAGAGATTTTTTATTTTGATACAGCGACGCCACGAATTACATAAATATGTTTGTATTGAGCACAAAAGTTTCGGTGGCTTGTAGCAGTCATTATTTGTAGACATAATAAAGTGCGTAATTTTTGATAAAAAAGGAAACATGTCTGTATAATTTTTGTATACAGTTGTGTATAAATGAGCTTTGTAATTGTATGAAGTGTTTTTTAAAAAGCTGAAGTTTGATTTACATTAATCGGATACACACTCTTATTTTGAAACCGCAGTTACCCGGATGTAAGTCAGGCTTCAGCTTTGTTCGGAGCCGGTGATTGCTAGTGCTTGGGCTGGGAACGTTTTACCGTAATTTAGTACGTTTTAGTCAAAATACGCGGCTGAACACCACGGCGTAAAATATGTTTTATCATGTAAGTTGTCCACTGTTCAATCAAAACCTGGATATGTTTGGTGTATTTTATTTCTGCTTCAGGAGATACTAAGAAGCAAAATGCTCATGAACACACGAGCGCGCCTGCTGTTCAGTTTGCTAGCAGAGGTTACATGTTTTGGGTTTGACTGATGCGTTACAAAATATATTTTTTGTTTGTTTAAAATGTAATTGACATGTATAATTCAGGTGTTGGAAACGACTGAAGCGAATGGTCCCTTTACAGGTATTTTGTAAGGATAATTAAGGTTAGAACATTCCTAATGTACTTGCTCGACATCTAGCCGACGTGCTGCTTTTAACGCTCTGGGCTTTGTGGTACGCGGATCGGAATCTGATGTGTTTATATACATCAACATGTGTTAATATAATGATTATGCATTACTTATAATGTGACTGTTTTATTGTGAATGTTAGAATGGCCATGCGATTTAAACGGATATTCACTTTAGATCTCTCTGGAACATGAGATTCTTCTCCATCCTCGATACTTCGGTCCGAACCTGTTGAACACAGTCAAACAGAAGCTGTTTACAGAGGTGGAAGGAACATGCACAGGGAAGTAAGTCCTGTTCAGCGCCATGCCATCTTTAATAAAAAAGGAAAAGAAGAAGATCTGTGTCTGTAGGTCACTAACCTGTGGACTTTTTATTTCTTTGTAGATATGGGTTTGTCATCGCTGTGACCACAATCGATAATATAGGGGCAGGTGTTATACAACCGGGCAGGGGTTTTGTGTTGTACCCTGTCAAATACAAGGCTATTGTATTTCGCCCTTTCAAAGGGGAGGTAGTGGATGCAGTTGTAACCCAGGTTAATAAGGTATGGAATGAGCTTGTTTTTTTCATCAGTTATACATGTTGTCCTTCAGTTCTGGTTAGAGGTTTTTTTTTTGTTTTTTTTATTCAGTTTTTAGATCTTTTGTTAATTGGATGTTCTTGTATGCTTCATAGATTTGTATTTTTGTAAATGTTCTTAAAATTTTAACAATTATTCTTCTACTATTCTTCTTGTTTTTTTTTCTTTTTACAGGTCGGATTGTTCACAGAAATTGGGCCAATGTCTTGTTTCATCTCACGTCATGTAAGTTGATAAATATAACTTTCCCTATTCCATGTACGTTGGTCATATTACTGCCCTCTTTAACATAAGTTACTAAGTTGTAAGTAATGAAATGGCTAGAGATGTAATAAGGCTCCCTGCATACTGCACCATTTAGATTCATTTCATATTTCCACAGTTACATATCAACTGAATGGACATGACCAGTTTTATCAGACTGTCATAAATTTGCATTAGACTATTCAGCCATATCAAAAAACATTTTCTGATATTGGAAATTGGTGCTATAACTTTACACTCTTGATGCAAAAATAAATATATATCTACAGTTTAATTGTCTCTTCTTTAATAATGTGATTTTGTTGCTGTTGTCATTTCTAATGTGTAACAGATGAGGAAATTGAATAAGCCACACAAGTAATGTCTGGTCCTTATTCTGATTTAGCAAATCTGTAATTGGCTACTACTGTCCACAGAATGAGGTCATGCCCTTATTTATAAAAAGCTCAAATTTAGCAATCATGCATCTTCTATACAGTGACAGGAGCGCAGTATCACGTCAGGTCAAGTCAGGTTTTGTTTTATTAATTGGGACTTGGACTTAAAATGTGTCTGGGAAACTGCAAATCATATCTTTTGACTTGTTAACTGTTTAGAAAATTTACCTTAGTTTCTTTGTTGTCCAGTCTATACCTTCAGAAATGGAATTTGACCCAAACTCCAATCCTCCCTGCTACAAAACAGTGGATGAGGTAAAGTCATATTGTGAACATTTCACAGCTTGTAATTGTAATTAAAGATTTAGTTACTTTTGTAATTTAATTTCCCTTAAAAACAAAATGCTTTTTATTTAATGGCTCTTCACCACAGGACATTGTCATCCAACAAGATGATGAAATTCGACTGAAGATTGTGGGTACTCGAGTGGACAAGAATGATATTGTAAGTTTTTTGGCTAAAATTATTTTTGTAATATTTTGGTGCACTTTACAGCTACACTTAAACTTTGCAGTAACTGGTCAAAATGTTTTGCCCTTTATTGCTGTGATTGTTTTCTTATTTATTTTCATTTTTATTTTAGTTTGCCATTGGCTCTCTCATGGATGACTATCTGGGTAAGTATTTTGAATGTCTTTTGTTTTTGTAATTTAGTGTTTGTGCTTTTTCAGAGTTTAATTATACCTGTTATACCTATAAATATTATAACTAAAGTCATGTAAACCCTAATTGAGGAACTGCCATTATTTGTTTTAAGACTGTTTACACTTTGCATTTGCATGTTTTATTTCTGAATCATATCTGGACATACCTTTCACTAAAATTCATCCCTGGTGCAACCAGTGTAGATTTGATATGACTTCCTGATATTCACATGTTTTTTTTTTTAGTTTTTTTTTTTTAAATCTGTTTTGCTTTCATTTCGATCTCTGTTGTCATATGAAATGACAGGCTCAGCTTAGAAGCTTTGATCAGCCCAGAGTGCAAATAGGCTCTTGGTTTCAGGATAACTCCAGCTTTGTGTATTCTCCGTCTTTAATTTCCTTGTTTATCTTATCACCTGCTAGTCAGCACTTGGCAAAGATGTTTACATAATTTTATGTGTATGAACAAAACATATTTACACTTGTTGAATTTGGTTAAGATTGGTCTCTGACTGATCATCTCTGAATAGAGTTTGACTGACCTAGTCACAGTGTGTCCTTTTTATTTACACCTTTTATGTGCTCACGTAAAATCCATTATTTTGTTATCACTGAAAATGCATGCTGGTGCAAAATGCAAAAAAGCCTTTAGTTACTAGAGAGAGACAATTAGGAAATACTATATAAAATAAAATGTGTCTAAAATTTAAGTTTTTGTTTGTCTTTTCAGGTCTTGTTAGCTGATCACTCTATGAAGGATGTCCGATGACTTTCTGAGGTCATCTTTGGACGTTTTTGTACATACTATGCCTGCTACACTTACAGTTGTGCAGAATCTTATTTTTAAGCAAACTTGGACTAAATATAATCAAAATGTTTGAATGATCTGTTTATGAAAGCAGCTTGGGTTTGAATTCTCAATATTTGTTCAGAGTATGAATGTTTTGTTGACACTAGGATACTAGGATGTCCCAGTAGAAAAGATTATTTTTGTATATACTTTTTTTTTTATTAAATAAACTTAATGCCACTTGTGTAGTTTATTCATTGGTATGACTTGCTGGTATGTCAGTATATTTGAATGGAAATAAGCACACAACTGTAGGCCACATTTACTGAAGCACACCATGAATTGTTACTTGCTGTTAACTGTGGATTAACATGTGAGCACTTTGGTACATGCCCTACTGCAGCAAAAGACATCAAAGTATAAAGACGTACTGTAAAAAAAGTCCAGGTTTTAAAACACTGGTCACCAACTCTCCCTCTACTGTGGCCACCACTGCCCACAAACTAATTAATCCCCTATATCAGGAGTGCCCCACTCCAGTCCTAGAGATATACCACCCTGGAAGGTTTCAGATCCAACACACCTGGCTGTTGTGTTCAGGCACCTCTGAGGGCCTTTATTACCTGGATCAGGTGTGTTAGATCAGGGTTAAAGCTAAACTGTGTAGGAGGGAAGATCTCCAGGCATGGAAGTGGCTAATGCATCACATCCAGCCGGTCAAGGTTCACTGAAAAAGTGAATGCACTGCTGCAGATGACCATTGCCCTGAATCAGACTTGTTTTCCTTTTCTCAGACGTGAACAATTACAATGAATTTCAATTTTCTCGAAATGCCCAGTTTTGTGCGAGGGTCTAGTTTCTGTCCTCGAGGGCCATGAGCAATCAGTTCGGTCAGACCACGATGGAGAGCTATAGCCAGGAGACCGATGATCTCAGATTTAATGGTATCCTTGCTGAATCCCTTGACTGAATGTATGAATTTAGGTGATGTATTCAGTCAGTGGTGCAGGAAACGCCGTCGCTGCCTCCTGCGCTGTTTGTCAGTTTGATGTAATAAATCATCTCATCATTCGTGGCTGATCACACGTCCAGCAGAGCCCACAGCTGTGTCAGTTTACTCGGAATCACATTATAATCAGCCTGCACTGAGTAGCGAAACCCTCTGATCATTTTAATGACGAAACAATAATCGCGATCGCAAATGAAATATCGCATCTTCAACCATTAAGGTCCTGAACACACCCTCCCGGTGGCGCGTTATTTCTGCGACATGCCTCCCGTATACGTCACCAGTGTGCGCCTCCGTTCCTTCTTTCTCTCGTCCTGAAGATGGCGGCAGGGGTGAGTAAGATGGAAGAAACCCGGATTTTTCGTCGTAGTGACACGTCTCTGACCGCCATCCTTCTGTTATCACGTCCATCCTTGGTCTTACTGTCTGTATAACTTTACGATGTGACTCTGTAACTTATGATGGAGCGAAATTATGATTTATTTTATTTTTAACCCCCATCGAAATTGCGGCGCTTATATTGAATGAGCAGCTGGCAGAAAGAGGGAGCAACGCGCAGACTCCGTGCTGTGCCACGTTTTACGGTCCATTGTATTGAGAGCCACATGTCAGCTATGTTGAGCTCTGTACACTTGTCCGTAGCAGTTGTTCAGTATTATAAGTCTTTTGTCAGTCTTGCCCTCAGCAGTACGGCAGGAGCCATGTTTGGTCATCGGCACTGGTTTGGAAGCTGCGAGGCGCCGCTAACCTGTTCGAGCAGGAGGCCACTGGCTGCCAGTTAGCATGTAGCAAGTTTTCGCTTATCCAGTTCTTTATGGTACGCCACATAATTCATAAGAAGGGAGTTAGAAAATTCAGTGTACACTTTGGGTGCTGCTTTATGTCGCTGTAAAGTTCATGTTGGTGCTGGGTCAGTTTCAGTACGTGAAGCCAGGGATGGGCAGCAGCAGGAGGGCCGGTGTCCATCACAGTAGTTAGTCCCCCCCCCCGCTCAAACACCTAGTTCAACTCAGGTTAATTTCCAGGTTTAGTGAGTGTGTTTAAGGAAGGGAACTATCAGACTGCTACATACTGCCCCCCCATTACTGAAATTGCCCACCCTTGCACTTAGCAGTGTCTGTTTTATTTGGCACGTGATTGTTGATTTGACTAATCAAGAGAATTATTAATTTCACTAGTTGATTTGGGACACTGCTGGACAAAACTGCCCTTAGTGTATTGATGGACATTCTTCACTACTATCAGTGAAATTAGTGAGCAACTGGTAGAAAATGCTGCATCATGGTCTGCATGGTTCCTGTATCTGATGCGATTTAAAAAAAAAATGTATTTTTTAAAAAATAAATCCTACTTTCATATTATAATGATGATGTGAGCAGGATCTCTAGTAGTGCTGTATGAAGCTCACAAATACTCTTTTCCCCTCATAGACTCTCTACACATATGCGGAGAACTGGAGGGCCTACAAGGCTCAAATCGCAGCCCAGTACAGTGGGGCTCGTTTGAAGGTGGCGAGTTCCCCCCCTGCCTTCACCTTTGGGCAGACAAACCGCTCCCCTGCATTCCTTAGCAACTTTCCCTTGGGCAAGGTTGGTAAATGTTCTGTTCTCGATGTACTCACTTTTCATGCAATGCAAATGAAAGGTTTGTTCACTGCTGGTCTTGTCTCTTGTCTGTAGGTTCCAGCTTACCAGGGCGATGATGGCTTCTGTCTGTTCGAGAGCAATGCCATTGCTCATTACCGTACGTATAAACCTTATTCTTGTATAGTGATACATACAAGGATCTTAATGGTTCGAGCAGAGGGTCTCAAAGCAGTCCTCAAGGGGACCAACACAGTCCTACATTTTTGCTCCATCCCCACCTCTAACACATGGGGATATAGCAAGAAATGCCTGTGGACTGCAGAGCCAATGGATTGTAGCTAATGTCATTTTAAATGAGAATTGTCTTTTAAACTTTTATTGCAAATATATTGTGCAGACAGTAAAAATCATTATTAATTCACTCTGGTAGTGAGCAATGAAGCCCTGCGTGGCAGCACACCTGAAGCCAGCGCCCAGGTCCTGCAGTGGGTCAGCTTTGCTGACTCGGAGATCATCCCTCCAGCCAGTGCCTGGGTTTTCCCCACCTTGGGCATTATGCAGTTCAACAAACAGGTTCGGCTTATTGACTTGTAGATCTAAAGTTTTGTGAATTGTGGTTGTGTACCTGTTTCATACCTTTTTCTTCCCTCTTCTCCCTCTGCTGGGTACTTTCTCTAGGCCACAGAGCAGGCCAAGGAGGAGGTGAAACGTGTGCTCACTGTTCTTAATCAGCACTTAAACACCCGTACTTACCTGGTTGGTGAACGTGTCAGTCTGGCTGACGTCACAGTGGTCTGCTCTTTGCTCTGGCTCTACAAGCAGGTGAGTTCCAAATTATTACTTTGGAGCAGTGGCTGCAGTAGGGATGCTCAAATTTCCACTCCTTGCTTCTTATATATTTACCATGTAATGAATACACTAAGGGTGTAAATCACAAGTTTCATCACAATCCAGTCTTGATTATTTTGGCCAGCAATCCAATTCATTTTCACCATCTTGAAATTTGCAGCAATGTGGTTCATTTGATTCAGTTTGATACTGAGGTCTGCTGTCAGTATAAAGTAACACTGCTATATTTCCATCAGCTCAAACATGCAAACAATTTGTAATGTGAATTTTATTATTAAGGGTCAAATGCAGCAGTGTAGTCGTGAGCAAAAGCAACTTTTCAGTACCGAACACTGCACACAATGAAAATGAACTAAAATTAATTGTCAAATAAACACCTCGATTAGTCACACCAATCTATCAGATCAGCACCGTTTTGGTCGATGCGTCGATACAGATCTGTTCACTGTTACACCTCTAAAGTAGACTCACCACAGTACCTTGTGGAACAGGAAAATAAAAAACTGAATGAACTAAATCGGGGTCACCAATCCTACTTGCAAAGAGCTTGTGTGACTGCACTTTTTAATTGGTCAAGCATAATTTCTACTTATTTAATCAGTCTCAAACAAATGCAGTCAAATGGGTGTCATTTGGTTTCTTCAGGATTTTGTGTGGATAGCGGGCTGAAATAATTGGGTTGCTTTTGGGGAAACAGATGAATCATGCTGAATTTCTGTGGGAATAGGACTTTATTTAAAATAAAAAGTCTCCAGTTGAAGCAGTGAGTGGAGTGAAAGCATATATTCTTCAAGGGTTCTCTGGGCAAAATCCTGCCACTGTACATCATTAATATAGTATTCTGCTGTGTTCAAGATAAAGGTTTAAAAAAAAAAAAGTTAGAGCAGTGCTCTGTATTGATGTAGCACAACAAATGTCCAAGAGTTGGGGCTGTGCAATCAACTTTTCAGTTTTTTCTTAACCCTAGAATTCACTTGGTTTACTTTCTACAGGGTTTCTGCAGGGTCTTAAAATGTCACATTTAAACATTTGAATTTAAGGCCTTAAGTTTTAAAGCATTAGGATTTTATGAACTAGGTCTTAAACAATTGTTTTGGTCTTAAATGTCATTGTGAAATTGACGCTACTTGCTTACATCACTTTTTAGCAAGGTGGGGTGTGTATTTGAAGTCTTGTCCTGGGTAACACTCAGGTTCCCTTGAACAAGGTAATTTTCCCTGGGGTGCTGTTGATGGCTGCCCACTGCTCCATATGTGGTAACTTGCTCAGTGGTGGTACCTGGGTTAAGACTTCTGTGACCTTCTGTTCACAAGGCAAGGTTCTAACCATAGCTGCTACTGCCCATCTGTGCGAACATACAGTAAATGTGAAATGTTTTTGTTAGTAAGTCTAAGACTTTTTGTCCTTTCTACTTTTTACCAGAGGGGATGCAAAATCAGTTTAAATTTAATTCTTAACTGACTTGTTAACCTGCAGGTTCTTAAGGTTTTTTTTGTGTGTGGCTGCAGCAGCCACTTTAGACAGTTTGATTTTGGGGAGCTGAATACAGTTGAATTAAGTTCAAGAATATCCACTTTTAAATACAAGTTTAAGTAAATGCATGCATTATCAATCACAATATCGACAGGTTTTTTTTTTTATTATTGGCAGCCTTCTGAAGAGTTCTGATCTGCTTGAGCTATGAAATGCAGATGCTGGGAGTGATGAGACAAATCACAATCTTTAGATCTTTGTCCTTTTATTTAAATATATAGGCAACAAACAGCAACATTTTATGCTTTTGCAAAGAATACTGATCAGGTGTTGGCCTGAACATAGCCTCCACCTCTTTTTAGACATGATTTATGGAGCTTGAAGCTGTCTCTGCATGCTCAAGCAGGATGGTTGCTCAAGTCTTGGCCCTTGGAAAAGTTTGGCAATTGAAAATGCATTAGGAACATGGAATGGATTCGCACACCCACCCACTTTTACTACATTCGCATTATTTTTTTGCTTTACTTTTGCACAATGAGCCTTTACAAAAATTAAAAAGCTGATTTTGACTATATAAATTTAATAATGGATACAAACCCTGATATGTAGCTGTAATTCTTACCATAGCTGCTGTTTTGTGAAATAATTAAATGTTTTTTTCCTCTTAGGTTCTCGAGCCTGCCTTCCGTCAGCCCTTCCCCAATGTCAACCGCTGGTTTGTGACGTGTGTCAACCAACCTCAATTTAAAGCTGTTCTTGGAGAGGTCAAGCTCTGTGAGAAGATGGCTCAGTTTGATGGTAGGATGGGAAGATTTTTATTGACTTGCATAAGTGTAGGCAGAGTGGTATATATATTGTGTGTGTGTGTGTGTGTGTGTGTGTGTGACTAGCGGTTGCGTCAGTCCTTCCTAGCCTTGCCTGTCACTCTGCAACATGACACTAATTAGCTGAGCTTGAAGTTCTTTTAAATGCTGGCACTTGTTAACCATACCCTTATGGTATTTACCCAGCATGCTGATCTATTCCTGATGTAGGGGACTTAAGGGCAGCACCCAGGGAGTAGTGTAGTTGGATCGTATCTTGCTCAAGAGTACCCCAGTGGTTCTGCGCTGGGAGTTGAACCTGTGACCCTCTGATCACACAAGCAAATTTCTAAACACTAGGCTACTGATGCCCAGACAAATCATTGGTGACATTTGTTGTATTTAAGGCAGTATATTTGGCTTCAGTCATGCCAGGCTCAAAAAACTATAACTATAAACTACTGACTGGAATTCAAATGTAATGCCCTCAGCTTCATTTAATTTAGTGTGCCCTTTTTATATTGCTATGTTTGGCACAGTTGTCCTTTTTTGGCAATATGGCTTCCAGGCTACCAAACTAACTTGTTTCATGGGTTATGCTAATTACAAGAGGTGCACTTCCATCTAAAGCGTGGTAAATACGCAAACGTTAAATTATTCAGGCGTTTATTCTTTAGCATTGTATTTTATGATTCCTAATTTCTATTCTTTTTAACTTCTTTGGATTTGTCCGTGTGTTTACTTGTGCTTGAGTACTGTAGAGCTTGGCTGAACTGATCTTTTTGGTAATGAGAGCTAACGTCATTGTTCATGCAGCCAAGAAGTTTGCGGAGACCCAGCCTAAGAAGGAGACTCCTTCCAAGAAGGAGAAAGGGGGCAAAGATGCTGGTAAGCAGCAGCCTCAGCAACAGGAGAAGAAAGAGAAGAAAAAGGAGGAGAAGAAAGCTGCTCCTCCTGCTGTTGAGGAGATGGATGAGTGTGAGGCTGCACTGGCCTCTGAACCCAAAACCAAGGATCCATTTGCTCATCTTGCAAAGAGGTACTGATGTGCATCTTGTTAACCTTACTGATCACATGCTGTATGTAGTGGATATGTAGAGTTTTAACTTTTACTCCAAACTACTTTACTTCCTACCCTGTTTTAGTTCATTTGTCTTGGATGAGTTCAAGAGAAAGTACTCTAATGAGGATACTCTGACTGTGGCACTTCCTTACTTCTGGGAAAACCTTGACCGTGAGGGCTACTCCATCTGGTATGGCGAGTACCGCTTTCCGGACGAGCTAGCCATGACCTTCATGAGCTGCAATCTTATTACAGGTAAGAGCTGGTCATAACTCTGCCTTCATATCCAAAATCTGAATCCTAAATTTCAGCCTCTATGAAGTTAAAAAAAAAAAAAAACAACTCACTAAAAAGTAGAACCCATTAGCACAAGTAAGGTTCTGATTGGTTGCTACAAGGTCTGATTTATTAGCAGTGCTGGATTTATTTACTTAATGTCTTTTTATTACTTGTACTTTCACACTTTTTTTTGTAGGAATGTTCCAACGACTTGACAAACTGCGCAAGAATGCTTTTGCTAGCGTCATCCTCTTTGGCACAAACAATGACAGTTCCATCTCTGGCATCTGGGTCTTCAGAGGCCAGGATTTAGCTTTCACTGTAAGTTTCTTTGGTCTTTCTTTCCCATAATGGATTTAGGGTCACAGGTCATCATGGCCCTGAATTCCCCCTCAATATTCTTAGTTTGCTTTTTACAGTGTACTTTGCCTTTGTTTGGTTTCTGTGAACGTTTGTAAAATTTATAAGAATAGATCATGCAGTTAGTTTGGATTGCTTTAACTTTTATAAATGAGCACTCAATGTGAACAGTAAATTTTTCTTTCCACCCCTCCCAGCTATCTGAGGACTGGCAGATTGACTACGAGTCCTACAGCTGGCGTAAACTGGATGTGGACAGTGAGGAATGCAAGACGATGGTCAAGGAGTACTTTGCATGGGAGGGTGATTTCAAGCATGTAGGCAAATCTTTCAACCAAGGCAAGATCTTCAAGTGAGAATTAATGGCACTTACCAATGATCAACATCTAAATCTAAGGACTTGCGACCACTTTGTGAGTAAAAGGAACTTGAATACCAAGATGGAGAGGGTTGTGTGCTAAGATGGTATGAAGAGGTCTGGAGTTGAAAATAAAATGTTTTTCACAGTCCCACTTGGGTTTTGTTGTTTGTCCTAATGGTGTGCTCTTTTAGCTGTGGTATTTGTTCATGTTTTATGTTTTGTGAGTTTACCAGAAAGTCTTCTTGCCAAATGTAGGTTAAGTGAAATTAGGTGAGCTCAGCCATCTTGGAAAAAAGGTTAAGTTCATAAATGTCATTGCTGGCCTGTAGAAAGTAATGAGCTGCTTTATGGTTCCTTCAGTAACATTTGGGAACATCTGCTGGCTTATTGCAAAAGGTCATAAAACTATTGTTCTTGCAGTGCAGTACTTTGTGGCCCTCCATGGATTATTTCTGGGAACAGAACAAATTGTTTATTCCAGTGTGTTTTATTTTATTTATTTATTTTTTTTAAACCCCAGCACTGGCAGACTGCAACAATCAGTTTCTGAAGCAGTTTGGTTTTGGGACAAAATGGTTGCTCAACTTTTTAATGTGGGGCTTTATGCAATTTGACAATTATATAAAGTGGGAATGCTCCTCTAGTCCACCAGAGGGCAGCCAAACCTATAAATTGCAGCAGTTCAGGGCTGCTCCTAAAATGGAGACAAACCTTCAAAAACTAAAGCTACTGAGGATATGGTCATAAAATGGATTGCCTTCCGCTATGGACTACTGTTGTATGTGTCCAGTCCCTGGTTTAGGGAGAATTTTGGTGGTGTAGTCTACCTGTCCAACCTATGGCTAAAATTAGTAAAACTGCTTCAGGCAAACTAGCTGCCTAGTAATATTTTATGAGCCACAGCTACGCTTTTTTTCCTTTTGAAGTTTGGTGATGGTGCAAAAAAAAAAAAAATGGGGAAAAATATTTGCTTTGACACACAAGGTCATTTGGAGGCATAAAATCTCAAGATGGGCATTGTGACTTGAATATGGAAAATAAGACCATCTAAAAGAATGCAAAACAAAATAACACATTTGCTGAGGTCCTTCATAAAAAAAAAAACCAAACTTCTGAGCGCCAAGAGTAAGGCTCAATGTAGGCCTGCTTCTCTTTGCAGTTTGTCCTTGTATATATGGTATGTTCTATATATTGTTCCTCAAAGTGTGGGGTATGTTCTGAATTTACCCAGACTCCAGGGGTCAGCTGGAACAGCTGCTGACTCAGTTGTACATCCATGGCAAATGCTTTTAATGTGTTCTCTTTATTTTTATCAGCTTGTCCTATTTGAAGATTCTTGTCAGTTAACACATAAAGGTGTTTTAACTGATCTGAAAAGGAATTCAAGAACTGCCCAGCCAGCCCCCTACCACCACCACCACCAAAAAAGTGATGCATAGAGTAAACAAAAAGTAATTAAGTAACCTGCATGGAAAGACTTGATCTAGAAGTTTTGACTACAGTATAAACAGTAAGACGCTGTGCCCGTTCACCTGTTTATCCCTATGCATGTAAAGTAGTTTGCCTAAAGGGGTGTTAGCATGGCAGTTCACACACCCTGGAGAAACCACAGGTCAGGCTGTACCAACAGTGTTAGCAAGTTAGGAAATGTATATTTTAAACCATACCTTCAGTAGTAGTACGTGGTGAGGGCAAGGTTGTTTAATGCCCTTGCCAGAGTACAAATAAACAATTTAATACCATTAGTTTTTTGCAGACGTCTTTCTGATTCATCTGCTAGAATGTTATTCGAACCTGACCTGGATATTTTAGTACATGTATATAAAAAATTAACTGATGTTTGCAGTTACTGCAAGGTTTCCTCGGTAAAAGCAGTGGTTCTGTATAAAATCTTGGCAGCTCAATGAGCTATTTGAAAGTCTTAGTGGCTCACAAAAATATTCGTTTTAGTGTGCTATTCTCATTGTTGCAGTTACCCAAACTATTATAATGATTCTAAGATCTCTAAATTTACTCTCAAGTTTGAAGTTGATGGTCCTGATCAAAAATATTTTTATATTTATTTTAAATTTGTTTCTAAGAAAAATTCGAAGTCTGTGAGCGAACTGTTTTCATGGTGATTGTCCTCCTAGATTAAGAGCATGTGGCCATTAGTATAGGCATAGGGTGCAGAAAGGGGCCCACTCTGGGCCTCTAAATTGTGTGATCAGTCTCTTGAGTGGATGCCATGGTTCCAAAGTAGTAGTATTAAAGTGTTGGTTTAGTGTTTATTTTAAAAGACCACATATCGTTTTAAAATAATTACTTACTGAATGTTATACATGATAAACATGTTGTAATATAAGTCCTATGATATACCACTGTAATGAAGAAAATGCAACAACTAGTTAATTTTGCATAAACATGCAAGTACTCTTGTGTGTATAGATTTAGTTCTTGCATAAGAACACACCCCAATTAAGAACACATTGGTGAGTGTCAGAATCCTTGTGAAAACTACATGAATTGGCTTGAAGTAATTTCTTCTTGAACATGGTCAGTCCCAATGTCTGCAATATGTTAAGGGGAGTGTTCACAATTACATGGTTTCACTTCATCTCACACAAACTGCACCATAATGAAATGTGACCTCTGCATTTAACTCATCCACACCTGATCAGTGGGCAGATATCAACAGCACCTGGGGAGCAGTTTAGCAGGATGGTACCTTGCTCAAGGATACCACAGTGGTATCTGTGCTGAGACTTGAACCTGTGATCCTATGATCACATAGGCCCTAACCACTGCCACCATTTGGTGCATATATACTTGTTTAAAAAGATTCTAAGGATTAGTTATATTCACCTGTCTAATAACATTTAGATTGATTTATTCTTCAGAATGATGAACAGAGTTGTATGGTGTATATGTAAGATTTTAAAATGATTGAAAAAATGTGTAATCTCAAGAATTAAATTATAATGGTAAAATTAATGTCTAGAATGCTTTAATTTCATATAGTGATGAAATCATGAGGCCTCTTGTCAGGAGGGCACCCTAGCCCCGCCCCCACAGCTGTGGACAATTATCTAAGGGTTTAAAGCGCTTTCGTGGGCGTCCCTCCTTGTCCGTGTTTGTTTGTGCTTTGCGTACACTGTTTTGGTCTCTGTCTTGTCTTTGTCCTTTTGAGTTTAATAAAACCCCTTTTGTTCACGTCCGCCCTGCCTGCGTTTGCTGCCAGTACGCCCGAGATCATTATACCATTAACTTGACAATAAATATTGCAAAAAATTACTGTATGTTTTCGTTTAATATTGTCCAGGTTTCCAACTTGAATTCCGACACTAAAAAATACCTTATACCTATAATATCTAGTCTATGATAACTTGCTAAAAAGCTTATAACCTGTATTATTCACTGCCTAAAATGAAAGCCTCTACCTTTCAGGGTGCAAACAGTGTCACTGAGGTGGCACCTCTAAGGGAATGTCTTCAGTACCTTTGTTTAAGGACAAATTGTACCATATTCCATTTAATTAGATCTATTTTTAGTTGTTTTGACTTCATACATTCCATCTGGACTCCAGCCGCCTTATATTTTTTTCTTTTAAAGTATTTGTAGAAATATTCTCATTTCCCCTGGGAAAGTGAATGTAGCTTGTAAAATCATTTATGGTATGGAGTTGGACACTATAGGGAATATGTAGTACCCTTGTATGTATTTTTTTTGCAGTGATGAGACTACAGGAAAGAGGTTCAGCATTTGTCAAAATGGTGGTGTCACAATAATCTGGACTTAAGAACTACGGGAATGATTGGAATGACTGGGTTTCAGGAAATCTAAGCGCTCTCAGCACTCTGGCTTCTACATACACTGGGAGGAGGTAGTGAGGGTAGAGAGCTTTATGTTCCTTTGTGTGCACATCTTGGCTGACCTTACCTGGACCATACACATCTTCCACTAGGTGGGGAAGGCCCAGCAGAAGCTTTACTTCCTTAGGACGCTAAGACATGCTTGCCTCCTTCATCACCTGCTGACCAACGTCTACCGGTCATCAATAGAGAGCCTCCTGACCTGCTGCTGCACGATGTGGTTTACCAGCTGTAATGAAGGAAACAGGAAAGACCCGCAGAGAGTGGTGAGGGCGGCAGACCTGTTCATCGGTACGACACTAACGTTCACACTCTGAGATGTTCAAGCTGGCTGATTTCAAATGAAAGCCAACTGTATTTCAAAGAGCCCCCACTCACCCTGGACATTACCTGTTCTACTCCACTGCCTTCTGGGAAGGACTGCAGATCAATTGGAACAAAAACTAATGAACTTCTTCCCATAGGCAGACAAATGCATAATTCATACTCCCCTCCCAATGACTGAGGTACAAAAAAAACACACTGTATATTATAAACTGAACTATTACCCTGTATATACTACCTCACTGCCCTTATCTCTGTTTATTTTTAAATGTATGTTTTTGGCTATTATATCTTGCTGTCAGTCCTAGAACTGCTCAACTTTTGTTGTTTTTTTAAACAATGACAATATAAATATTTTTTGTTTGTATGGAAAATAATTATGTATATTTCTATAAGTGTGTGAATTCCTTTAAATAGCAGCAGGTTTAGGGCAGTTTAGTTATGCAGTAATAGAAAAGCTCATGTGAAGGTGTTTACTATGTAACTTTTCATATTTAAATGCACTTTCCATGCGCAATGCACACAACAAATCTGATATCAGAGTGTTTTCTCTGAGATTGACTGCTATCAAGCAAACATTAAAGCAAGTAATTTAATAGACTGTCATGAATCACTCATGCTGCACCTGAAATCACAAAGAGTCACTGTTCTGTGTTGATATAGTTCCTATGTAGTGGTGCATTACGCAACCTTGCTGCGTGCAGGGAGGGGCCCAGGTTTCATCAGCCATGACAAACTCTGAAAGGTAGCTTCTACTGACCTTACTGTCCCTCACCACATATTATTTTTATGGTCAGCAGGGCTGGAAGAATTTATGACACACTGTGATGGCCATTCTATTTGTGCAATCAAAGCAGAGCTTGGGATTTGAGAACCTAGTTTGTTTCAGTTTCAAAGCAAGGGGACTTTAACTTGATTCTTCATTGCTCCAATCTCCGTGTAGGTTGAAGGTAAAAAGACTAAAGGCTGGATTAATGAGTGTTAAAAGGTTATAAGAAGTTAGAATTATTAAAAGACTTTATTTTATAGCATTTATTATATTATAGCATTTTCCTCTTGTCAGATTTGTAAAATTATATATTGCTTTTGTTTGAACAAAACCTTATATCTCCATTTTGTTTTACATAATTTAAAATCACCAGCTGTCCTTTATATTGTGTCAAAATCAATGAACAAATGAAGACAATTACTTGGAAAAACATTCGTTTACATTAAACCCTATTATAAGTTACAAAGGTTTTTACTTCTGTGAAGTTTCCACTTTGGAGAAGCATTGTATAATGTTATTAATATATAATAAGGGACTGTTGTTTGTTCTGCAGCCTTTTGTGTAGGGTGTTTTTTTAGAAGATTTGGACCTATCTCACTGGAAAATTGTGCTTGATTGTTTTTGTATTCTGAGTTTACTTAGAGTCTTGGGGGAGGGTGGAAACCTGTTAAGAGTGAGGAAAGACAAAAGGAAGTGAGAGTGATGGAATATTTGGTAAAAACTGAGAGCTTTTCAAGGCCATGTCTCTTCTAATTTCCCTTCTACAAACCCCCCACTTCCAAAAAAGTTTCTTTGGTCAAGCACAATAAAAATCTGCAATTTATAATTTCTCTTCAACCTTTAACTGACAAAAGTACAAAGAAATGACATTTATTGTAACTTGATTGTGTTTTTTAAACTATTGTGAAATGTTAAATTTGATGCTTGCAACACACTCAAAAAATGTAGGATGGAGCAAAACAAGAGTGAAAAGTTTATGAAATATTCAGATCACACTGGTTTGAAACATGCCACAATAAGCAGCTGAACTGGTAACCAGAAAAGGGGGTCATAAAAGGAGCATCCATCAAAGGCTCAGCTTTTGCAAGTGAAGAGTGCCACTTTGCACAAAACGTCATGAGAAGATTGTCACTTGGTTCAAAAAGAATGTTTCTCAATGCAAGATCACAAAGAATTTAGGCTTTCATCATCTACAGTGCATAATATTGTGAAACGATTCAGGGTATCTGGAGAAATCTTAGTCTGAGCAGGGCAAGGCCAGAAACAACTTCTGAAGGTACGTAACCTTCGAGCTCTCAGAAGGCACTGTATGAGAAACCATCATACTACCTTGATAAATATAGCCACATTGCTCAGGAGTCCGCTACTACATTACGAAATGCAACCTAACACTGTATTACGCAAAGAGTAAGCCATGTATCAGATCTATGTAGAAACCCAGTTAAGTTCTCTAGGTCCAAGCTCATCTCAGATGGACCAAAAAGCAATGAAAATGTCAAATGAGGCAAACATTTTAGTTTGTTTTTAGAAAAAACAGACATTGAGTTTTCCAGGGCAGAGATAACTGATATCTGTCATGGTGTGGGGGTGCATCAGTGGCCATGGCATGGTTGATGTGCATATGTGTGAGACATCTATTGGTGTTGTATATATTGGTATTTTAAAGAGACATATGCTGCCATCAAGGTGACATCTTTTTCTAGAAAGTCCATAATTATTTTTGCAAGACAATGCAGTGCTTCACAGACACAGATTGCATGTGCTTATCTACCTGTCTCCAACTGAAAAAAGTATGGTGCATCATGATGAAGAATATTAAACAACAGTGACTTTGGTCTGTTGAGGCCCTGAAGTCTTGTATCAAGCAAGAATGGACAAATGCAAAATGCTTTTGTCAGTTAAATTAAAGCTTAAGATACTTTATAAAGCACAGATTCTTGTTTTTATGACTTCTCCAGGAATGGGGTTGTTACTTATCTAATAATTTCAGAGGTAAGAGGGTCAAATTAAACCTGATTTGTAAAGAACAATACCTGATGTAATGTCAACAGCAATGCTGCTATATCTGAAATACCCCCATGCACCCACCCACTTTCCAAAAGCACACTCAGGCCCCTCTAGCACCTCCCTTGCACTTTCTTGGATTCACAAGGTTGGCCCCGCCCCATGTACATATCTTCTGTGTTCTATCCTGTCTTGTACAGGCCGGTAAAGTGAGGTATCACATTGACTGAGAGGAAGCAAAAGTTTCATGCATCCACTTTTAGCATGTCCTACGTGAAGGTATGGCTATGGTATGCATGTGTTAAGCATCTGTTCCACACATCTGGAAAAACTGAAGAAGTAGAAAGCATTGTGTAAGAGAGAATAGATTTCTTTTGAGTAACTGGAGGACTTCCACATGTATGGAAGTGTGGTTTACTCAAACTCTAACTTGGCAAAGAGGGGGAAGTAGAGAGTACAGTGTTGTTTATTTCATTTGGTCAGATGAGATGGCATGAAAGACATGCTCCAATTAAGAAAAATTGAGCATAGCTCTTGTTATTTGTTTGCAGTCAAGACAGGAGGAAAAAAGAATGGTGTGCGTGTATCGTCTCTGGAAGCAGTTTGCACTGTGTTGTGCTGATATTGGGATTTTCCCCTGGAGTCAGTCACCATGCTGTTCTGCCAGGAAAGAATAACAAGTCTAGTTTGGAAGCAGCTCAACAAAACTCTGCATCGAAAAACTTCTCCCAAGCCCATTTAGAATAAGCTACAGCCAGGGACCACCTGACCACATACTATATAGGCTTTAAATGAAATTAGGGGATAACTGTGTTCTGAGGACATGTTTGCAGACTAATTTGAGGAGGCTTTTTTTTTTTTTTTTTTTAATTTTCTGTCTTTCTTAAGTGCAGGGAAGAATTTCTACATTCCAGCATGGGGGTTGGAGGTCAGGGTGCCGAAGGGGAGAAAGTGAATGGTGTGTTGTCAAACAGAATAGTCCAGCAGCTACCAATCAGAGAGCTCGAAAACAGGTCAGCTTTCTTTTCAACATTTCAAGCAGCCAAGTTTGCTTTAGTGCTTGCCCATAAAAAGAAACTGGCTGATTTTTAGTGTAGGCATCAGAGGAATTGTAGAGGGAAAACAGACAGCCCCTGCACTTTTGGACTTGAGACCCCATACATAACTCTGCAGGCTCAGATTACCATTGGGGGGAGGTGGAGCACAGGAATGGATGGCCTCATCCAGCACACTATACTACAATGCTTAGAGATGTCACGCAAAGAAGGCACTTTGGAGAAGTTTGCTGCAGCTAAAACTTTTACTTTCTTGGAGGTTTAGTTATTATAATTCATAGTTTACTTTGCATTTCTTTAACAAGAGTACAGCAGCCCAATTCAACATCCACACCACGTCTGAGTGCATTAAATTGCCTGCTGGTGTGCACATAGTCTCTGAAGTACTGTATTACAATTATGCAACCAAGTAAGTTTGGAATACAGCTTAGGTCACATTAGAAATGTCCCACCAGAAATAGCTTGCTGTGAACTTGCAAACAATGTCACAAATGCCCTTATGCTAGCAGTATTGTGAACATTGAAATACTATAGGATTACATTTCAACCTTCGGCATTATGCATGGTTCCTTGACTCCTCCTTATCACTCTCACAAAAGCTTCACAATAGTGCCAGCAAATCTATACAGGTTTTAACCCCAAGTATTTGCCAAATGTATTGTCTTCTAAGAAAGCATAGGATGGCAGCACTGGAATTCTAAAGGTTTATCAGGACAGGCCTTAAAGGGATTTGTGCCATGGTGTCAATGCACTTTTGTTCAATATAGACTGCCCATGCACCTTCTAACACCTTGAAGGGCCTGTATTATTGGAAACCAATTTTTACTCACTTTTTAAGCCCTTGTACGCTGTGGTGTTAGTTTCAGAACATACCATTCACTCCCTCCAATATATGGATAATAAGCTGCAAAAACAATCTATTGTAAATTCACTGTTTTCGTGTTGTCTTTTGTGGTGTTAAAGGCTTGAAAAATGGTAATTTAAAAACACTTTATTACTGTTTTTGGGAACATAAACTCACATAAAAGTATATATGTGAATTTAAAACCTAAAACTAACACACAAGAACATGTAGCATATGAACCATTTTACTATTAGACACATTACCTTTTCTGCATTGTTCACTAGACTATTATTTCTAATATGTGGTCATGATGAGGCTAAAAATATAACTTGTTATGTAACAACAACAAGAACAAGAACAAGAACAACAAAAATAATAATAATAATAATAATAATAATAATAAAAATAATACTGTGTTAATGTTATCATAACCCATCCATAAAACACAAGGCACAAGTACAATTCTTAACTGCCAACATCAGCAGGGGTAGTTTTTCATAAAAAGAAAATTCCCTTTTTTTGTTGCTGAGCATTTTCCCTTGAGCATAATATCTGTCTTCATTGTTTTAAGGACTGATTAGTTAAATTACTGTCTTTAGGGTTCATACTTATATTGGCTCAGGGCTTCCAGCAATGGTGAAAGATACACTCTTTGTTTGCATGTATCCCCCTTATATTCTTTTAAAAGATGCTTTCAGTTTTTCCATTTCACCATTGGTTGTGAAGTAAATGGAGATATGATCTGAGTAGTATCATGATATCACGTGCACTGGGTGTCAGAATGCGTGCGGGCCTGATTCAAGTGGATCTGATTTGATTTGAAAATACCACTTCTCCTTTTTTGTTTTGTACCATCTGGTTTCTGGAGAACATTCTGTTTTTTTTCAATATATCCCTCTAAAATTTATGTAGGTGGGTATACATGAAACTTTAGGGCTGTGGGTGACACTCCTTACCTGTCTGTCACTCAACTCTCATCAGGATTCTTTAAATATCACTCCAGTGCTGTCATGGTTCTACAGAATGAAAGGAACATTGCCGAGCTACTTAACCATCTGTTTCTCACGTTTAGGTGCCCCAACTCTTGTCGTTTAAGATCATCTATTTAAAAAGTGTAGTTTCTTATTGTCCTCTGTTCATAACAACTTTAAAAAGTACAATGAGAACATTTTAACAGAAAGGCAGAGAATATTAATACGATCTAAAGTTACATTTGTTTTATTTATTTATTTATTTTGTTGTATTTTTTTTTCTGAGTAGAAAGCAAGGTTGATAACACTATTTCCAAACTCCTTATTTGATGGTTGGGGTGGGTGTGGCACTCAGATATTCAGATTTGTAAGGCATTTTTCAATAAATATTTGAATTCTAACACCCCTGGAACAGTACCCAGTTTAAATACTGTAACATTAAGAGACATATGCTATGTGTTTTTCACCTCAGCTAACATTCCTAGTAAAAAAAGAATCTTTAGACTTTAAAGATTATACACATTTGTTGATTTTGTAAATTGACACTTATGCTTACTGTTCTTTTGACCAGGGGCCCAGAAACACTTAGCTGTGCTTTGTACTATCTGCTGCTTGGGGTGCCAGAGACCCTCTGTGGGCATGGCTCAAAGTGGAGCTTCCTGTCCTGTGTGTGGTAGCTCAGTAGTCCTGAAAACTTAGAAAGAGTCTTTAGAAACTACTAAAGAAACCATGATGATGTGAATGTTTAAAAAAATTCTGATTCATTCCTGTCTCTGACCAGGAAAATCTGCTTTGGTCCAGTTTTTCCAAACCCTCACAGACATCACTATGACTTCAAAAGAAAAAATTAAATTGGTATCTTTTTCATGTATAAAAGCTGAAGAGAGTGTTTAAATGCCATTAAATATTGTGCCTCTACTTTTAACAATGCCTCTTCTTTGTGCTTTGATACATCCTAGGAAATTCACCCCTTGTCCTTAATCTAAGAGATATTATCAGATGGATGGCACTTCTTTTCAAAAGATTCTTGAGTTAACTTGTGCAAGGCTTGAGGGCTAAATACCACCCGCTAGACTGTTGAAATACTTAAAAACTATGACTGGAATGTAATGCTCATAGGAAACATTGTGTATAAAAAAGAAAAAGACAGAAAAAAACACCTTTAAAACAGTAGACATATATTTATTACACAGTAAATATTTGGATAAACTATCATTAAATTGATTCTATTCACTATTTTCATGTTAAAAGATCATTAGATACATTTAGTTTTGCATGTGCTGTATATTATATAAAAAATAATTTTAGGTTTCAGTGCAAAGATTAAAACTGAGGGTGAGAGTAGCGTGTAGATCAGTAGATATTTGTAGGAATTCTAGGTGGAGCAGCAGTTGAGCAATGTGCTGATTTAACTCACTTACGCTGAGGAGAAGTGCTTCATTGTTCAGTGCCAGGCAGGCAAAATTAGAGATGTGAAAGTTCTTAGTCAACTGAGACAAATTACATTTGAGTACAAACCAGATATAAAAAGCAGTGCTTTATGTTGGAGCCTGGTGTGGTAAGCATAATAGTTGTCTACTGTGGCACTAACTTTGCAGCTAGTGTCACACATCTACACACATATAGGATTTGCTGGAAAAAGTTGCAGAAGCTGCTTCAGTCAAAGCACACTGTTATTGCATTGTTAGTCCCATCACTTTGTCACCACGATGCCCTGACAGACTGACTATGTAGTATTAGATTTTTAGAAATTCTCCGCCAGCGTTTTGACATCCCATATTTATATACACACACGGGCCATTGCTATGGAAACATCCCTGCAGTAACCTGCCCCCTTGCTTATTATGTTGCCATAGCAGCCATCCCAGAATAGTCCTTTTCGACCGTCCCTCCCTCGTGTTGGTGAGTCATAATCTGCAGGGGAAACCACAATTCAATCCGTCTGACATTCTGCGCTCTTCTCTCTTCCCTCTTTTCTTACTGGAAGTTCGGGATAGCCTTTCTGAATCACAAGATCTAACGGAGGGAAGCCCCAGGATATCAAAAGCACAAACACTGTCACCATAACAACTGCCAAGGTTAATAAACTTATCTGCTATGAGAGACTGGCCAGATGTTTAGTGTCTCACATCGAGTGAAGTGCATACATTTTACAAGTTGCTCTTTTCTGTGCAATGAAAAGAGAGCGAAAGAAAGAGAAACGGCCAGGAATGCTCCTTCGCAGAAGGGATGTGGTAATATCCACTTGCATACATTCCTCTACTCTGTCTCCATATGGTACATGCCAGTGGTATAGTAACCTCTGTTCTCTGAAGTAGTTAAACTGGAATGCGCTTTCAAAGGTAAAATGAGAAATGCCCTGTGGAAAGAAAGGTGCTAAACAGAACTGATAGCCTAAATCAGTGTTCCATATCCTCCTGTTCATAAGAAACCTAGTATTTTAAAATCTTTTGCTTTATTTTTATAGCAAGTGTGCTGTATTAACATTTCATGACAAACAGATCAGCTGAAACGATAATCATTATTGAAAATTGAAAAAGATCTCTAAAGATACCATTTTGGAGGTTTTGTTAGGACACCACTTACACTCAGCTGTACACCTGCAGAGTGGTGAATTGTACACCATGCAGTGTTGGTTCTCAATTGCGGCTTTATGTTTTCTACTTTTGGAGATTATGAAAGATTACAGTAACTTGTTGCCTCATAAACAGGTAAACATCACCATCATCTCTTGTCCTGGCATGCCCTGAATGGTCAGTCTAAAGCTGTCCTGCAAAAGAGCCTGTTTGTGCAAAACAGTTGCTTGATGTGCTTTGTGCTCTTTTTGTTTAGTTTAAGAGGGATGTGATGGCTTGATTCCACAGTTCTGCTGTTGATCTCAGAAAAACACCAGGCTAATGAGACTCACATGTGCCCACAATAATAGACTATGTAAGAGACCGAAACTTTACATCAGTGAAAAAAGTCTTTAAAAGCAACTTCATTTCCACATGACATGAAATTATCTAAAAAGATTTAGTTGTCAGCAGACTTAAGTTTTGGCTGTGGAAATGAAAAGAAAAGAAAAAGCATTACTAATACTGGATGACGCCCTTTTTCAGAATGGTCCTAACCTTCTGTGCCATTGCAATTGATTAGAAAATTGTCCAACTGCACAAGTCCACTTTAGAAAAAATATATAAGACTTAAGGCCATGTTTTGAAAGAACTGTACTAAGGAAGGGCCTTGGGATGTTAAGACAGACACTACCGCGTGATCTATCAAATGATCCCTGATATGTAACAGCAGCGCATGCTCCTCCCTTGTGAACACACTGCTTGCATTGTTAGAGTGGACAAGAATTTGATTTGAGCCCATTGTTTAGTTAATAGTAAGCATCAGTATGGTCCAAGAGGAGCCTTTTCAACAGATGATCTTCAGCTAAATAAGATTGAATGTGATTGTTTTGTTTGGCAATAGTAGAAGCATTTGACCCCAAAACTCAAAAAGAGCCTTTCACTGAATACTTTTTTGTTAGTTTTTTTGTTTTTTTCCCCCTGCTTTATTCCCCACTGATTTCTTTAACTCTTTTAGAAAGTTGCTGGTCTCATCCTCTGAAGTTGATCCCAGAACACACCCAGTGAATTGGGCCCCCACAGCCCCTCCTTGTTCTTTTCCTTTGCTTCACTCCCTGCATGAGTGGCACGGCGTGCATTGTAGTCATACGGCATGACTCATCCTGACACACCAACACTCGCTCTTGTTATTTGCACTAGTGCACACAAGCAGACACACCTATGCACAGTTCTCCAGGAAACACACCCGTTCCCACATATCCTAGTATTGAAGTGTTGAGACATTCCATTTTTCATGGCATCATAGACCCACACTTAACTAAAAGCATAGGACGCACTTTTGCAGGCACCCTGCAGTGGCGTATCTCTCCAAATTACATTTGCACCACAGTGCCACTTTTTCTCTCAATCTGCTATAATGTTGCCCACCACCCCATGTCCCCATTAGAAAATCATCTCTGGAAATGTGCATGTTTTGTTCTTTTGACATTTTTGGTCAGTTTGTAATCTGGATCCTTTATTGCAGCACAGAGACCAAACTCCTACGCAGAGCGCTGGGAGAGTATGCAGTTAAATCAGTACTGCCAATCTGCGATTTTACTACGTTAGGCACGAAAACATCGTCTGAACTGTTGCTTCAACATCTGCTTTTCTGTTCGAAAGCAGATCTGTTAGAGAACATGATCTTTCTTCTTTTCTCTCCCTGCTGAGGTTTTCAAGCACGATGAGAACTCTGCCGTCGGCATTTCTTCATTTTTGTCCTGCGTTAAAATCACTTTCTTCACCCAGAGTGGCTTGCCACACCCTGGTGTTCTTTGCAAAGACAGACAGTATAATAACTCCTTCTCTGTTTACTGAATTCATCTGCTGTTTGCTGTTTCTCTGCACTGAATATGGGTGTGACATGGATTTGCTGAAGGAGTGTTTCAAAGTTAAGCTTCTCTCTCACACACACACACACTAACACAGACATATTCAACAAGTTTACCTGGGACATATGTCTGTATGTCAGTGTCTCCTGCAATGTCTCTGACTAATGTAGCAAGGATATTAGGCCAAAATATGACCAAGTGGTTGTGCAAATCACAAGGTATAAATGCTTGTAGGAGGCACTGACATGTTTCTCAAGCCTACCACAGCAGTTTGGCTTCATGCTAAGCAATAAAGTATGAAAACATCCTCAATTATTCAGTGAAATGGGGAATACTGCTAACTTATTTCTGTGGCATCAGCTTCATGGTAACAGTTACAGTCATTTAGTGTACTTACTGAAATGTGAGGGATAGACACACTGATCTATGCTATAATTAACATTTGGGAAATAAAAAAGGACGATTTTGGTCCAAAGCAATAAAAAAAGCAACAAACACATGAATTATGATTGAAAATTAGAACTGTTTTACAGCATAACAACAAAAAACATTGCACATGTAAATAGAAAAAAGTAATGGAAAGGCACAAAGGTTCAGTCAGAAAACACTTTGAATACTGTCGCTGTAAGATCTAAACCCCTTATCTCTTTACATGGAAAAGATCATTCTTTTAGCATAAGTTAATGTAACAAAATGGAATTCAAGGTCATTTTGGGCCTTTTCTTTTGGTCCTTTTGCCCTGAAATTGACAGTACAACATGTAATGATGTTGCCTTGTTTAATAAACAAGGTATATTTTGTTAGCACAAATGTTTGAACTTGCATAAAAAACCCTTCCTTTATAACCAGTGCAACCACGGGACTTGTAAATACAAACACCACCTCATTTACCATATTTTGAATTAATTGGTTCCGTAGTATGAAAAAGTAACCTTGAGAAAGAAACCTTGCATGTTCTGTTTTATTATTATTATTTATTTATTGACAGTGTCAGTGCATCATGATGACTGGACCAACAGAAAAGATCCAAAACAGCTTGGAATAAACTGGTTTTATATTAATTTCTGTTATAAATTGTAAATGTTTTTTCTTCTTCTGAAAAGGTACTGTTATCCTTATAGATGCTTTACCAGCCTCATTAAATGTTTAAAATGTATTTCTTTGTATGAAAAGTATTGTTTGTATGAAACAACATTGAACTGTTTTAAACTTTTAAGAACCTCCACATAATGTAAAGGTTCTTGGAGGAACACTTAAATTAGTACAGAACCTTTACTTCCTGTATAGGTTCTTTATATCGTTATACCTTTTTGTTTATAAAAATGTGTACTGTAATCATCATTAAATATGTATTTAACATAAAAATATTTTTATTTAAGATCTTTAGATGTAAGTAAATGCTTGTATTTCGCGGTTGGTAAGGAAGGTTAGAACAATGCAGGACTCTGTGAAGGTTCTGAGAAATCAGTCAGAGGCCTTAGTGAAAGACTGTTTTGATAGCAGTGGGTAGCTTAGGCAGCAGCTGTGGGGCATTCTTTGAAACTCTACATCTCTTTGCAGTAAAATTACAGACAGGAAGGACTTAAGAGAGTGCCAGTGTAAGAGACTGCTTGGAACATCTGATTAGGATTACAGGTCCATCAGGTAGCAAAATGCCCATGTAAATCAGGTTATGGACACATGTCTGCAGGTTATGTTTTATTTTCCTGTGCAGAAGTTCTCAATGATGTGCAATCAAATGTTCATTAGTTTTACAGCCAAGCTTAAAAAAATACTGCAGACTTTAACCACTACCTCCAAACAAATTAAGGTCAGAAAAGAGTTTAAATTCTTACAAACTGACCACATTTATACACAACTCTATATGAATTTCTTAAAAACCTTAGAGCAAGACATTCACTTGTGTATTCTATATATCAGGGTGCCCAAATCCAGTCCTGGAGGACCTATTTCCAACACAGTTTGATGATTTGATGTGTGGTTAAGCATTTGTTAATTGCCAAGTTAAGTGAATGTGTTTGAGGAGGAAAACTACCAAATTATGCTCTCCAGAATCAGATTTGGGCACCCCTGCTATATAGAACTTTGCTGTCATATATAAATCATATAAAGCAATTTGCAATACACTCCTAGTTATGCTGAAAAATGTTGATGACCTGAATACTGAACTTTTAGTTTTTCAAAGAACAGAACAAACTACTAAGTTTCCCATTAAATGGCAGAATGTCTGTAATTTGAGTGGTCTCTGTAACAGTTAAAATGATCCTAGGGCTAAGGTGGAAATCACCCCTGCACAACGTAAAGGCAATTACAAGTGAGCTCTAAAGGGTGACTGGAATAGCAGGTTCTTTAAAAGGAGGATTCTAATTTTAAGATATATATTTCTAATTAATTATTTAATTGACAGCATTGTGAATAATGTAGGATGACTAAAGTAAATGTAGCCTACATCCACATTCTACTAAAGCAATGGTTTATCTATAACACTGCAGCTGAACTTTTAAGTACATCCACCTATCGACTATCAGCTGAAGCCTGTTTGGAACTATTGTCCTCTTTTTGGATTAATTTTAATCTAAAATAAAATAAAATACCTATGCAGTACTGAATGGTGCTATCACTAACAGAACAAAATTAAATTTAACACTAACTCAATTATGAGCTTGAATGACTAAAATAGAGTGACATAAACAGGAAGGGTAAATAGTAGACTCCTTTGTTTACAAAGTTTATTTAATAAAAAATGACAGAATTCCTTTTTAATAATTTCCCAACCTCTCTTTATCCCTTAGAAACATGTATTTTTGTTGTTATGACTTAAAACCTCATTTATGTAAACAAAATTTGATCTATTCTCTTGTATTCTTAAAGCAATCCAGGCTGAAACAATCCTTATAAACTTCAGTATAAACAGGCTAGGATGAGTACTTGCAGGCATTGATTTTTTTTGACATACCAGAGTTAAATTTTGCAGCTTAGTTTCCAAACATGGATTGTATGTATGGAGACCATATTTAGAATCTAATATCTAACCACATTTAATTACACCAAACCCTTGGTGAGAGGTCTAGAAAGTGAGAATCTATGAATCTATTATTCTCTTTAAAAATGTTACTGCCATGGTTTATGGAATTGAATTCATGCAAACTTCCCACAACTGCATTTTTTCGGTACTGAAAGTGTCTAAACCATAGTGAGTCATAGGAACCACTATGCCGAGTGCACACCATTCATCATCTTGCAGTTGGTCACCAGTTACTGTGACTACAGTGTAAATAAAGTGTTAACGCTATCATTAACTGCCTCCTCAGTTATTATCGACTCAGCAGATCAGCCACAACATTAAAACCACTGATAGGTGAAGTGAATAACATTAATTATCTCACTACATTGGCCATTGTCAAAGTCAACAAGTCAGGAGTCAGTTCTTAAAGTTGTTGATGGAAAAATGAGCAAGCATAAGGACCTAAGTGAGTTTTACAAGGGCTAAATTGTGATGGCTAGATAGTAGTAGTAGTAGTAGTAGTAGTAGGTTTATTGTCATTTTCACAGTATACACAGTACACAGTAAAAACGAAACAA
>JBBPDA010000034.1:7050621-7073078 GCA_037974385.1 Arnoldichthys spilopterus | reverse complement strand
GCAGTGGCAGTGGGTAAGGCGGAGATGTGCAAATATGCTGTGATAATAAATAACAATAAATATGTGCAATATGCACTGGGTCAGAACCCCTCCAAAACAGCAGGTGAAGACTTGCTCACTTGATCTGATCCCAGAGAAGAGCTGCGTGTAGCACAAGTTGCTGAAAAAGTTCATGCTGGCTGTGACAGAAAAGTTTCAGAACACACAGAATAGTCAGATTGCCCATGCTCACCCCTGTCCACAACCAAAAGCATCTACAATGGGAATGCGAGCATTAAAACTGAAGCATGAAGCTGTTAGAGAAGATGACCTGGTCTGATGAATCATATTTTCTTTTACATCATGTGCATGACTGGGTGCATGTCTGTTGCTTAACTGAGAAAGGCATGGCACCAAGAAACACTATGGGAGGAAGCCAAAGTGGTGGAGGTAGTGGGATGCTCTGGGCTAGGTCTGGTCTCTGCTGGGAAACCTTGGGTCCTGATACTCACATAGAGGTTACTATGATGTGTACCACCTACCCAAACTCTGTTACAGGTCAAGTATACCCCATCAGTATACCCTATCTGTATTTTCTAATGACAGTGGACTCATTCAGCAGGATAATGTGCCACTACATGGCAAACAATGTTAAGGAATGGTTTGAGTAACATGTCAAAAAGGTCAAGGTGCTGACTTGACCTCTGTATTCTTCAGATGTCCATCTGATTGAGTGTCTGTGGAATGTGCCAAACAGCTTAAACGATCCATGGAGACCCCATCTTGCCACTTAGATCACTTAAAGTATCTGTTGCTAATGTCTTGGTGCTAGATACCACATTGCACCTTCAGAAGTGTTGTGGAATCCATGCCTCCCATTGTCAGAGTTGTTTTGGCAGCATTTGTGGAACCTACACAATATTTGGCAGGTGGTTTTAATATTATGGCTGTTCTGTGTACTTTCAAGTTCTTCAACTTTAGGCCCTCACGTCCTCAACGTATCGCGACAGCAGTGGGTGGGCTGAAGCACAGCACTAGTCGACCACTCCCTGCCGCTTTACTTTCTTTTAAACGCACCCGTTTTCCAACAAGCCCCGCCCACGAACGCTGGGCTCGACTCGTAGTTCAGTGCGTACCGTCACGGCAGGCCGCTCGTGAGTGCAAGCTACTAACCAATCGTGGCTCGCGTTGGCGGGGCTGGTCGAAAAACGGGTAGGGGGAAAAGTCAGAAAACAACGCCTTTGCCACACCGTTCCCTCCCTCCCTCTTTCCTCCTGAAGATCCCTGCCCTGCCCTGCGCTCAGCCATTCTCCATAGCCCCAAGTTACGACCGCACAGCTTCTGAGGAGAGAAAAAGTGAAAGGGAGACAGAGAGAGAGGGTGAGCGACAAAACAGTCAGAACGGCTTGTAAGCCTTGTGAGAAAGAGAAAAGGAGGGAGGCAGTAAGTTCCCAAAGGACAAGTTTCAGACAGCAGTGGGGGAGAAAACTTTTCGGGGCTGTGGCAGAAGAGACGCGGCCGGCTGAAGATGCTCAGGCCGTGGTGTTGAGCGCTTTGGAAGCTGCTCCAGGTAAGAAAAATTATCTTGTTTTTAAAGCAAAAAAAGTTAGGAGAGTCTGGTGCCGAGTTCTTGAAAACGTGGTTTGGGGGCAATGCACAACCTTAAAAAATGTACTGCAACGTGAAGGCCATAAATCCCGGGGTCACAGTGGGCTGTGGTCGATTGCTGTTCATAAATGCCCCCCCGCGCCCCGACTGAACGCCACGAAATGTTAACTGGGAACATGAGCAGAGGTGGGTGTGTGTGTCAGCGCAACTGACATCGGTTACGCACTGTTGTGCCGAGACTATCACACACTGATTTTTTTTAATCCACTGCTCTTTTTAATCATATGTAAACAGAGTAGTAATAAACCCATAAACTCTGATGTGGAAGCACAACCGTCTGCCAGTTGCTGAACACCAGTCGTGCGTTTGAACAAGAGCAGTTGCGGCATGTTTGCATGCCATGCAAAGAACACCCCCCCCCCCACCCCACGCCCATGCAGTCCTTGGGAAAAGCCCGAGTTGAGTTTGGCTGTGCAACGTGGATGTGTTCGCTGTGTGCGTGCGCGCGTGCGTTTATGTGGGGGGCGCGCGCACACTCACATCTGAAGTTCGAACGCGCTAAAAACTTTTTTTTACGAGGAGAAAAGTTTTACACCGACATGGAATTCCGTGTTCGAGCTTCTGCACTGCTGCTGTTCTGGGGATGTTGTGATTATGGTCTGTGTCGCTTTATTATGGTCGTGCGTGCGCTTCTCAGCTCCTTCTGCCCTATTGTGCGCTTCACTGCCCTACCAAATGTGGTCATAGCCAGGATTTGGACAGCGCCATGAGATAATTCAGCTGTGTGGTTTTCAAACAGCTAAAAAAACGGTTAAAAAGACGTTTTCTGGTGCTTGCAATTGTGAAGATCTGGTATTGGAGAACTGAAGGTCTTCTAAAGCGAAGTCTGAAATGGGTGGAGTTTGGTCATTCTCTTTTTTTCCTCTAAATTTTCTTAACCTGGGACTCTGGCCAGGGTGTGTGGAGTGAGAAAGAGGGGGGGATGGTGTTGAGGGGTGGTGGGGGGTGGTGGTGGGGTGATGGAATGTAGTGGTTTGGAAAGACTTACTAATTGAAACCAGGTCTGAAGCACAAGAGGGAAAAGTACTGCTCGCTAGGAGAGGAGAAAGAAATGAAATGTTTTATTCACGCTCCACTCTGGGTTAACTTTGCTCTTGAGGTGTTCTGCACAAAGGCTGTGCAAACTCGAGGGCTTTTAGAATGGGTTTTCATTTGAGTGTGGGCAAAACAAAAAGAAAGACATGTAGCTCACCTTCCATTTGGACATTATTCAGCAGGGACTTTCAGAAAAGCTTGCAAAAAGCTCAAATGAATGACTGTACACATGGACAGTTGTTGCATCTGGGGAACTGCGCATTTATATCCCATCCCCCTCTGCTGCCACACCCTTCTCACTCTTGTTAGTAGTTGGGTGTATCACTATAGGATGGAGGATATCAACAAGATATGTTCATACAGTGTGTGCAAGATGAAGTGCAGCCCTCTCAAACATCTGAAGAATCTTCCAGGAGTTATTGTTCTAGATCAGTTCCCATCGAGGTTCAGCATAGACCTAAGACACATTGAACATTTTGGGGTTGTTGCTTAGTAATATGGTGCTGAAGTTCTTCATAAATTGTGCTTGATGAACAGAATGTATGTAGAGGCACAGAGTTTTGGGTTGGTGGATCAATGCTTATAGCAACTAGTTTTCGGAAGGAGACACCACTTTCTCCTGTGAAGTGTTGATAGCGTAGATAAGAGTGGTGCCTCTGAGGAGTTCGCTATGCCAGTGTGAAACGGAAAGAGTTTGGACTTGTGCACACTTCCTCTGTCATTTCCTTACAGGCCTGTAGAGACTTTGCCATCTACACCAACTGGAAAATAGCAGGGGGAACGACCCTCTTAACAGCCAACTGTTATATTTATTGTTTGTTTGTTTTCTCACCTGTACCTGGTGTTATTGTGGATTACACATGATAAAGAGATGAATGAGGGTATTCATATGCAGTTATCTATAAAGTTGTTTATTTTGATTATCTGTCACAGATAAGCATGGACCACAGACATAGAGCTGTTGACAAAAAAAAAAAGTGAATTAGTTCAATGAGCCGTTTAAGACTGTGTGGTTAACAGTGATTCTTCTGATGCATCCAGGTTTTGAAATGTCTGCTATTGTTGCATTACTTCGTTATGCTTCAGCTTGTCCAAACTAAGCCATGATTGAGAAATACTGACTTTGGAAGCTTGGAACAGTTAAGCAAAAGGCCAGGCCCCTGCCAACATCCCAGTGACTCAGAAGCACACGTTGATTTTTCATCAGTTTTCATGTGACTGGATTTTACTGTAGGCAGTAGTCTGGTACATTCATACATTTTTCATATGTTTAAAAATATTTTAGCAAAATGTAAACTGTAACTTTGTGTAACACCACTAATCATTGAAGGGAACCTTGAAATAATAAGGTCTAAATGTTTGCTTATTCAAATATGTTTCTTTCTGATATTTGTTTCTACCACTAATGTGTGAAGCAGTTTTCTAAATGCACAACATTTAGGTGCTAGATGCAAAGGGGTGTGGCAGCATTACGAGTGGTATAGAATTGTAAGTGTAGGTCTTGCAAGAATGAACCTGACAAAAAGATCAAAACAATACTGCGCATGTTCATGTTCAGTCAAGATCTTTCTTAACTTGGAATTTGTTATCTGCCTCATTTATTGACTGAACTGTTGCAACAAGCCAAACGCTGCCTAATGTTATGAAATGTAATAGGTTGCAGTGACATTTGGTCCAACACCTTTCCTCTGCAATTAAATTCACTGATGCAACACAGGACGCTCTTCGTTATTAGATTATGAGTTGCGCAGATTGTAACATTCTGCATTAGAGTGGCTGATGTTGTTGGGTGTTATTCTGCAGATTTGCTATTTGGCTTAGGTACCAGGTGCTCATGAACTCATGAAAGTCTGCAAGCCTTTAAGAAGAGATCTCATGACATCAACTGAATGTTTATTATATTATCACAAGCATTTATCTTAAAGGGTTTTGAAACTGTCCATTCACGAAAACCACAGGAATGTACAGAATTAACAATGTCCTTATCTGAAGCCAGTGGTACTGCAAGTGAAACTAGGCATGACCTGACATGTATACCACTTTTCTTTGTTCTTCACACCCATTGCAGGAGCATAGAATACGCCACTGATATATGAGCTCTTTGTCAATAGAGTAGTCAAGTCTTATTGTATATAAGTCTTTATTTTTACAGAAAAGGTCAAAATGTTCTTAACATTTTTGTTTGCCCATTGATCATGAAAGTCTAATACAGTGTGATTTGCAGAGATAAAAGTTTTTGTTCTGAGAGTGATGATATATGAGTTATAATGTATGTGTTTATTTGTGCTGCATATTGCTAATTTTAATTTGTAATAGTGGTCAACTTTATTTCTTGGCAGACTATCTCTGCATAATTGTGTGATTTGTCAGAAATGTTCTTGTCTTTTTTTAGACAACTCAGAATGATTTATTAGTCATTTCAGTGTGCTAGTTTACACCCTTTGCAGTTGTCTGGAATGTGTGACAGAAATATTACAGAACAAGCAGTAAATCCAGACAAAAGTGAGGCAAAAATACCACTCCCATAGATGATGACTTAATGACTGTGTCAACCTAAGACTGGTCACATGATGGATAAACCATAAGAACCCGTGCTCTTAATTGCTTTAGTTATATTGAGAGATGCATTTGTTTTCATAGTGTCATCATTATACTTTAATCAGTCTTCTGCAAGACTGAAAAACCTCATTAATACACAACCAAACCAGTCAGGCCACTTTTTTAACATTATGCTCACTCCTTCCTTTATGTTATCTACACCCTAACCGTCAGCGAAAATATCCATATGTAGCCTCGAACACTTTCATTTCTTCAACATGTGTTATTTTTTTGGTTATAATACTTCTCCAATACAATTTTGTACTGTGGCTTTCTGTCTTTTTTAAGCATTTCTGAGAATTTAGATCAGTGATTGCTTCAGTGCACACACTCTGTGCTTCTGGTTATTTTTTTGTCATCCTATATCTCTGCAGAGCATACAATAATTTGGTTAAGTTCTTTGGTCAAATGTGGGTTTTTTGATTGAGTCCATCTGGACGGGAAGATGGAACATTTTACCACGACATAGTTATACTGGATTTTCCATGAGTGAGTCAGCACTTGGTTAGGTCCGCTTGTCCTGCTGCAGTGTAACCCTAATATGCACAATGATTAATGAAGTTCCAGTGAAAGATAGTTCTGCTTGTCAAAAGCCACAGCTAATTGATTCATTGGCTTTTGTTGATTTGTTGTGTAGTGCAAACGTCTCAGATTAAACAGTACAATGTTGTAATTAAAAGAACAGGCCACAAAAAACACGAGAGCATATCTTATGTTATAAATCCCTCTTTGTTTTTCTTCACTGGTGGGAGGAAGATTGGAAACTTGTTTTGATTTTGACAGATGTCTGTGGGAGACCTCACTGCTGCTGTTAGTGGCTAGTTTTTATTCTATGGTTTTTTGCATATTATTCTTATACAGTGATTACAATCTGCTTTTATGTATACTTTTAAGGTTGTTCTGATGATTTTTATTACAGAGGGAATTATCATTCCAGTCATATTGTCTTCATTGGATAAGTGTCAGTAAAAACGAATAAAATGGGCATCCTGTTTTGGTGGTACAGACACAGTGGGTGAACGGACTGATTGGGCAGAGTGTAGGACATTGCTTTGGAGTTACTCACTGCAGGAGAGGCTGGGCGCTCTTCCAGCTGGCCTGACGGCTTTATCAAGGAATGTGTGTGACTGGAGGCCAGGGTGGGGCCCACTGCTCTCTGCTCTGTGAGCATGGGGGACGGCATGCCCATGGCTGCTCTCTTATTCAACACAGGGTGTGTCCTGTACTTTAGATGCAATGACTAGGATGTACCACAGACACTAGAAGCTTTTCAGTTTGTTGAATTTTACTTTACAACTTGGTGCTGTAACTTTTTTGCAGTGTTTTGCATGCATCACATATTTACCATTGTTCTTGACTTGGTCCAGTCAAATCCTTGTCTGGTCCTTGTTAAAGGAAGGTTCTCTTTAGCAAAGTGACATCAGAATTAATAGAAAATGGCAGAAGTCTCATGGATGTCACTTTCTAAAGTGTACACAGCTGCTCGGCTGTGCATTGTTCTGTGCAAACACAGTGACAAGCCCATCCAGCCTGGCTTTTATTGCCGCAGGTCTGTGTCTATTTCAGTCACAGCTCAGAAATAACTAGCTGTATAATGAAACAACAGGGCAGTGAGAGTTTCTAGCTATGTTTTCATAATCTGAGACGATAACAAGCTTTGGGAGGTTGAGAAGAACATTCCTATCTGTTGTTTATGAACAGTTTGGTCTGATATCACCAACACCGACTTGTGAAGGCCTCTGCCTTCCTCAGCTTTATCAGGTGAGATTCAACACTAAGGAAACTCCTCATCAAACAACAGTTGTGTAATTACAGAGTTCTAGCCCCCCAAAAAATTTTCTAGGATAATTAGGATTTAGAAAATTAAATAACCTTCAAATAGAAACGTTTACCTGCTGAAAGATCTTAACCAGCATTTCCGTTGATTTGTATTTTAAGAAGATTGTACAGCCCTTGAAGAGGGGGCATCACTTTATTTACAATGTTTCTGCAAATTGCTATTTTCTTTGAGCCCTGAATGTTCATTATGGGTTAAAGTTAAACCACACTGAAGAGGCATAATTACAGTTGTTCTGTAACACTTTCTAGGGCAGGTCTACACTGGCAGATACCTGCCTGTACTGATTCCAGCATTTCTTTTTAGTGTCATTAAAGATCCCCCCATTCCCCCCTTAAGTCACCTTAGGCATTTGTCTTAAAAAGTCTCTGGATTTGGAAAAGGAATTTGAAAAACTGAAGGTTTGCTAAAAATTTCTCATTTCTCATTTTTATTTTTAATGCATTTTAGAGATACTTTCTTCCCACCAAAATGCCTGAGTATTACTGATCCAACATTAAAGATGTGTATGAACAGCTTAGTGAGAAAAACTTGTAAAGCCGTCATAGTATGTTAGTGCACATAGTATAGTGGAGTGGTTCCTAGCCTTGGTCCCGGAGGCCCCCCTGTCCTGCACATGTTAGTGTTTTCTTACACACCCACCTTAGCCCAGCACATTTTAAATAGTTGACCACTAGGATCAGGTGGGACACCACAGTGCAGAGGGCATTTCCAGGACCAAGATGGGGAACCACTGATATAGTTGGAAAAAAAATAAAATCTATAATATATATATATCAGATGTTTCACTAGATCTTAACATTTTTTATGCATTACAAATACTCTTTAGAGGTAATTCAGAATAATTGGATTCTCATTGGAATGATCTAAATCACATTGTTGTGCATGTCAATTGGCTTACGTCCTGTCATGCATCATAGTTGTTACACTAAAAAGCATGTCTAAAGGACATGTTTTCTACATGACACTAACAAAACAGACATTTCTTTGTTCTCATCTGTTCTCAAACTTGAGGTGGCCCAATTAAGTTCCAAAAAGGAGTCCTAAAAACATAACATACATAAACATAAAAATGCAAGAAATATAATTTATTCCAATTTGTTCATGACATTGTTTAATTATACAGGCTGTTTAATATTTAAAAATACAAAGATCCAGTTACTGTACAGTAGGTGTAGTTATATCTATCAGTTTCTATGCTGCTGCACTTCAGCAACTGCTTGTTCAGGTAATTGTGTGCTTAGTTTGGTGATAAGCCATGGAGTAAAACACCCACTCTCAAAGAGCCATTGCAGCTGATAAGGTTTGCTTTGACTAGCTGCTGACACTGGCATTGGTTATGATGCAGTGAGAGAGGCTCAGCATTGGAGCAAACAATGCTGTGGACTCATGATTTTGATGAATAGTGATGAGACTCAGTGGATATCACATGGTATTTTCCTGTTTAAGCAAGATAGAGCTTGCTGGGTAACGTAGAATGTAATATAGAGCCCAACTGGAAGATTTATTCAAATGAGGACTTACTCGTGATTATGTGTCTACCTTGCTGTAGGGAAAACTTTAAGGGCCTCTGTTTTGCATCACGACAATAAGTTTTCAAATACCTGGAGCAATGATAGCAAAGGAATAGCTGTTGGGGTTACATGTTTTGGTTTATTGGTTTAGTCTTAAATTATACTTTCAAACTAAATTTTGAGTGTTGTGTAACATTGTTTTCTTCTTTTCATGATTATTTGACCAGACTTCAGCTGCCACAACCTGTTGAGCTCTGATATTTGTGTTTTTTTTGCTCTTTCATAAACTAGACAAAATATCTGGATGTGATTCAGAGCAGTTGGTGTATATGTTTATTTTAAGGGAGTGTTGCAAGACATCATAATTTAACAGCACCTTCACTCAGCTTAATAATTAATCCAGTCAGCTTATGGTATGTAAGATTTAAGTAAATGAACAAAACAAGTTTAACAGACAATTAGCAAAAAACACAGAAGAGAACATTTGGGTGTGTGCAGGTCTTGATAAACCAATGGCTTAGGTTAGTGTAAAGGAATGCTCTCTGTATTGTGTGTTTATGCAGTATCTGTTTCAGTCACTGTCGCCCTCTGAGGGCATTGAAGAGAAAGTGTAGAGCAGTGGGCGGGGTTGTATTTTGAAGGAAAAGGGGAAAAAAGAATTTTAAATGACCATAGACTACACCCTTGAACAAGCAAAAGCAGCAAATACTAATTCTCTTCTCTTCTATTGTCTACTGTGAAAAAGAAAGACATACTTGCAAATCTCTTAAAAATGAATAATTTCATGTTTTTCTTTTTTTCAGAAACAAAGCAACAGAAGGGTGGCACAGTGCCAGATTGTGGTTTAGCACAAGGTAGGTTCCACATTTTGTTTCTGTTTTTTTCTCTGTTTGCTTAGAATAAAAACTGAAGCATTACACAGAAACACATCAAACGTGGATGACCATATTTATTCCCCCCTTGTCCTGTTTTTCTTGTGTTAAATTCCTAAAACCACTACAAGAATAAAATAAACATACCCATATGTCATGAATTAGTAGCGTTATCTGCAATTTGGGCATGCTCATGTTGTCATTATGGAGTGTGTTTTAAATAACATCCCACCACCATTTAGTGCTTACACATGAATTTATAGACACTTTCAACCCCATATCAATGGAACTTCTAAAGCTCTTGAACATCACAAAGTAAATGATTAAACCACTGCTTATAAGCCACCAAAACAAAACTACAAAGCATTTATGGAATGTTTGTCATGAAATTCATGCTGGACTCAGGAAGGTCATACTACCGTGCCTGGTGTGAAAGGCCTGCACAAAGAAATTTGACACTTCATGTCCACTGTGTTTGCCCTCTCATAGTATTGCCTGGCCACCTGTTCATGACGTCCATTTCCCCATGCTATTACTTGGCCTTTTAGGACTTCCCAGTTTACACCAGCAGCTGGTTAAAAGCAGCTGCCAAAATATTCTCATGCTTGAGACTTGAAACGGCTCGGCTCCTAAATTACCAAATAATAATTTTTTAAAAAGTTCAAAGAAACAACATACAGGTCTGATTGCTGATGCATTTTTTTTGTATGGTCTGACCATAGTGGTGAGGCATGGAGAGCCAGTGTGTACATGCCTAAAAACATCAATTTAGGATCAAAAACACTTCCTGCCTTTATCCTTGTTCAATTTCATTATTTTAAAGACAGATTTGCATCATTACTTAACGGTGGTCTGTGAAATGTTTATAAAGAATTAAATAAAAATGGTCAAAGTCAGCTTCCAAGTATATTCCATGTTTTCAAAGGCTTCGATTGACTAGATTGAGTAAAATATCGTTAGATAAATAATTAAATAAAATATATTTCAATATAATTCTTAACATATTCAAGAAATCTAAGCAGACTATCTTTCACTGCTCCCACTCATAGTACATCAAATTGCTGCCAAGAATCTGTCAAAGTGGCAGGAAGAAGCACTGCCCAGATAGTTCTACAGATCATAAAGCCTTCGTGGGAGTAAAGAGAAAGGAAAAACTCTAAGTTGGGTTGGTGGATATGAAGGTCAGGGGAGTATGCTGACCCCAGCAGAGAAGCAGAGGAAGAAGGGTGTGGCATCAGGCTAAATTTTAAAACATGTGTGAAACAGGGAGAGGAATAACAGGCCAGTCCTCCACTTGCTGGGAGTTGGTGAGAATGTAACGCTGTTAGTTTTCCCCTCCTACTGCTTTTGTAAATACTTGTGTCAGCCAACAATAATAATGAGCCTTGTTTCGGAGTTGGATCAGACAACTTTCATGCATCCTCATTTCTCTCACAAAAAAACATTCTAAAGACATGTAGAAGTAATTAAAGGTGGTTCATAGAATGGAAGGAACCAAGCCAGTGGGTGAGGTTTTACTGTACGTTTTTACTAATTTATACAGTTTTCCTGTAAATTAATAAGGTGATGATCAGCCAAGGTAATATTTATACTATATTGTACCAACTTATAATGAAAGTTTTTGGCAAAACGAAATTCTGTGAATATATATTTTAATATGCAAAATATGTAAAAGGTTTCAGTCTGTAACTTTAATTTGATTTGTTTGCTGTGCATTTATAGATGCTGTAAGGTACTGAAATAATCCAATCAACTTATTTCTTTCTGAGAAGTTGTTCTTTTCTTACATTAAGTAGAAAAAGAACTTAGCTCTTCATAATAAACTGATTATACCAGGGACATCATGGTGCCATCTTCAGCATTCAAACAAAATACTGAGCTATTGTTGTGTGTCTGTACATTCCTTAGCAGCTTCCTGGAGGTCAAGGTCAGGCTTTTTTCAGAAGTGTGTATATTTGCTATTTTTGATTCAGAGGGGATCCAAAGTCGCTGAAATACTTTGTGAGCATTCAACAGAACATGTGGTTATGAGATGATGAGTCTTGTTTTGATTACAGTGTTATAACTAGATTTACACTCATATATTTCAGGAGTAGAAGGAATTTTGTTTGCATTAAGACCTGTCTGCTTATTGTAATGTAAACCCACAAGTTGTCAGCTCAGCTGGTTTGTTAGCCCTGTGTACCTCAACACTTGATTTTGTCATTTTGAGCTTGTCTCATTATGGATGAATTTTTAGTAATCGGGATTCTTTGGAAGGTTGTGGAATGGGCATTTATGTTTACTTACTTACTTGCTTGTCAGTGACATATATTGACCACTGTGTTAGACTGTATGTTAGTGATTACCATGTTTATTATTTCAAAGGGAATTTGACAGACACATTGTTTTGGCTCATATTCTGTTGCTCTCTGAAAATCAAAAACTATATATAGCTACTATGAGCAAATTGCAAATATGTTATAGTTTTGCTTAGATCATTTTGTCTTCATTCTGTGTTATATAAACCAGTATGAGTTTTGCTTGTTTTGGTTAATTTACAGTCTTACACATTTATTTATGACATCTGTTGTTTTCAAGTAATCTGTCTATATAAATCATACTCAGAAGCATCTTAATCATAGTGTTGTATAAAATATGCACGTAGGTGTATTCATAAGCAAAAAGTCTTATATAATAGTTGAGTGGATGGTTGAGGGGGTGGTATTAATGAAACAATGAGATGTCTGTGTTTGAAGTGGGAATAGCAGACCCACATGTTTACTGGACAACTCTACAGAAATATGTATCATGCAGAGGCTGCCTACTATTACACAGCCCTTAATTTTTTTTCTGTATACTTGAAGTGCACAGTGTTACATGCCAACACTGTATGCTTAACTCTGACATACTTGTAAAGAGAATAATGCTGCTAAGCCAAAAGTAACTGTTCTACAGTAATTTTACTTACAGGTAGTCTAATTTGTGAAAAACAAGTTGAGAACTTCCTGTAAATATTTGTGAAATTACATACTGCTATTTAATATTATTTGCATTAATATTTGTTTTAAAAATAACAAATGTTTACACCATATTATTTTTAAATAAGACATTTATTTTTTAGAGCATTTACCTAAAGCAGATGTATTTTATGTGTGTTGCAAGAAGTGCTTATGTTGATATTGGATCCGAGCTATGGCCAATCTGTGTTTCCTAAAGCTTAGGGTGTGGTTTTCTCTAACTATCCTTCCAGTTCAGACAAATTCCAGAAAACGAATACATGTTGGTTAAACTTGCCTCTGTTTTAGACAGGCATTTTAATGCCATCTAGTGGTATTCATGTAGAACTTCCTCTTTATCTGTCAGTTCAGAAAATGGGCAATTCTGTAGAACTTCAATAATGTAGAAATGCTTTTTTTTGTCATGTTATAAAAGGATACCATGTTAAAAGAATACATGAGTGAACTCTGATATCTTTGAAGCATAACATGCACTGATATCTTGCAGTTATTAAGCAATCATTTTCATAAGAATGTCAACAGGCTTCTATTTTGTTTGATTTCAGGGAGTGAAGCTAGGGCTGAAACAATCCATTTCAGGGGACAGGTCAAAGAGAAACAGGACTTGAAGTAAGCATATTTGCTGAGTATTACCAGTTCCGTTACTAACTAAATGCAGGAAGCAAAGCATTAGCTTTCTCTATTATATTGTAAAAAAGCCCCCTATTAACTTAAGGACCCTGGTATTTAGCAGAAAGTTTATGGAATAGATATCAACATGACTACAGGTTACATAAAAGTTATATATTCAACAGTAAATTAAGGGTAGACTACATGAAGTAATTCTGCTAATAATTCTAGAACAGAGGGAATTGACTCAGTTAGGGATATTGTAGGGTGTACCACCAGATGTCAGTAAAGAAGTGCATTTGATATTAATGTCAACAAATGGACAAACAACTATCCTGTAAATGGTCTGTTCATATTTGCCCTGTGGTTTCCCTTCAATTTACTACACATAAAAATGGCCTATAGTTTCTTATCAAAATAAAAAAACATGATTATCAAAATTTTCTGTGTGTTCATTAAAGTTATTAATTAAGAGTTTTTTTTTTCTTTTTTCAAGATGGCTGAAGAAGAAGATACAAGGGAGGTGCTCTTCCCACAATGGATGGGAGCTGATAAACATGGGCTTACAATAGAGCAAAAAGCTGAAGGAGAGATCTTTATCAAAGAAGTGAAAGATGAGTCCCCTGCTGCTCACACTGGGAGAGTTTTTGAAGGTAGAAAAAAGACAAACTGTTGACATGCAATTAATATAATTGCAAATGAATATAATCTCACCCTGCCTCTCCATAATTATATTAACACAAATTAAAAATAACTACTTCCATGTTTTCAAAGACAGTATACATCTATTAGCTAATTAATCCAATGCCACTGTCCCACTATCACAGGTGACCAAATTGTGGGTGCCACCATTTATTTTGAAAACATGAGCTCAGAAGAAACAGCTGAGTTACTGAAGACTCTTAACCGACACAAGGTTGGACTAAAACTACAGCACAAGACAGGAGACAAGTCACCTTGTCGCTCTCCCATGGGCACACTGTCATGGGAAGGACGAAGTGGATTTGGAGGATCTAGTCCTGACATCATTCTAGTAAGATTATCTTTAGTTACTTCCATGTTATAAAGTTTTGACTGCATATTTGCTTTGAAATCAGAACTTATTTACCATTTCAGCTCTTCAGTTACTTTACTGGTGTCTGCATACAGCTGTCACTATAGTGGACTAGTCATTTGTGTAGTGCACAAAACGGATAAAAGATTGATCAACTAAACCACTTAGTTGTGTCTACTAAATGTTAGTGATAATCATGATTGTTCATGGACACTAATAGAAATATGTAAGGCAGGAAAGAGTCTTAATTTGAGTAGTGTTTGTAAAATTACTAGGCTTTATGCCATGCCAGTGTTGTTTATAAGCTGTTGTAAGCACTCTCTCTAAACTAAAATTTGGAATTAGTCTGTGTCTACTCTGCAATTAATCTCATGCTGTAGAAAACCAACAAATCTTTTTATAATGATCACATAGTAAGGTTATAATAAACAGGGATCAGAAAAGGTATGAGGAACAAGAACCATGAACAATATTTTTTATAGGATGTTGTGGAAAGGAGAAACTAGATAATGTTCAAATTGTTTTTTGAATTACCTTAAATGCAGTTAATTGGTTAATAAAAGTTTAATTTTAAAACATTACCACACATTTTCTCAATAAACTGCTCCAAAATTTCCTCCAAATAGCCTGCTTGAGCTGCAGTGCGTAGTTTCCTTTAAGATGTGCCATATACCGTGAAATATGCTGAAAGTAAGATATGCTAGCTGGTACAGCTGTAATGCTTTACATTTGACCAACAAACTGTCATGAATAATTAGTAACAATGTCACACTAAATTGATAACTTTTATATTCTAGCTACAGCATCTAAGCATGCCAGTACATAACTATTGAACCTGATTTGTATGACCACTTTGTATCATCTACTTATTTTCATCACATTATGATTCCAAAGAGAGGGTAAACTAAATTATGAGTGATTTAATCTTTGCTATATCCCTTTATCACTGGCTCTGGAGCTATCTTAATTATAATTAAACAGGGTCAAGAAGTCAGCTCCAGTGACTACAGTGACAGATATTGAGAGATGGTTTCCTTCAAATTTAAATCAGAGAGTTAACCTTAATTGGATGGAACATGAAGTAATCATTACCAACAACATGCCAATTAATAGCACTCAAACACTGGTGATTTATAAATGTTCAGACATGTTACTACATTTACATTCACATTTATTCATTTGGCTGATACTTTTATCCAAAGCAACATCCAGGACACAGGAATAATCATGCATCAATAAGCATTAGAGCTGCACAGGGCAACACTGAAGCTAGTGTTACAAAGAAGACCAACACATTCATCATCCACATACTAGACTGTTATTTTTGTTCAAAGAACAAGAGATTTTGCTTAATTGAATATTGGTGCAGCTAAGTGGTTAGGACCTTGCACTTGTGAACCGTAGGGGTCAAGTTTAAGTCCCGGCCCGAGCACCACTGTGGTACCCTTGAGCAAGGTACCATTCCACTACACTGCTCCCTGGGCGCTGTTTATAGCTCCATGTCTGTAAGTGTGATGAGTTTAATGCAGAGGTCATATTTCGTTGTGGTGCTTGAGTGTGTTCACAATGACAAAAAATGTTTTTCACTTCATGCCAAACCATGCCTGTATATAACGTATTTATTCTAAGAATTGCCATTTTTTATTGACAAAAACAGGGCCCTTTGTCTGCTTTTGTCCCTATTTCATAACATCTACATATTACAAAATATTTACTACTAATTCCTATCTCTGCAGAGTGGGGATGATGAGGACTACAGGAGAATCTACACCAAGAAAATTAAGCCTAGACTGAAGTCTGAAGACCTTGCAGAAGGAGTTGATGTACGTACAGAACGTCATAGCAGTACCAGCAGTGACGGCAACACTATTACTACCATTACTCGCCGTATCACTACCTACACTGTGGACATACCAGGAGCATCTGGCCAGCAACAGATTGATATATCAAGCCCAGAGTTTAAAATGCATGTTTCACAGCATGAGCAATCAGAGGGGAGCTCTAATCAAATCAGATTACCGCATGGTAGCTTTATAAGCAAAGTTGGTGCACAAGAGGGTGTAGATCTGGGAGAAGTGAGACTCAGAGATCCAGAAGACACTAGTTCTTCAGAGAAGCACTGGAGTACAGCACATGTCAAAACAAACATTATAACACAAGGGATAGAGGGGACTGGGAAGGATTTGAAATTTAATATGTCTGACACTGGACTGTCAGGGGCAAAAGCACAAGGGGAACTGGGGCATTCTGGGTGGATTCAACATAAGATGAGTGGAATAAGCAAAGGTTCAATCACTGCAGACACAGGTACAGGTAATATAGATCTCTCAGGTAAAGTGGGCATGGAGTTAGTCAAAGATGTAGGTCATGTAAGCTTTAGTGATCAGCAATTGAAGGAAACTGGAAAAGAACAAGAATTAAGAATCAGTGTGAACAAAGGAGGTGCTATTACTCCTCATTTAACAGAACATAAAATTGTTGTTTCTAAGCCAGATATTGAATCTGGTATGAAAGGTGTAAATGTGAAAGGTGGAACAGAATTTGTTTCAGGTTTTTCAATGAGAGTAGAGTCACAAGAAAGCAAAATGTCATGGAAAGACACAGACACTTCACCTTCTGGTAAAATAAGCCTGTCAAAACCTAGTACAGATTTAAAAGAGTTGGAAATAGAAGGTAACATCAAGGCACCAAAGCAGGAAATGGCAAAACAGAAAGGACGTATTGATGTTACAGTTCCAGAAGCAGATATAAAAATTCCAAAAATTGACTTTCAAGTAGGCGATGGAGAAATAAGTCATACAGAAATTACAATGACAACAATGACAAAAGGAGATAGCAAAGGTCCAAAAATGCCATCAATTGGACTAAAAGAGTCTAAGATGGAGGGCATTCTTACCAAAGGAGATACTGAAATTAAAGCACCAACAATAGATGTGAAGGCCCCTAATGTTGAAGTTGAAAGACATGAGGCAAAGGTTGAAGGTCCAAAAATTAAGATGACATCTATTTCGGGTCCAAAAATATCTATGCCTGATGTGGACTTCAACCTGAAAAGGGATGTTAATGTTTCAGTACCTGATATTAAGGTGGATGTTAAGGCACCAAAAGCAGACACTAAAGACACAGAGATTGTTACTGAAGGCTCTGGCGGAGGATTCCAGATGGCAAAAATCAAAATGTCACCATTTGGTCTTAAAGGTGCCAAGGCTGAGGGCTCTGACGTTGACATTAGCCTTCCCAAAGTTGACATAAAAGCACCAGCTGTAGATATCAAGGCTCCAGCGTGTGTTGACATTGAGGGACCTGATGGCAAAGAAAAGGTCCAAAAATTCAACATTCCATCCCTATCTGACCCAAAGATCTCCATGCCTGATGTGGACATAAACCTGAAAGACCCTAAATTAAAAGGAGATGCTGATATTTCGGTTCCTAAGATTGATGCTGATATTAGGGTAACAGAAGTAGATATAAAAGGGCCAGAGGTCAATATTGAAGGTCCTGAAGGTGGTTTAAAGATGCCAGAAATCCAAATGCCATCATTTGGGTTTAAAGGTGCCAAGGTTAAGGGCCCTGATGTTGAAGTAAGCCTTCCCAAAACAGATGTTGACAAAAAAGGACCAGCTGTAGATGTTGATATTGAGGGACCTGATGGAAAAGTGAAAGGCCCCAAATTCAAGATGCCATCTTTGTCTTGTCCAAAGATCTCCATGCCTGATGTGGACATAAACCTAAAGGGTCCAAAAATGAAGGGCGATGCAGAAGTTACACTGCCAAAAGTTAAAGGGGACATTAAAGCACCTAAAGTAGACATTAAAGGTCCAGAGGTTGATATTGAAGGGCCTGAAGGAGCCAAAATGCCAGAAATCAACATTCCGTCATTTGGGCTCAAAGATACAAAAGCTGAGGGCCCTGAGGTAGACATAAGTCTTCTTAAAGGAGATGCTGAAACAAAGGGACCAGCAATAGATATCAAAACTCCAGAGCTGGAATTTGAAGGACCTAAGGGAAAAGTTAGAGGTCCAAAATTCAATGTGTCTTCAATATCTGGTCCAAAGATATCTATGCCTGATGTGGACCTCAACATCAAAAGCCCTAAAGTAAAAGGGGATGTTGATGTTTCAGTTCCTGAACTGAAAGCAGATGTTAAGGCACCGGAAGTTGACATTGAAGGCCCACAGATTGACACTGAAGGCTCAGAAGGAGGATTCAAGATGCCAAAAATCAAAATGTCATCATTTGGGCTTAGAGGTCCCAAGGTTGAGGGACCGGATGTCGACGTAAGCCTTCCCAAAGCTGGAGTTGACATAAAAGGACCAGCTGTAGATATTAAGGCTCCAGATGTTGACATTGAAGGACCTGATGGAAAAATGAAAGGCCCCAAGTACAAGATGCCATCTCTTTCTGGTCCAAAGATCTCCATGCCTGGTGTGGACATAAACTTTAAAGGGCCTAAAGTAAAGGGAGATGCTGATGTTTCAGTTCCTAAGATTGAAGCAGATGTTAAGGCACCAAAAGTAGATATAAAAGGGCCAGAGGTTGATATTGAAGATCCTGAAGGTGGTTTTAAAATGCCAAAAATCAAAATTCCATCATTTGGGCTTAAAGGTCCCAAGGTTGAGGGCCCCGATGTTAATGTAAGCCTTCCCAAAACTGAAGTTGACATAAAAGGACAACCTGTAGATATCAAGGCTCCAGATGTTGAAATTGGGGGACCTGATGGAAAAGTGAAAGGCCCCAAATTCCAGATGCCATCTTTGTCTGGTCCAATTATCTCCATGCCTGATGTGGACATAAACCTAAAGGGTCCAAAACTTAAGAGTGATGTAGATGTTTCAGTGCCAAAAGTTGAAGGGGACATGAAAGCACCTAAAGTGGACATTAAAGGTCCAGAGGTTGATACTGAAGGACCTGAAGGAGGATTCAAAATGCCAAAAGTCAAAATTCCATCATTTGGGCTCAAAGGTACAAAAGCTGAGGGCCCTGAGGTTGACATTAGTCTTCCTAAAGGTGATGCCAAAATAAAAGGACCAGCAATAGATATCAAAACTCCTGAATTGGAAGTTGAAGGACCTGAGGGAAAAGTTAAAGGTTCAAAATTCAGGATGCCATCTATCTCTGGTCCAAAGATATCTATGCCTGATGTAGACTTCAACTTCAAAGGCCCTAAAGTAAAAGGGGATGTTAATGTTTCAGTTTCTGAGCTGAAAGCAGATATTAAGGCACCAGAAGTTGACATTGAAGGCCCACAGATTGACACTAAAGGCTCAGGAGGAGGATTCAAGATGCCAAAAATTAAAATACCATCATTTGGGCTTAGCGGTCCCAAGGTTGAGGGCCCGGATGTTGACGTAAGCCTTCCCAAAGGTGATGCTGACATAAAAGGACCAGCTGTAGATATCAAGGCTCCAGATGTTGATATTGAAGGACCTGGTGGAAAAGTGAAAGACCCCAAGTACAAGATGCCATCACTTTCTGGACCAAAGATCTCCATGCCTGATGTAGACATAAACTTTAAAGGGCCTAAAGTAAAGGGAGATGCTGATGTTTCAGTTCCGAAGATTGAAGCAGATGTTAAGGCACCAAAAGTAGATATAAAAGGGCCAGAGGTTGATACTGAAGGTGGTTTAAAAATGCCAAAAATCAAAATTTCATCGTTTGGGCTTAAAGGTGCCAAGGTTGAGGGCCCCGATGTCAATGTAAGCCTTCCCAAAGCTGAAATTGACACAAAAGGACAATCTGTAGATATCAAAGCTCCAGATGTTGACATTGAGGGACCTGATGGAAAGTTAAAAGGCCTTAAGTACAAGATGCCATCTTTGTCTGGTCCAAAGATCTCCATGCCTGATGTGGACATAAACCTAAAGGGTCCAAAATTGAAAGGTGATGCAGATGTTTCAGTGCCAAAAATTGAAGGGGACATAAAAGCACCTAAAGTGGACATTAAAGGTCCAGAGGTTGATATTGAAGGGCCTGAAGGAGGATTCAAAATACCAAAAGTCAAAATTCCATCATTTGGGCTCAAAGGTACAAAAGCTGAGGGCCCTGAGGTTGATATTAGTCTGCCTAAAGGAGATGCTGAAATAAAAGGGCCAGCAATAGATATCAAAAGTCCCGAATTGGAAGTTGAAGGACCTGAGGGAAAAGTTAAAGGTCCAAAATTCAAGATGCCATTCATCTCTGGTCCAAAGATATCTATGCCTGATGTAGACTTCAACTTCAAAGGCCCTAAAGTAAAAGGGGATGTTGATGTTTTAGTCCCTGAACTGAAAGCAGATGTTAAGGCACCAGAAGTTGACATTGAAGGCCCACAGATTGACACAGAAGGCTCAGGAGGAGGATTCAAGATGCCAAAAATCAAAATTCCATCATTTGGGTTTAGGGGTCCCAAGTTTGAGGGCCCGGATGTCGACGTTAGCCTTCCCAAAGCTGATGTTGACATAAAATCACCAGCTGTAGATATCAAGGCTCCAGATGTTGACATTGCAGGACCTGATGGAAAAGTGAAAGGCCCCAACTTTAAGATGCCATCTATATCTGGACCAAAGATTTCCATGCCTGGTGTGGACATAAATCTGAAAGGCCCTAAAGTAAAAGGAGATGCTGATGTTTCAGTTCCTAAGATTGAAGCAGACGTTAAGGCACCAAAAGTAGATATAAAAGGGCCAGAGGTTGATTTTGAATGTCCTGAAGGTGGTTTAAAAATGCCAAAAATCAAAATACCATCACTTGGGCTCAAGGGTGCCAAGGTTGAGGGCCCTGATGTCGATGTAAACCTTCCCAAAATGGAAGCTGACATAAAAGGACTAGCTGTAGATATCAAGGCTCCAGATGTTGAAATTGAGGGACCTGATGGAAAAGTGAAAGGCCCCAAATTCAAGATGCCATTTTTGTCTGGTCCAAATATCTCCGTGCCTGATGTGGACATAAACCTAAAGGGTCCAAAACTAAAGGGTGATGCAGATGTTTCAGTGCCAAAAATGGAAAGGGACATCAAAGCACCTAAAGTGGACATTAAAGGTCCAGAAGTTGATATTGAAGGGCCTAAAGGAGGATTCAAAATGCCATCATTTGGGCTTAAAGGTACAAAAGCTGAGGGCCCTGAGGTAGACATTAGTCTGCCTAAAGGAGATGCCGAAATAAAAGGACCAGCAATAGATATCAAAAGTCCCAAACTGGAAGTTGAAGGACCTGAGGGAAAAGTCAAAGGTCCAAAATTCAAGATGCCATCCATCCCTGGTCCAAAGATATCTATGCCTGATGTAGACTTCAACATCAAAGGCCCTAAAGTAAAAGGGGATGCTAATGTTTCAGTTCCTGAGCTGAAAGCAGATGTTAAGACACCAGAAGTTGATATAGAAGGTCCACAGATTGATGTTGAAGGCTCAGGAGGAGGATTCAAGATGCCAAAAATCAAATTGCCATCATTTGGGCTTAGAGGTCCCAAGGTTGAGGGACCGGATGTTGACGTAAGCCTTCCTAAAGGTGATGCTGACATAAAAGGACCAGGTGTAGATATCAAGGTTCCAGATGTTGACATTGAAGGACCTGATGGAAAAGTAAAAGGCCCCAAGTACAAGATGCCATCTCTTTCTGGACCAAAGATCTCCATGCCTGATGTAGACATAAACTTTAAAGGGCCTAAAGTAAAGGGAGATGCTGATGTTTCAGTTCCGAAGATTGAAGCAGATGTTAAGGCACCAAAAGTAGATATAAAAGGGCCAGAAGTTGATATTGAAGGTCCTGAAGGTGGTTTTAAAATGCCAAAAATCAAAATTCCATCATTTGGGTTTAAAGGTGCCAAGGTTGAGGGCCCTGAAGTTGATGTAAGCCTTCCCAAAACTGAAGCTGACATAAAAGGACCAGCTGTAGATATCAAGGCTTCAGATGTTGACATTGAGGGACCTGATGGAAAAGTGAAAGGCCCCAAATTCAAGATGCCTTCTCTTCCTGGTCCAAAGATATCCATGCCTGATATGGACATAAACCTAAAGGGACCAAAAATAAAAGGTGATGCAAACATTTCAGTGCCAAAAGTTGAAGGGGACATGAAAGCACCTAAAGTGGACATTAAAGGTCCAGAGGTTGATATTGAAGGGCCTGAAGGAGGATTCAAAATACCAAAAGTCAAAATTCCATCATTTGGGCTTAAAGGTACAAAAGCTGAAAGCCCTGAGATAGACATAAGTCTTCCTAAAGTAGATGCTGAAGTAAAAGCACCAGCGATAGACATAAAAAGTCCTGACTTTGAAGTTGAAGGACCTGAGGGAAAAGTTAAAGGTCCAAAATTCAGGA
>JBBPDA010000034.1:7030446-7049193 GCA_037974385.1 Arnoldichthys spilopterus | reverse complement strand
TGCCATCATTTGGACATAAAGGACCAAAACTGGAAGGCCCTGATGTTGATATAAATCTACCAAAGGGTGGTATTGATTTTAAAGGCCCCAAGATCGATGTGAAAAGCCCAGACATTGACATTGAGGGACCAGATGGTAAAGTCAAGGGCCCTAAATTGAAAATGCCAAATATATCTGGTCCGAAGATTTCCATGCCAGATGTTGACTTCAATGTTAAAGGCCCCAAATTGAAGGGAGATGTGGACGTCTCAGTTCCAAAGATTGAAGGTGACATTAAAGTACCCAGTGTAGACATTGAAGGTCCAGAAATCGATGTTGAAGGACCAGAAGGTGGTTTCAAGATGCCCAAATTTAAAATGCCATCATTTGGACATAAAGGACCAAAAGTGGAAGGCCCTGATGTTGATGTTAATCTACCAAAGGGTGATATTGATGTTAAAGGCCCCAAGATCAATGTGAAAAGCCCAGACATTGACATTGAAGGACCAGGAGGCAAAATCAAGGGCCCTAAATTTAAAATGCCAATGATATCTGGTCCAAAGATTTCCATGCCAGATGTTGATTTCAATGTTAAAGGTCCTAAAGTAAAGGGAGATGTGGACGTCTCAGTTCCAAAGATTGAAGGTGACATTAAAGCACCCAGTGTAGACATTGAAGGTCCAGAAATTGATGTGGAGGCACCAGAGGGTGGTTTCAAGATGCCCAAGTTTAAATTGCCATCATTTGGACTCAGACGACCAAAAGTGGAAGGCCTCGATGTTGATGTTAATCTACCAAAGGGGGGTACTGATGTTAAAGGCCCCAAGGTCGATGTGAAAAGCCCGGACATTGACATTGAAGGACCAGGAGGCAAAATCAAGGGCCCCAAAATCAAAATGCCTAACATATCTGGTCCGAAGATTTCCATGCCAGATGTTGACTTCAATGTTAAAGGTCCTAAAGTAAAGGGAGGTGTGGATGTTTCAGTTCCAAAGATTGAAGGTGACATTAAAGCACCCAGTGTAGACATTGAGCGTCCAGAAATTGATGTGGAGGGACCAGAGGGTGGTTTCAAGATGCCCAAATTTAAAATACCATCATTTGCACTCAAAGGATCAAAAGTGGAAGGCCCTGATGTTGATGTAAATCTACCAAAAGGTGGTATTGATGTTAAAGGCCCTAAGATCGATGTGAAAAGCCCAGACATTGACATTGAAGGACCAGAAGGCAAAATCAAGGGCCCTAAATTGAAATTGCCCACTATATCTGGTCCGAAGATTTCCATGCCAGATGTTGACTTCAATGTTAAAGGACCTAAAGTGAAGGGAGGTGTGGATGTTTCAGTTCCAAATATTGAAGGTGACATTAAAGCACCCAGTGTAGACATTGAAGGTTCAGAAATTGATGTGGAGGGACCAGAGGGTGGTTTCAAGATGCCCAAATTTAAAATACCATCATTTGCACTCAAAGGATCAAAAGTGGAAGGCCCTGATGTTGATGTAAATCTACCAAAAGGTGGTATTGATGTTAAAGGCCCTAAGATCGATGTGAAAAGCCCAGACATTGACATTGAAGGACCAGAAGGCAAAATCAAGGGCCCTAAATTGAAATTGCCCACTATATCTGGTCCGAAGATTTCCATGCCAGATGTTGACTTCAATGTTAAAGGACCTAAAGTGAAGGGAGGTGTGGATGTTTCAGTTCCAAAGATTGAAGGTGACATTAAAGCACCCAGTGTAGACATTGAGGGTCCAGAAATTGATGTGGAGGGACCAGAGGGTGGTTTCAAGATGCCCAAATTTAAAATACCATCATTTGCACTCAAAGGATCAAAAGTGGAAGGCCCTGATGTTGATGTAAATCTACCAAAAGGTGGTATTGATGTTAAAGGCCCTAAGATTGATGTGAAAAGCCCAGACATTGACATTGAAGGACCAGAAGGCAAAATCAAGGGCCCTAAATTGAAAATGCCCACTATATCTGGTCCGAAGATTTCCATGCCAGATGTTGACTTCAATGTTAAAGGACCTAAAGTAAAGGGAGGTGTGGATGTCTCAGTTCCAAAGGTTGAAGGTGAGATTAAAGCACCCAAAGTAGACATTGAAGGTCCCGAAATTGATGTGGGGGGACCAGAAGGTGGTTTCAAGATGCCCAAGTTTAAAATGCCATCATTGGGACTTAAAGGATCAAAACTGGAAGGCCCTGATGTTGATGTGAACTTACCAAAAGGTGGTATTGATATCAAAGGCCCAAAGATCGATGTGAAAAGCCCAGACATTGACATTGAAGGACCAGAAGGCAAAATCAAGGGCCCTAAATACAAAATGCCAACGATATCTGGTCCAAAGATTTCCATGCCTGATCTTGATTTCAATTTTAAGGGCCCCAAAGTAAAGGGAGATGTGGATGTGTCAGTTCCAAAGATTGAAGGTGATGTTGACCGACCAAAAGTAGACAATGAAGGATTAAACATTGATGTGGAAGGACCTGATGGTGGTTTCAGCATGCCAAAAATAAAAATGCCATCATTACACCTGAAAGGGTCAACAGTGGAGGGTCCAAATGTTGATATTAATTTGCCCAAAGGACACATTAAACATACAGAATTTGACATTGAAGGTTCAGATGGAACAATAACAGGGGCTAAACTAAAAATGCCATCCTTATCTGGTCCAAAGATCTCAATGCCAGACGCTGATGTCAATCTTAAAAGCCCTCACCTGAAGGGTAACACAGACGTTTCAATTTCTAAAATTAAAGGTGACATTACAGCACCAAAAGTTGATATTGAAGGACTTGACATTAATGTCGAAGGAACAGAAGGAGGCTTCAAAATCCCCAAAATAAAAATGCCAACCTTTGGACTGAGGGTTCCTAAATCGGAGGGTTCTGATGTTAATGTACATCTTTCCAAAGCTGAAGCTGACATAAAAGGACCAGGTATTGATATCAAAGCCCCTAAGATTAGTGGGAAGGGTTCTGGTATTGATAGCAGTCTAGAAAGTCCTGATGTGGAAATTAATCTGAAAGAGAAGAAGGATAAATCAAAAATGCCAAAGGTGAAAGCAAAGATGAAAACAGAAATTGGCACAGAATTAGATGTAGACTCACCTGATGTACACCTCAAGGGGCCAAAGGTGAAAAAGCCACTGTTCGGTAAACTACATTTTCCTGGTGTGGAATTTGACATCAAATCTCCAAAGGTTAAAGGTGGCTCAGTGTCTGGAACTGCAAAATCAGTGTCTGGTACACCAAAAGGAAGCTTTGAAGGTGGAGTTAAGGGTCATACGTTTGATACTGAAGGTGTAAAAACAGAAACAGGAACTGAAGATGTAGCATTAAAGATGTCAGATGTAAAGGTCAAAGGACCCCATGGTGCTGTTTCAGTTAAGAAAGATGGAGAAATAGAAGCAAGTACAGATATAGCAGCGTCTGGTAAAATGGAGTATCCAGAGGGTGTTGTTACCTTTCCTAAAGTCAAAGTGCCAAAGTTTGGAATTGCTTTGCCTCAAGCAGAGGGACGGGAGATGGGTGTTAATGTAGATTCAGGAGAATTAACTGCTGGAGCTAATGTTAGTTCACAGAGTCTGGAGATGCAAAGTCCAGAACTGAAAAGCAGTGGTGGTAAAGTCAAAGTTAAAAAGCCACGATTCTTTGGCAAGTCTAAAACCAAGGGTGGAAGCGCAGCTGATCTCACCTTTCAAGGACCTGAAATTGCATTTACAGATGAGGGAGGTGCTAAGGTGTCAAAGGAGTTAAGTATGAGTTCAGGTGAACTGATAAGTGGAAAGATGGTGGGAGGGGGTTCTGGTTTGAAAATTTCTCCAAAGAGTAAATCTGCTTCCCTTGATCTTTACAAGAAATCAAGGCATCGCTCTTCCTCACTGAGTGATGAAGGAGAACTAGCTTCCCCCACCTCTATTGAAGGGCATTTACAGACAGAGGGTAGTAACATTTCAGTGGATGTTGGAGATGTTAAAGTCAAAGGCAAGAAAGGAAAGCTGAAGTTTGGCACATTTGGTGGGTTTGGCTCAAAATCAAAGGGTTCCTATGAAGTGACACTTGGAGACAATAGTGAGGCCAAGATTGAAGGAGCTGGTGGTGTTCTTCCTTCAAAGAAATCTAGGGTTTCATCATCGTCTAGCAGTGATAGTGGTTCTAAGGGTGGTTTTCGCTTCCCACGAGTTGAAATAGTTTCACCAAAGAAATAATGCATTGTGATACTATTAAATGGCACCAATGTTCTAGCCATTCTCCATGCTCTGTTGACATATTCATACGTTTTAAATTAGACAGCAGCTTTTTTTAAGCTTCACTTAACTGCAGTGCACTGTCAAAAATAGAATCATTATGTTTATTCCATTTCTCTTTAACCCTGTCCAATCCCCTTCAACCCCCGCCTGCCCCCTTTCAGTTTAGCTGGGGTACAAGTCATGTCTTTTGAAATCACAGTTTAACTGTAAATAAGAGAAATCTGTATTGTAATTTTAAATCTCATTTGTAAATAGAAAAATGAGCCTACTATCACATTTTAAATTTAGTACCACAATACATGGTAAGTTGAGATTAAAATATCTACATCTTGTTTTAAACATCTTGTGATATTATATTTTTGTATTTTTTAACCTTTAAGGGGAAATGGTTTTGCAATCACCTGTCATAAATAGTGCCTTATTTGCTACTTATAAGAATGTCTGTTAACATTTATACTGAACATTTGAGATTTTATAATTTTGAAGCTTTAGATAAGTAATCAGTGCTGTATAATACTTATGAAAATTGCTAAATGTTAAAGTGACAGTGCATTGAACTGGCACTTTATATATTAAGATTGTAAAAAAATGTAAATAAACCACTGATGATAAAATACATAGGAGGCTAACATAAGAATGATGTACTTTACCCAAAAATCAGCTCCCAAGTAATTTATATTCATTTAGACGGATGGTTAACAAGCAATCACTTTAGGACGCACCTCAGACCTACAAAACGGTTCATCAGCCACTCAAAACAGCACATAGATATTTGTCTCTCATTTTATTTTCAGTTAAATCTCTCTCCCTCTCACTCGAGCCTGTTTTCCTTCAGTGAAAGACTGTGCTGAAATATAGAGGAATGACTACAGACATATATAATAGTGCCCATGTAACATTTATGCTACAGACATTTCTCAACTGTTACTTATTTTGTTTTCTGTGTCAGCTGCAAAATAAACCGAATAAAGTGTTCAATTATCACTGTGTGTTGTGGTCAATATATACAAATGTTTTCAAAACTGCTTTTGATGTTAAAAGAATATTCATATTATTCAAGGGCTCACTTGGGGAATGTGATCCAAGAAAAGAGAATCCTAGATTTTTTTTATCTCCACTTGTCATTTGAGTAAGAAAACAGGCATGTAAAAGTCAGCCATTATCAGAACTTCAAACTAAGGTTTATTAAAATGGTGCAGGCATGAGCCAAGAAAACAGGAAATGATGCCTGGTTTCCTGGTTGTTCCCAGCCGTTGAGGCTAGTGCTGAGGAAGGACCGAATTTCCTCTCTGGGAGAAAAAAATCTTTTTAGTAAGTACTTGCCAGTAGAGCAGGCATATGCAAAGGAAAAACAGATTGTATTCACTTTAGACTAAGGAAAGCTCTTCCTAATTAGAAACATTTTGTACTATGTGTAACAAGGAATATTGACAAACAGTGAAATTTTACTGTTATTTCTTGAAGGTAAGACCTGTTTTTCTTTTCTTTTCTTCTATGTATACATTTAAAATGCTGGAAAGGGGTTATTGCAAAAATAATCTGTATTATATTCAACATATTTCTTTACCAATGCAATAGAATGAAAGCAATGAAATGAATGACTGTTAAACAGCCTGCATGAGAGGGTAGGTGGTGTGCTATGTATTTGTTGTTTAAAGTGGCAATTGATAACTAATATATTTATTAAACTTGCATCCAAATTATAACAGAATGAACTATTAATGACTGTTTTGTTGAGTGAAGAATTTAAACTGACTATTAAATAAAGAATATTTCAAAAATATGAAATCCATTCATAGAATTGACAACCTGTGGTTGAACAGTCATACAAGATAATTTAAAGATGTTCCTAAAAACACATTATCTACTGAATTTTATATTTGCTGTATTGTACTGAATAAACTATTATATCACTGGCACATAAACCAGCCATGTAGTGTTAATAATAGTGTTAATAGCATTTGCCTGAACATGATTTTATTCCACATTGCATGTGGCTGCTGTGATACTGGGCAGAAACTGTACTGCATACTTTTACAGCCAGTCCAATGGGATATAATTTACATGCACTCACCATTTAAATGATCTTTTAAATATTCTAAATATTATCTTAAATAATCTGCTGCTTCATTTCAACAATTTCCTTCAGGATAAAGTTTTCTGAATCTGAATCTGATATGCAATGCCAACAATAAACAGAAGTGGCAATGACAAAAAGTAATATTTGCTCCTAACGCATGGCAATAAGAAATTCAGCATACTAAAATAAACTTTTTATATAGTTTTTCTTGACATTGATAGTAAATTGACATTATTATAATTTCATACAGAATAAACTCCACTGACCCCTACAGGATAAGGATTTCACGTAAGTTGAAGTGATCAATAGCAGTCTGCGTTTATTTTCCCAAATTATGCAGAAGTGTCAACTGTATAATCTGTATGAGCCTGTTAATAAAACCCTAAGCTAATAATACATTTAACAGAGGACTTACATGGGAATCATACAGTAAATGAACAATGTAACTTTGTTCTTATAAGCCCACATTCTAAATAGAGTAGATCCAAACAAAAGGAAATCCATCCAGCTCAGACACGTGCCCTCTACTCCCCGCTGTTTCCTGCATAAATTATTTTAAATAATGCATCAAGCTACTAAGATGTCAAATATACACAAGGTATCTGTAATTAAACCTCACACAGCTGGGAGGATTTGAATAACCAGATGACAGTTTTTTCACTACAATGCTTAGCTCTGTGCTTCCTATTTATTCCTGTACAAATTACCTCAGCATAAGAAATATATGATTAAACCATTTTTAATTCAAATTAATTAATTCAAATAATATTTGATGAGGCATAAACTGGAGCATGTGTGCACAAACTTACTAGCACTTAATATTAAAAATAAAGTTACATAATGAAGCAGTCCATGTTTCTTCTAGTACTGATTCCTAATCTTTTGCAATGAAATTCACCTTAAATGTACGAAAATAAGGTGATCAGTAATTGCTAACATTTTAATTTTAATCAGATACCTTGTAATTTTTGCTAAAGGTTAAAAGCTCCACTGTCCTACTAAAACAGAAGACTGAGCTCTTCACCATATAAGCTGTTCTTTAGCAGATCTTACTGATTTTAATGGAGAACTATTTTTATGTCTTCAGACCTGACAAAAGAACAGTCAACTGGGGGCATAGTACATAAATATATCATTGACTACAACAGTGGTATAGGAATGCCAAGTGCTTGTATGTAAGATGATAAACCCTGGGAGACACTGTGCAGCACAGCGTAATGTTTTTAAGAGTTTGCGTGCAGCCATATCCAGCCTATCCAGCAGAATATAAAACAATGCTGTGCTGATATTCTTAAGGATGAAAAGAAAGGTGAGTGCAGCTGTAACCATAGAGTGCATCCTGGAATTGTTCCAGAATTTTCATTAAAAAGGATATGGTGTTTGATGTTAAGTTCTATACATATGGCAAATTTGAATTACATTGATACAGCTACAAAAACAACAGGTAACAATAGACATGTTCTGCCTTTTGTTACAATGTGCTGTTCACTTATTGAGAATGTGAGACACTTGAATGAAAATATTTCATTGAGATATTTTATCAAGCCAAGCACAGCCATTGCTTCATGCTCTTGTGTCCTATGGCATACTTCCTAATACCATTATTTACATGGAAAACTATTGAAATACAAACCCCATTTCCAGAAAAGCTTTTTTATTAAAAAAAATCAGTGATATGTTAATTCCCAACTTAATTATATTTTGAAATTTAGAATTTCATGGGTGTAACATATCCAACAAAAGCTGGGGCATAGTTGAAATAAGATTGAAAATTGCACAGAATATTTCAGATTGGAAGACTCCACATTAAACAGGCTAAATGGTAGCAGGTGAGGGATCATGACTGGGTATAAAACTAGCATTCATCAAAAACTCTTTGTAAGGAAAGACAGGTCATAGCTCACCCTTTTATGCCAAAGTCTGTGAAAGGATTTTTAGTCATTTTAAAAAGAACATTTCTCAACACAAGACTGCAGAAAAGGTCTTTGAGGTCTTTTAACATCTACAGTACATCATATTGTGAAAATATGGCAGGGTCAGAAACCACTGTTGAATGCCCATGATCTTTCTGGGGCCTTCAGTTGCCACTGCCTAAAAAACCATCATGCTACTGTAACAAATACAGCCATCTTGGCTCTGGAATACTTCTGAAAAAAAATGGTCACTTAACACAGTCTGTTGCTGCATCAAGAAATGCAACTTTTTATGCAAGGAGGAAGCCATATATCAACTTTATTCAGAAATGCAAATAGATCAAATCTCAAATAGATCAAAAGGCTGTGGAACCATGTGCTGTGGTCAGATGATTCCACATTTCAGCTTGTTGTTGGGTTCTCTGTGCCAAAGATGAAAAAGACCATCTAGATTGTAATAAGTGAAAGGTGCAAAAGTCAGCATCTTTAATGGTATGGGTAGCTTCTTGTTGAGATGATTATTACAGCAAAAGCTAAAATATCAAAGAAGTAAGTCTAGCTAGTCAGTGCTCATGGCACCAGTGAGTTTCATGTATCGGAAGGTACCATAGACTTTGAGGCATATATTAGGATTTTAGGGAGATATGTTGCCATCAAGAACATGTCACTTCCTAGAACGTCAATGCCAGGCCACATTTTGCACAAGCTACAGCAGCATGGCTTCATAGACACAGAGTGTGTGTGCTTAACTGGCTTGGTCCCAGTCCATGTTTATCTCCTCTTGAAAATATATGGGGCAAAACATGGCTCTGTCTCAATTTTTGATAAGTGTATTGCAGCCATCAAATTCTACATTTGTGTATATTTACAAAATACAATTAAGTTGGTTGATTGAAACTACTGAAGATTTTTTGCTTTGTAGTTTTATCAGGTTTTATTTGCATTTTGGAAAATATAACACACTGATATTGTTATTTGTGATAAGGATGAAAAGTCATAACCTAAATATATCAGTACTAGCAGATAGTAGCTTTTAAAATTGTTTAGTGTTGGACAGATTATATTACTAATTATATTACTCCCATGCAATTTTGCAGGTTTATAAATTTTTTAAATTGCATGTGTAAAGAAAAGAGCTGTAAATTATTCCAAAATGACTGGTTTAAGAAAATTACTTTCTCATCAGATACAAAAGAACCCTCAAGTACATCATTGCAGTATAATGTTTACGTCTGAATATTGAATAACTGAAATATTAACTAAAAAAACTTTTTGAGTATTTACATATGTATGGTTTAAGTTGTTAATTTATTTAAAATATCTAGAACCAGTAATATAAAAACGTTTAAATGCTGATTTAAATTTACTGGTGCACCCCTATTTTGTGATTACAAAAGTGCGTCTTCTGACTTCTGAACTTAATGTTTAGTTGCCACTGAGTCCTGAGGTTGATGAGAAGAGAGACATTTTTTTCTGTATGGTTTCCTGCAATGAGAGATTGAGCCTGTCTCCTGTGGGACCTCACCAGATGAGGAAACTGCAGCGCATGTGTATGTCTGTGTGCATGTGTGGGATGAGTCTGTGTGATGTGTGTGTTTGTGAAAGAGAGAGAGAGAGAGAGAGAGAGAGAGAGAGGGCAAGTGTGGGTGTGCGTGTGTGCAAGCATAAAAGAGACAGGCAGAGTGTAAGCTAGAGCTAAGAGGATGCTGCTTCTGGAAGGAGATAGTGCTTGAGCTGTTTTTCCTTCCTGTGCTCCATGATTTACTTCACTAAGATCTGACCTGTGCTTTGTGTAATTTTTGATACCATCCCTGCTCAACATCCTCAGCGGCTGGAAACTGGGCAGGGCTTGTGGAATCGCTCTTCATTTTGGCTTATTTTCTGTGCCTGTGTGTATATGTGTGTGCCCAGAGTGCCACGGAAAGACAGAGCGGAGGAAAGGAGGGCGATAGAGACACAGTGTATCATGCATGTGTTATAACGAAGCACCAGGAGCAGCAGACAGAGTTGGATAGAGGGTGGGGGGGAGGGGGGGGAGTGAGAGAGTAAGCTCAGACAAAAGCTGCAGACTGTTCCCTCACCGACCACAACCAGCAACAAAGACAAAAGAAGGAAAGCTGAAGCTGAGGCTTGTGCTCTTTGCCTCATTGCTGTTTGGATTCCATGAGCCACGGGCATCGCACTGAGGACAATAGGATGTCGGTGTCAGGGAAGAAGGAGTTTGACGTGAAGCAGATCCTCAGACTTCGCTGGCGATGGTTCAGTCATTCCTCGCAGACATCAGCGGGCAATGGGGGCTACATTCAGCAAGAGGGCTTTGATCATAGAGGGACACCTGTCCAGAGCCGCCTGAAGAGTCACTCCCGGGACAGACTGGGACTTCGCAAGAGCAATAGCCCAGTGCACAGCATTCTGGCTCCCACCCCAAGCCCCACACCTGTCTATGTCAGGTCCGGCAATCAATCATGGCACCAGCAGAACATCATCCAGCAGCTCCAAGCCAGCGATGACTCTCCGAAGAACAGCTCGCCCGCCAGCGCCAGAAAAGAGAATAGCAAGAGCAGCCAGGAGCATGTGAAGAGCAACCCAGAGGAGCCCTCTGAGGAGGAAGCCACAGACAGGTAAAAAGAAGGCTCTGAGCAAAAATAGAAACCGTGAAGCATATGTGTGAAGATGTGCCTGATGCTGTCAGCTAACGTCAGTGTGGAACCCGTTATTGTTATGCCTGTGGGCATGAAGCACAGGTGCGATTTTCTCCCAAAATGCCAGTATTTATTGCATGCCATAATGAACCGAATGACTGTACCGGGCTGAGAAAGTTGAACGACAGAGCTATTATTACAGCACCGAGTGGATTTACAGTAAGCCTCATAGAGTGTCAGCCTTGAGTGGTTTAACCAGCATTATGTAGACACTACAGTATTTAACTGGCACTTTACTCAAGCTGATTATGCCAGTCACACGCATTTTCTAATCACAGGGTTTGTTTTAGTCTCATTTGCTATGTTTACTACTTTGCAGCCCTGCTAACATGTCGGCTTTGTCCTGCGAGGATATCATTTTCCAATCAATTCCACCATGCAGCTGCCACCACTGCTCACCTGGGGATAGTTCATTCACATGGCACACACAGCGTAGAAACACAGCTCTCTGAAATATCCCCAGATAAATTATTCATTAGGCAGACATCTCGCTGGCAACCACCGAGGCAGCTCAGGCATGTGCCTTTATCACACAGATAACACATACTGTAAGATACAGTGTCGTTCATAGGGAGTTTTGCCCTCCTCGTTACGTGTCTGCATTTTCATAACCTGCAGCTGGAATTTTTCTGTGCATGTTAATGCATTCATGCTCAGAGTTCTAAATGTTGCAGAGGGAGCACTACTACACTGGAGGCCACTGGTGCAAGAGCTATAAAACTGTGAAGGGCAAAAACATGAATTATCCATACAGGGGGCTGATATTTACGTATCAGAGCACAGTTCAGGGAAAGGCAGCATTAAATGTGCTTGCGTGGATCGATTGAAATTTATGAGATTATAAAGCCACACTTCTAGTGCTGCTCATATTCATCACCTAAGTGCCTTGTCTTTAGGAGAAAATACCTGCTTGCTTTTCTTCTTGGAGAGACTTGAGTGCACTGTGTCTAGTGTCACTGCATGCAATGGCAGGAAGTAAACACGTTTTCTCAGAACGGAAAGAGACATGGCAAGGCAATAAAGGGTAACCAAAGACATATTTGGCATCCTTTTTTTAATGAAATCTCAGGACAGGCACCCAAGACAAAAAGCAGTAAAGTATACCAAACAGCCACAAAAACATATATACATACATATTTAGCACCTAAAACTGTCAGGGATAAAAATGATCAATGATCAAAATGATAAGAAAAGCCAAAGTACGAGCATACCAAGTATGACTATACTTGAATGAGAATTACAGTCAGAATACTATAATTTGTTGCAAACCAAGTCAGAGCCATTTCAAAGTGCATTATAAATTAAACTTAATTGCAGTGGCTTGGTGGTGCAACAACTTAAGCCAGGGCCCAGGGGGGTAAATGTAAACACAACAGTTGCAGCATAAGAATCAACGATAATTGGAACATTTTGCTTTGTTAAACCATAGCCTTAACATATTTGTATGATACAACAGTTACATAAATCACTCATTCAAGGCACACTCCCTCTGCATGGTCCTCATTAGACTAACTTCTATGATATTTTAGCTTTAGCTGCAATAATCATCTCAACAAGAAGCTACCCATATGAACACATAGGTTAACATCAGTAAGGTCAAGGATCATATTGGCTATGATTTGACAATAACATAAACCCAAGAATTATAATGGAAATGTTGCCATGAGGTCGATGGCCACATAAACAGCAGCATGTGTGTCAAGCACATTTTATTCAGACTGCAATGACCAGTGTTTTAAAAATTAATCACTGAAAGCTTGTAGACCGTTTTTCTTTAAAGGTGAATTTTGTGTCATACAACCATTAATCGCTATTACCTTCTCTCTGAACATTTAGGTTTTTTGTTTTACCTCAACCCTTGACATGGGCCATACTTGGCCATGGACCATTAAAACTGCATACCTAAAACTATTAAGACTTTCAACAGATGAGCTGGGAGAGTCTAATCAGATCAATATTTCCAGTGAACAGTTTTGTACTTAAAGAGCCTGACATTTTAACCTTTCCTTACGGTGGATCGTTAATAGGCAAAGAGGCTCTTCAGGTTAAATTCAATCAATTAAAGCAGGCAAATTTGCAAGATTACTTAAACATTTTGTGATCCACCTCTCGGTTTATTTATTTACCAGAAATAAACTATGATGCCTTGACCCTTTAAAAGCACATGGTGATTACCACAATGGCCTAAAACCCTGCATGGTGTTAATGGCCTTCACTGTTGATTGATATTGCCTTATGAACCTCACCAGAGGAAATTACATTACATCAGCATTATTAAAACAGGCAGCTTGAAAAGCTATACTACTCAATATGAACACTTTACCAAAGTCAAATATTACAGATTTTTTAAAATTAAACAATATTATTGTACAAACAAAAGTACAGTATAAAACATAACTTGCATTTTATTAATTCAATATATATTATGTGGTATTTTATGTAAAAATGTTTAATCAATATATCTTTGTAGTTTATGTTCAATATGCTTCTATTGTTGCTTGTTTTTCCATGTGGACACAGTGTGATGGAAATGAGGCCACAAAGGCTGTTTAATCTATCCCCAGGCTAGTGATGTAGCTATGCACCTAAGTGTGTGATTTATTAACAAGAGCATGACCATCCAGTCTCTGGCCACACTTTTTCACCAAGGGGCTGAAAATAATGACCCACTGAGAGTTTGCTGAAATACGCAGAGAATGTAATTAATTTTACTGTGCTCCTGCACCATTAGTTGCTTAGATGTGAAAGCTAATTGAGAAGGCTTTAGTGCATTGACAGTTTTTGAACTGATGATAAAAAGGGAAGATTACTTCTTTAAGATTAAAAGGAAATACATCTTGGCAGTAAGCCAATTCTTATGTCATGAAGTCCAATTGCAGTCCTAGAACTGTTTTGGTTCTAAAGCTCAGGCTGCTGTTTATCATGGCAGTAGATCAGCTGTCCAGTTAGCAAGATAGTCCATTGCTCACATAAGCCTCTGCTGATCCTGTATTACCTAGCTAGCATTCCGTTAGCAGCCATAATTAAGCCAGGAGGAAATTCTTAATTATGGATATTTGTCAGTTCTGTCTGATAGAATGCCAGATTCATTCAGTTGACTCATTAAAGGGTCAGAGGCTTTGTATAAGGTGTAAGCGTGGTAATTTCTAGATGACGTAATGTGTTGACTAATGGTTTTTGGTAAAAGCTTGATCTCTCAGGCCTGGCACACATTGTGGCTGTGTTACAATAAAGTAGTTAAGCACTGGAGAGCATTTTACCAAACACACATGAAACCCTGCTTCAATTGCTGCCTAAAGTTTCAGTCACTCCCTGTGTGGCTGTGATTTGTGAGATAAAAATAATGACAAGTTCACAGCATGCATTATCCAATCAATACTGTGTCTGAAATTCGATGCCAACCATACTATATATTGCTTGACATGTGCTGTGGCTTGTACTCTAAATATCAATTAAAAAAAGCTTAGTAGTACATCATACAAATGATGGCTTTATTGTCATAAATTGTAATGAAGTATCACATAATAAATATTCTGTTGAAGAAATCAGATTGAATTCCATCTAGAAAGAGTATCACCATAGCAATTCATAAATTATGCTGACTACTATGTTTAGAACATTTCTGTCGATCTCTTACAATATCCCTGAAAGGGTTCAGGCCTGGGCTTCATAAATTATTCAGCAGTTGTTCAAAGTTTTTAATGCTCTTTTTCTTTCTTAAAGGCAGAGAAAGGAAGAGGGCAAATGCACTGTATGCTAATATGACAGAGGACAGAGGGAGTGTGATTGGCCAGCTTCAGGGCATAATGTAGTAGAAGCTGACTCTCAACTCCTACAGTATTAGGAGTCTAGTAGGTGGATGCAGATCTGACCATTGGGACTGACATCACGCTTTTGGTTTATGAGGCCAAAAAAACTGCAGTGTGTCTGCCATGGGGTATCTGTTAAGTGAGGTTGATGGGATGCACAATCAGCTTTTTTAGGTATTCTTAATGACTCTATTTGGATATGGTTCAGGGCAATAGCTTATGATGAATCTTTAGATACATGTTTCATGATTGCTGAGCAGATGTGATCTTGACAAAGAGATTCACACCAATTTGCTGTGCCAGCTGGGTTTTCCCATTAAATTTCACATCATAAAGTGGAGATCCTTAATTTGTCATAATCCCGAACACCAGTCTCAGTAGGAGACATGATAAATTTCCCTTTCTAGTCATGCTGATGAGCACTGCTCCCTCCCAAAATGGCTCCACAGTACCCCTGGGGGTACACCTGCTAAAAGGACTGCTAAGCAGGGCAAAGGTGAACTCTGCCACTGAGTTTGAGGATAACATTCCAGCTGTGCTATGTGCCATCTGAAGCTGAATCCCACAGGAACATGTGTCAGGATTTGTCTTCCCCCCACTGCTATGTGACAAAACTGAAAATGTATTGTTACACTCCGAGCAACTCTTGTTATGCTGCAGAGCCAGATATTTTTTCCAATTTTTTTATAATGGATTGAATAGTGCTTTCTTCCATTGGTGCTGCTGTTCTGCAATTCTACTGCAGAATAGTAGAGCCCCTTAATACATTGCTGACAACATCTGGAATATCTAGTCACATGAGTGCCCAAGAGACGAGCCTTTCATAATCTGACATTCTGGCAGATCTTCAGCTGTGACACCCAGTGAAATATATATTCCAGCTCTCTTTACAGAACATGACCATGAGAAGATAATGCGATATGCTTTCAGCACTTTGCATGTCTCAAAATACACGGGGTTCACAGCTATCTCAGCTGTGCAAGTTCTCATTTGTTTTACAGGACTGTCAGGCTGACAGTAGGTTGACTTGTAACAGTGTCACAAGGTCTAGGGCAACTACAACGTATGGCACTGTGCAAACAAAATGCCATCTTGAGCTTGCTTATGAAATCACAGAGCAATCAAACATGACATCAGTGCTGGGAACACCCTTTCAGAAGTGATTATTTCTTCAAACAGAAAAATAGGGCTGAAATGTAAATGGGATTACCAGAAATAAAATACAATTTATACAGGAAAGAGCATTAAATAGGCTTTCTTGGAACAATTTGATTTACATTATGTTTGCTAACCACTGGGTGCCAGTTAAACTAAATCTATTCATTCTTTAAGTGGTTAAAATATTATGGTATATTATAGAGGATGTCACAACATAAGGGTTCCTTTGTTCTCCAGTTGAAAGTGAACAATGATATTTGAATGTACTGTGGTTGTGTGGATCAAAGGACAAACTATTTGATGAAATGGAATAATTGCGAGACATTCCCTGGAGCAGAAAACTGAGTGGAAGAACTGAGAAAGTGCAAAGGGATTACAGCATAGTCAATGGACATTTACAGGGCAGTCAAGATATAATATCTCCTTTATTTAAGCAAGGTTCATTCTTCTGGAAAGCATAGAGCAGATCGAAGCTATAAAATAGATAGATGATGTGTGAAGCACATCAAGATAATTTGTTGTGTACAAAGTCATGTTTTGGGTAATTGTTATAGCTTATATGTCTCTGTCATTTTTTATCAACTGAATAACAGACTTATTTGTCTGTTACTGAAACACTAGTGCTCAATCTCAAACCTTTTAAAATCCTCCACTGAGCTGCCCTTACAGACAAAACTCCTTTCTCCAGCTTTGATAAAGCACCGTATGTGAGGGAGATTTTGGCCCTGACCCTTTAATAAGGGGAACAGTGGAGGTTTGAGTCAGCAGCTGTTACTGTGAATGATATCTCAATTCTTCCTCAATTGCCTTGAAAAATAATGACACCATTTTGTCCTAGAGGGAGTAGTATATCATATGCGATCTCTGAGCTTCATTTCAAGCAGAGATTCATGGTATCTTCATAAAATGTTGACCTCAGATGTCGTTGTTCAGGTTCAATGAAATGAAATACACTAGATGAACGAACGTCATTGTCCAGTCTTCTAATCAGAGTAGTATGTTATCTGTACTATGTGAGGAAATGCCACAGTAGTCAATTTAAATTCAGAATTTTATAGAAGAGACAAGTGATATATTTAGGTGTAACTGGCAAAATGTAGTCAGCTATAGTAAAGAGACAGCTTTAACCAGGGGAAATGAGAAATCACTGCTGCAGTTGTGACAAGAAAAGCCCCCCACATGTGTGATATCACAAACACTTCCACTGCTATTTAAATAAATACAAGAAACAAATATATATATAACAATGTTTAAAGTTATTAGATTAAAACAGGAGTTGAAACATGTTTCAAGTCTCCAACAGAAAGACTAAAATGAGAGAATGCTTTTCATTTCAGTTTTCAGGCTGATTCATGTCAAGTGTGCCTCTGTTCTGTGGCTCATTCATGACTTCATGACTAGGCAGGGGCTTTGCTAAAATTATAATGTGTTCAAATTAAAATCTGAATTTGTAATTTGAACGATAACCCTGCCAAAAAAGCCAATGTCAAAATGTTTTGTAAAGGATCTTTTATATGTTTCTGGCTTATGTAAGCACAAATGGTGTACAATTGCAGGTCTTAATACAATAACACTGAATCTGAATCAACAAACAAAAATTTCATTTTATTTGACTTTTCAGTTATTTTCAGTTAGTACTGCAGTTATGGGAGTATTCACAAGAAGCATCTATAATGTCCAAATATAAAAATTATGAAGAAACTCAAATGCATTTATGTGTATGAATTTTGATGAGCAAACTTTAACATATTGCTGAAGTAAACATCTATCTCCTGAAACCAGTGCTACCACCATTTTTGATGTGTCAGGAGTTTTTGTCATTTGGATTCAGTATACTACTGCCAAGCAATAAATCCTCCTAACACTGTGGTGCACTCCACATTCAATCAAATTATGATTCTGCATTTCCACATGCCCATTAGCCTCAACCTAATTGGTAGCAGGCCATAATTGGCAGCTGCTGAGATGGTGATATTGGAAAAACATAACATGCACAGACTTCATTTTGTTTCACAGAACATTTAAGGGAATAAGACTGATGTTACAGTGTGAGGTCAGAACTACAATTATTGCCTCTATTTAATCCTAACCACACAAAATCATACTGTTTTACTATGTTTAAAACCTGATGTGTGATTGTAATTTTTCTTTTCCTCCTTTTTCATAATCAGTAATTACATGGAGATATAAACACATGAATGTAAAGAGACAATACACAATAGGGCTAAGTGCTTGAAGAAAGCACAATAGTTTTGCTTATTCCCAGCTGAATAAAGCAGCGAGAATGAGAGTGACAGCCAAGGCTCGATAGCTAGATACCCTGACAAACCCTTTCATCTTTGTACACTTTTAGCATGAGGTTCTGGCTGGTGGGAATCTTATGGGGTTCTTTTCAAAATGTGTGCAGTGCAGTCTAGAGGCATAAAAAATCTTCACTTCTCACAAGTGCAATGTTTTTAGTAGATGAGCAGTTAAATTGCTATGGTCTAACCATAATAACCCTACAATCAAATTAACAATAAGATAATGGTTTAACTCCTAATTCTATAATTTCAGAGTCTGTAGACTATTGAATTGGTATTTAAATTTTAGTACTGATGCATCAAACGGACATACTGAATAGGTACTGGCACTTGATAACAACCTTATTAAACAGATAGGATATCAGTCAGACATGAGTGATATCCTATTTAATAGCTATTATAAAATTTTTATATCACATTTTTTTGCTTCTAGAAATTCAAAAGATTTTGCACAATCCTAAATAGAATGATGCTGTATGACCTTCTACACTACCTGTACTATATATATATATATATATATATATATATATATATATATATATATATATAT
>JBBPDA010000034.1:6983050-7029566 GCA_037974385.1 Arnoldichthys spilopterus | reverse complement strand
TATATATAATGTAAGTTTATTTGAATTGGACTAGGTCGTGATTGAACATCTGGGGCCACAGTAGGGTTTGCTATCTAAAAAATATTTTTTTCAGCCCATGTGTACAGTCCCTTAGTTACATTAGGAAATAAAACAAATTCTTGCTAATTAGAATGGTAGTGTAATACCAGTCTGATTTGTAACTACAAAACACAAATGCTTTCACAGTGCACTAGCACTGGTCTGCACTCTGTATCTCCCAATGCTCAGTTCAGAGACCATTGAGAAAAAGTTGGATACATTTCAGATAAGTAACAATTTCATCATCATTAAAAATGCTAATTGCAAAAACAGCAGCTTCAGCATGGGGGTGTAGCACCCTCAGTGTTAGAAACTCAGTGTAATCTCTGGTGCTCCTGTTTTTTTATGCCTGTGGAGCAATATGGAGCAACAAAGTACGGCAAAGAACACCAAAGCAGAAGCTGCAGACCCGGCGAATCCCCTTATCGCACAATTTGCCAGTTTAATCTCCTTATACAGACCCCATCTTCACCTCTCATCAAAATGTGATATGAAGCTTGACTGGAGTGAAAATTCATCTGCTATGTCTCAGCAGGCTACAGTACATTCTGGTTTCAGATATAAAAATGGCTATTTTGTCTTCTGATATAGGCTTTAATATTGGAGAATGAATCAATTTCAGACCAGTAATACCTTTGAACCTCTATTCTGCAAAAGCACAAATTAAGCTTATATAACTGTTCTATTATTAAAAGTGGGATTCATAAATAGGAAAACATGCTGAGGCACTAAGTTATTTCCATTATTATAGTATTAGCATTTTTCATTTGCTCTTGGATACAAAAGGGCCATACTAGTTTCCACTGCTAGGCTAGATCCATCCACCTTAGTGCAGCAAACTAGCAAAAGGGTTTAAGTTCCAGAACAAAATGAAACAGATTACTAGGTATAATTATGTTAACACTGTGCAAAATCTATAAAATATTGGTTATGCACCATCACTGTCAGAACAAAACTCTATATCTCAAAAGTGGTATGTTTACAGGAGATAAAAAAACCTTATATTTTAATGGAAGTTAATGTAAAAAGTTAATTTACATATTATTCCAAGTAAGTTCTATTACATTTATTTGTTTATTCATCATTACATATTCCCACAGCATTACATATACATATACACATACACAAACCCTCATTTGATGCCTGCAGCACACACTTAAACAATCTGGGGAAGAGGCATCTACAACATTCCTACATCACTTTTTCTATTATTTACACTGTTTAATCATCTGGTAAGTAAGAATATTAATTGTTCCAGTTTTATAAATTGAATTTTTGCCCATTCTTGCTTGATACAATACTTTAGCTGTACTGTGGTTGCTGTTGTCTGAATCTGCTGTTCATGATGCACCATACATTTTCTAAGAGACAGGGTTGGACTGCTGGCAGGCCAGTCAAGCACAAGCATTCAGTGTTACATTGCTGAAGCAAGTGCTGAATGAGATCTGACATTGTTTTGCTGAAATACCTATGAACTTCTCAGAGAAGGATTTCTCCTCAATGGCAGCATATGTCAATCTTAAAACCCCAATATACATCTCTGCATCAAAAGTAGCTTCACACATACACAATACTTCCATGTTGTGGGTACTGATGCACACCACAATGCAATACCTCAACAAATGCTGGCTTTTGCACCTAACACTAGTAACAGTCCAGTCACAGATTTCTCAAAAACAAGCTAAAACATAGACTCAGCAGATCAAAGCATGTGTCCATTGTCTTTTGGTTCATCTGAGATTAGCTCAGGCCCAGTGAACTCAGTGGCATTTGTACACAGAACTGAGGAATAGCTTTCTCTTGATGCATTATCAGACTTTATTAAGTAACAATGGTTTTCCAAAATTCTTCAATAAAGATATATTTATCACAGCAGCATTACAGTTTCTCATGCATTGCCTTTTGAGAGATTGAAGGTCATGCACACATTCAACACTGGTTTCTTTTCATAATATTATGTACTGTATATGGTGAAGGGCCTAAATGGGCCTCATTTAGCGTAAAGTGATGACACAGGACCCATCCTTGGAAGGACTGAGCCTTTGGTGGATGCTGCTTTTATAGCCAGTCATGATACCCCACCTGTCACCAGGTCACATGCTTATTATTGATTTTTTCATTGTGGTATAACTTGAATATTCTTTAAACTTCCAGTTCTTATTATGTTTATTTGTTTAATCTTATTCTTATCTTTATTTGGGTATGTCTAAGGCATCAAATTAAACATTCATTGATACAATCAAGTTAGTCAGCCAAACACTTAAATGTCATTTCTTTGAATTTTTGTCAGTTAAATAGAAGTTCAAAATAATTTTTTTGCAGATGTTGCAGATTTTTTTTATTGCCTTTTACAAAATGTCTTATTTTTGTTTGTATAAAACATGGTACAAAACATACAATGTTAATATGCAGTTTTTTAGAATAATACTCATTACTAATAACAATACCATGTCTAACTCTTTATTACAAGAATAACTATTATTCCAGTCCTCCATGCAAAAACAATTTCTTCACAATATGGTTGAAAGGGTATTTATACGGCAGTGTTTGATACACTTTCATCAAAGAATACTAAATCTGTTTATTTCGACCCATATTGATGGACAGAGGAAATGACAAATGCCTCCAGGAACGCAGAGCTTTCCCTGAATGTTGATGACTAGAAATTTATCTCTGAAACAGACTTGCTGTTTGAGTGTTGGAATGGATGGGCCAGACTGAAAATAATTGAATGAAAATAATTCTTTGAGCATAAATCCCAGGATTACATGAATACAGATTCAGTCTAAAAAGTAGCTTGAGCCCTTCTGTACCCAGTACATCTGACTTTAAAGGACAGCAGGAAAATGATCTGGAGGAATATGTATCCAGTCAAGCTGTCTGGGTGATAAAGATTTTCCGCAACACATTGCCATGAGAGACTGCGGGTAGCTGTAATCCTCTTTAAAAGTAGAGTTCATTTATCTTCTTTCAGGTTCTTTTTTCCCCTTTTTTTCTTTTCTGGTGCAGGGGGATTTGGAATTGTGTGTTGGACAGACAAGATAGATTATTGGGGTTTTGCTTTCTGCCGAGGACATAACCTAATAGTGGCTACTTGCAAAGACATGAAGCCTAAAAATGTAATGTAAATAGGTAGATTTATATCGCACATTACATGCACTTTTTATTCATATTTTTTTTATATGGAATTACACAGTTTATGCTGAGAGAAGTATACAATGATCTCTTTGTTTCCTATACACTATAGATTTTGATGGCATGGCTGAAATAAATGTGAGCTTTGGCTTGTTTTCCTAGCATTAGGGTTGTAAGAGCAATAAGAATTTTAAGGGAGCTCTATGTTCTGACAACAACTGACACATTCGATATGTATCTTGGAAAGTAGAGCATGCTTCAAAAAACAAGGCAGAGGCAGGCTGTTGATACTATGAGGAATAAAACCCTGCCAAATAATACAGCTCTGGGCTACATCAGTGTGCGATTGGAACTTGCCACTGGCTATTTCTTGAAAGGTCAAGCATATCCATGCTCACTGCTGAAGATGTGTGCAGTGACGCTGACACAAATTCTGATATGAGAACCTTGAATTACACAGCAGAGTCCTGTCTGCAGGCTAGCAGAATCTGCTTTCACCATCCACTGCTGTACAAAAATATGTGGCTGACTATAGCAGTGAGGACCAGAGTAACATTTGGGCTGATGTGCTAGAGAGCCTGTTTGTCAAATAATTATTGTATGCCCTCAACAGCATATGTAGATTACATAAATAATTAAGTACAGTCACCACATGTTCTCCTTATTCTCCTTATCACCTTATTAACACGATGAGATTAATTCTAAACCATAACACCTGATCAGCTGATTTTGTCTCCAGGACAATTACAAAGCTTCTATGTATTAAAATGAAACAATGAAACACAAAAGCCAGTGTGTTACATCGATTTTACCATTGTTGAGGGATGTTTCAAGGCATGAAACAGAAAGGAATACAATATAATAAATATAATACTGTTCAATAAGTTAAGAAATGTATTTTTCATGTTTATGACTCTCAAATATACAACACTGTGCAAAAGTATTTAACACTGCAGACATGTGTATTTAAATGTATTTATCTGGGCAGTGAGCCTTTACTGGTTAAAAACCACACAGACATAGAAGATAAAATAGTTACAAATAATAAACAGTCTATTTGGATTTTATGTTTGTGAGTGGTTAAGTATATAATGCATTTTCAGATTACATCAGTATTGAGTTCAAGTCTTAAAAATTCAAACAAGAAATCTTATAGGATTTCAAAATTAGTTTTAAACATTTTTTGTGACCACTTAAGACTTTTCCCCATTAGTGTGTATGTTTATGTTTAAGTATGCCACTACTGTGCTGCTTTTATAACAGAATGCAATACTTTTAACATTATATACAACTTTATGTATAGTATAACTTTACATAAAATATGTTTTAATCATAATGTTTTTAATCATAATTTAATGATAACCTTTAAACCAACAAATCATAGAACAAAGTTACATGCCAGCAACAAACATTTGGGACACTTAAAAAAAAAATACTATATTTAGTCACAATTAACACAAAGCTCTTCAAGAACCTCATAAGATTTTCTTTGGAGAGTCTCTTAAAGATTTGTATGACCAAACTGCACTCAGGCAGCTACAGCAACCACCCACTAGCTATTGATTAATATAAAGTGTGCATGTCCAATAACTGCAGAGACATCACTCTGATATGGAGATATAATGAGCTGCATCACTCACTCTATATCATAACTAATGGATCTGTTTCTTTTCTGTCCAAACATAAGACACAAGTTTGTTTTTAAGTAATTAAAATGTATTTATATTAATTAATCTATGAGCTAAAGGTAATAATAAAACATAGTAATGCTTTTGCAATGGACATTTGTCTTATGTTATATGGTCAAATTTCAATCTTAAAATATGAAATATTTATAGGAATTCTCTCTAGAGAGTAGTATCAAAGCTAGCGTAGAGAGAAGAGCAAGCTACTGCACCTACCATGTGTGGGAGGATCTTATTCAGCATTCAACTGAGTAGAATTTTATCTGCAACATTTTGCATGATGCTTTATTCTGTGACAAAAAGCTACATTCTTAAACTTTAAGATGCTGAAATGGTACAGTGGTGTTACTAAAGAACCTCTAAATAATTTACAGGCTCTATATCAATTAAAGGTCTTTCCTAGAAATTTACATTGAAGCCAATAAACTTCACTTTTAAGAGTTTATCTTTAGTTCTCATTACTCATGTATGTGATGCAGGGCACTGCTTTTCCTAGAATTTACATTCAAGTGAGTGAAAGTGACTGTTTGTCATTGTGAACACACTCAAGCACTCAAGCAAATTGTGTTCTCTGCATTTAACCCATCACACATGCACACATGCAGCAGCGGGCAGCTATCAACAGCGCCCAGGGAGCAGTGTAGCAGGACAGTACTATGCTCAAGGGTACCATAGTAGTGCCTGAGCTGGGGCTGGAACCTGCAGCCTTCAGGTTACAATGGCAGGTTCAAATCCCGGCCCGGGCAGCACTGAGAAAGGTATCATCCCATTGCAATAGGTTGTGAAATAAAACCTCATCACTCACATATGATGCATTTTAAACTAATCAGTCATAACATTAAAACCACCTGTCTAATATTGTGTAGGTCCCTCTCATACTGCCAAAACAGCTCTGACTGTGGTGCATTATGTGTTCTGACACCTTTTATAATAGCCAGCATTAACATATTGTGCATTCACTTCCCAGAAGCATCAGTGAATCTTGGGTGCCTATGATGCTGTCATCAATTTATAAGTTGTCTTTCCTTGGATCAATTTTGGTAGGTACTAACTAATGCATACCTGGAACACTCCACAAGAGCTGCGGTTTTGGAGATGCTCTGACTCACTCATGCCCTTGTCAAAGTGGTTCAGATCCTGAATCTCGCCCATTTTTCCTGCATCGTGCACATGAATTTCAAGAATTGACTGTTCACTTGCTCCCTAATATATCCCCGCCGACAAGTGCCATTGCAATGAAATAAGGCAGCCAGTGTTATTCACCTTACCTGTCAGTAGTTTTAATGTTATGGCTGGTGTAGGTTGTAATGATATACCCTGCTCTCCATAAAAATTGTTTTACAGGGAGTAATATTTTCAGTAAATATTTTCTGTAAATTTATGGTCTTTCTGAGTGCAGTACAAAAGAATATAGGCCCTCAGATACTGGCAGACATTAAAAAAGTCTTTTTGGTGTTCCTTGCAGCTGATACCGAACTAATGTATCTCATCTTTACAACCCCACTTACAGCACCTTACTTCTTATTCAGCACAACCACTGCTGTGCCTGCAAACACTTACAGTGGCAAGGTGATAAATTACCCAGCTATTTAATGTAAAGAAGAGCATGAAGTACAAGCCAAACAATCAAGTGTTCATGTTGAACAATTCTTTAGCCCAATGGAGGATAGAATAAAGTAGTAGAAGAAGGAGTGTGTACTAATATACACAATGTAGAATGCTAATACTAATAATAATAAAAATAAAAGAAACATGAATTACATTTAAATAAAATGCAACATAAGTGTAATTGTATTTAAAACCTCCAAACAGGTTTTGTCATCAGCAACTATTAGCCTTAAAATGTAATGACTTGAGGACCCTGGTGCACAGAGGAAATCATGTATGCAGATCATGTAAGGGGTCTCAAGTGAACAGAGCCGCCAAAATTAAACATTCGGTTGAAGCAGCACTGATATGTTCCTCCATAACTAAAGCAAAGCCCCAGTGGCCTCCTTCGTCCCCTCTCTCTCAGAGCAGAATGACCTAATGTTATAGGTTACATTTAATTAAAGAGGGTGGGAAATGAAGGCAATGCCATAAAGGAGTTTTGAGGCAAGAACGTATGTGATGTTTTACCTTGTATTTGGTCCATGCTCTGTGATCAACATGGCTGTGTTTGTGGCAAAACATCAGAGCCACCTCAGGATGCTTTCATATGTCTGGATGTGATCCTTGCGGCTTGTAAATATCAGCAAGATCACCCGCCCTTGACAGCTGTCCAGAGAGATATACTAATGTATTCTGTATGAGAATCACCTTTCTGAACTCGAATAGCATAGTTCCATCTCTCTGTACCGTAAACACACCAGATCACAGGGAATAATTCTCCTTGGCTAAAAATAGCACGGGTGCGAACTCTGTAATTAATCTAATTTGAACTGCCGTATGCTCAGACCTGACTTACGATGGCAGTACACGTCTGCCCTTGGAGGGGAGGACACGAGGGTGGATTCTGCTTCACATGCTGTTTTCTGGGGACATAGTTCGTAAGGCCACCGATACCACTAACACAGCCTTCAGTGAGATTTACTAAGTAATTACTGCTTTAGTACCAGAGCAAACTCTAGAGGCAATGCCTCTATGTTTTATTGAAGAGATAACTTTTTCTTTTTATAATAGTTTAGCAGATGTAGCTGTTAATAACATGCTGGATGTGGTAATTAAAATCAGCACATAATATTGAGTTTAACAACAAACAATAAAGTTTATAGACTTACTATAAACTAAATTTAACATTTATTAGTGTCCTTCCAGATTAATCAGACAAGATAAAACCAAATCAAAGATGCTGACATTTCTGAAATTAATCTTACTTAATGCAGTGAAAAACGTAATGAATTTAATGTACGTGTGTGATTCAAATTTACAGATTTTCTAGATGAACTGGCAAGATATTATATTCGTCTTTCTGTTTTCTTTCAATCTGCAATAATTATATTAATATACATATTAGAACCATGTCTATTCAAATGGCAGTGCAGTGGTTATAGATGTCACTCAGGGTCAATGGTTTTGTGCAGTTTTAAAGTAGGGATACGTGAAATATCATAATCATATCAGTACTGGCAGATAATTGCTTTAACAAATTATTGCCAGTGGACAAACAGTTTTCACCAAAATTTTAAACTGGAGTTGGGTAATTTGATTATATATAATATACATAATATTTATTTTTCTGTCATCTGATTAGTTGGAACAGACAAAAGAAAGTCAGCAGTGTCATATTTACACAAAGTATCAAAAACGGCAAATGACTTTTATTCACCATTTCATAAACTGCACCACACTAAACCAAATGAACTAAAATGAATTATGCTCTCCTATGAATGAAACATGCACTTGTTCAGTGTCTTTCAGTACTGATGATATTCATGATAAGCTTGGAAAATCATGTTGTGACATAAGGTAATTTATTACAATAATGATAAATACTGTCATATTGCCCTAATCTGTTTTAATCTCCATTTGTTGTGCTCTGGAGAAGCTGAAAGTTTAGGCGGTGCTGGGTTACTGCACTAATATGTCTGCCTTTTATACATTTTGCTGCATTTAATAACCCTTCAGGAATATATGGCACATTTTTCTGTTGTGCTAGTCCAGGTAGATTTAGTTTCAGTTTCTTCATTTAACAAATGCTTATGCACTGGCATTGCCACTGGCAGATATGTGCAAAGAATATAGTGAGTATGAGCACTGGCCCATATTTTCATATTGGTGCATCCCTACTTGAAAGTTATGCTTCACCAGAACTTTTCTGCTAGTGAACAGGACTTTGTAGAATGGGGACCGGACTTATAACTTGTTAAATGTCAACAGTGGATTTGCTCCATGAAGGGCGCCAAAATAACAGTTTTGGATTGTTTGCCACGGGTCTGAGGGATTACTGTGATGCTTCACAATAGCATGTAATCTACCAGTCTGCAGGGAGAGTAGCTCTGAATTAACATTATCAGAGTGCTGGGAAGAAGCCAGATCCTGTGTAAAGTCAGTGTCTATTGAAAAAAGAGGAAAGTTTGTATAAAAAAAATGGTAAGCTGCCCCCTTTGGAATACTCTGGTTCTCAATCCACTTATTTACGGAGTTTAGCTCTAATGGTTTTAATTTGAGCCCTGACAAGTGTGAAGGAAAGAGATATGGAGTATCGCTCATTTCCAACTGGGCTGTGTCAAACAAATATGTTATTGCATCTTTTCTCCAAATAGCATTGACTCCACACTTTACACAACCTTTCATCAAACAACATGCCTAAATTCTAGTGTGGATAAGGGAGCTATTTGAAAGGTGCAGTAAGCCCCAAAGTACCTACAGGCAGTACAGCGTACTAAGTGGACATTCCCATTCCACTACATGCTATGGCTATGGTATCACTGTCAGTCAGTGCAGATCATATTGTCATGCTTTAATGTTTGTTAACCCTTTAGAATTTTCTATATTTCAGCATTAAATATAACCAAATACTTTATTAGATTTTTACAAAAAATCTTACTAAAATATTTTACTAAGCCATTATTTTTTGAAGAAAATGATCCAATATTACATGTTTGTGAGTGCCAAAAATAAGAGAATCTTTGCTTTCAGTATGTGAATCCCTACTAACTAAAGGTTACCATTAACTGTTGATCTGTCATGCACATTGGCTTGAATGAATATGAGCCCATTCCTTCATACAGAACAGCTTCAACAGTTGGTGTGTTTTCTCACATGAAGACGATCAGGACTTTGACTTTATTCATTTTTAACAACTCTTTGAAAGAACAAATTGTGTGCTTAGGGTCATTGCCTTGCTGCATGTCAGTTTAATGTCAGTCCTGACATTTTCATTTATCACTGGTATAATTCAGAACTCATTGTTCCATCAGTGATGACAGGCTGCCCTGGCCCAGATACAGTAAAACACAGCCAAACCATAATTCTACCATCACCCTTTTTACAGATGGTATAACATTCTTGTGCTGAAATGTATTACTTGTCATTTAAAACAAAAAAGGTTTATTCTGGTCTCATCTGTCCACAAAATATTTTCTCAACAGCCTTCTGGCTTGTCTATGTGATCCTTCTCCTTGCAGCCCTGCCATGTATGCCATTATTGGCCACTGTTTATTTACTGTGGAGTCATGAACTTTAACATTATCCCATTTGAGAGAGGCCTTTGGTTGCTTCGTGATGTTATGGGCTATTAAATACCTTACTCTTTGAGTGATCTTTGTAGGTCAAGCACTTCCTGAGAGGATATATATATATATGTATGTGTATACTATATATTTGTGTCTGTGTGTGTGTGTGTGTGTGGAAACCCACTTACACCTGAATTTTAATGTCAATTGATTGGAAACACCTGACTCTAGAGGCTCGCATAATTTTGGTTTTCTTTGATATATAATATTGGATCATTCTCCTTAATAAATGACTGACCAAGTGTACTATTTTGCCTTATTTGTTTGTGTGTTCTCTTTATTTACTTTAAAGACTTGTGTGAATATTGGTTGATGTTTTAGGTTATATGTATACAGAAATATAAAAAAATCAAAAAGATTCACATACTTTCAAGCACTGTAGGTCAGTTAAGGTGTCAATAATAATAGCATGGACAGATCTATCAAACTTAGAGAGTGTTAAGCCCAGTTCTCACTGACAGTTCTTATACATCATACAGCAAAGCTACAGCAGACAGATGTACTTATTACTAGGTTCAGTGAGGGACATCTAATGCACCAAATACCATAGCGCTGTCTTTGCTTCTTCACAGGTTGATTTTGAGCAGTTACTCTAGGATGAGCTCCAACTGCTCAGATGAGTTTTTCCAGGCCACAAACCATGCGGAACAGACCTTCCGCAAGATGGAGACTTACCTGCAGCACAAGCAGCTGTGTGATGTGCTCTTGATAGCTGGAGATCATAAAATCCCTGCACACAGGTTGGTATTCTACCACCATACCAAAATTTCACTCCCAGTTCTTCCAACTGCAAGTAAAACAGATGTGTGAGTGAAAAAGAATATATTTACCCTGAGCATCGCTTAATTTTTCAAATGCCTTATGCATATATGCAGCACTTCTTTACTTCTGTACTTAGCTGCTTGAGCTTATGCAATAAAAAAGTAATGATCTGCAGACAGTACATCAGCCTACCACAGCAACAGTTTGAGTTTAGCTTGAAAGTGTTTACCCATAGACACAATTAGCTTGTGGTTTTGATGTTACTCAGTAGGAGAATGCTCTCAGAAGTCAAGCTTCACTGAGCATCTCAATGTGGCATTGAACTCAATCAGGGTCTCTCAGTCTCTGCATGATTTAGCCTGGTGAAAATAACTATTGCACTACACACTAAGGTGTGATTAATGCCTCTGACATAAACACATAGCAAGATAGAAGAGCCTTTCTTGTGAAGACAGCCTGTGTGTATACTAAACCTTTTTGTTTAATGTTTTTTTTCCTTTACTGGCAGACTTGTCTTAAGTGCAGTTTCCGACTACTTTGCTGCCATGTTCACCAATGATGTGCGGGAGGCAAAACAAGAAGAGATCAAAATGGAAGGTGTTGATCCGGAAGCACTGAGATCATTAGTTCATTTTGCATACACTGGTCAGTGCCTATGTCTGTTCATCTTTCAGGGCATCTTTAGTATACCCTTATGCCACAAAGGGTTATTTGATCAATGCCATAAACTAGTTTTGGTTCCCAATTTTTGGAATCATGCTTGCAAAAGAAATGTGTGAGTGTAAACAATATTTTAAAGCATCTTAACACATGTAAAAGTCTTCAAATTTGCCTTAACAACTATGCACTGAGTAAGTGGTTCTCCTATGGCATTGTGCAACAAATCCTTTCTGTCAGCATTATTTTTAAAAGTGCAAAGGAAAAGGTTACAGTATTTGTTTATTGTAAGTAAATATCATTAACTGTATCATTAATGCAATACTCGATTGTTATTAATATAGTAAATGTATCTACACAAAATAGCTTATGATAATGTGATCAAATTTAATTAAGAAGGTTATATTGGAAAGATTTTATAAATCTTTGGGAGCCATATATGAGCATTATAGAAACTAGAAACAGGGATTATCTATAGATGTGTAGAATATAATTTCTTAATTTTACTTATTTACTTCACTTCATCTCTCGTTTCCTCTTACCTTATGGGTATTTCAGTGTTGTCATTTGAAAATGTTATTTGGTTTTATACTTAAGTGTAATTTATGCAAGTTTAATGTGTATATGTGTGAGCAATGTTGGAATGTTTGTGCGGTATAAAAAAAGAAAATTCAATAAAATGTTCAAATAAAAAAAAGAAGGTTATATTGAGAACATTAAGCAGTGGTTCTATATGGCACCAAAAGGGATTGGAGTACTGTTATAAGATAAACACAGGAATACTAAAGATTACCAGCAACCCAAAGAGTTTACAGCTAGACATCCTCTTATTTAGCCCCTGCATATGAGTTTAGGAGTCAAACAAGCTTCTCTGTCACTACCTTCTAACAAGAGAAAATGTCAAGACTCACTGCTATTTTGTCTATCCATGCAGACTGAGGGATGCAGCATCTCTGACACAGCTGCTAGATTTTTTTTCAGTCAACAAATCCTCTTCGGCACAGGGTGTTAACAGGGCTTCTGAGATGTTCCACTTTTTTTCTCCAACTTCACAGGTGTCCTTGAGCTAAAGGAAGAGACGATCGAGAGCCTATTAGCTGCAGCATGTCTTCTCCAGCTGTCACAAGTTATTGAGGTCTGCTGCAACTTTCTAATGAAACAACTGCACCCGTCCAACTGCCTGGGGATACGCTCGTTTGCTGATGCTCAAGGGTGCATGGATCTGTTGAATGTGGCCCACAGCTACACCATGGTAGGAATACTGCTGTACATGAAATAGCCATAATAACAGTTATTAAAAGAATTACTAATTGCACCCCTAGTATATTTGCATAACGTTTTGAAAACAAAACTAATATGATAGTATTTTTGCTATTTGTGCTTTTACATGTTCCAAGCTATGTAACTGCAAAACGCAGTCATGCAAAAATGTATTAATATAACACATTATGTATAACAATATTACCAAGTACACAGCCATGCAATCTCATTTGCAGTGGAATGAGTCATGAAGTGCTGTCATTTTAAACATATGATGTCACATTTGCCAGAAGCCCAAACTGTAAGTGTTATTATTGTGAAATTGAAGCATCTAGGAAAACAGCTCAGACACTAAGCAGTAGATCATGCAAACTCACAGAGCAGGGTTGCTGAGTGCTGCACAATTGTGCATTGGCAGCTCCATTAAATGGGTTTTCAATGGCCAAGCAGCTGCACATAAGCCTAAGATCACCGTGTGCAGTGCCAAGCATTGGCTAGAGTGGTCTAAAGAACACTCCAACTGGTCTCTGGAGCAGTGGAAACAGGTCAGCACAGAGCCCTTACTTTAACCTAGTTAAACCCCTTGGGGCAAATTGGATATGTTGATTATTAACCTCCATATTAATGCTTATGGTTTTGGAATGGGATATACAACAAGCATATATAGGGGTGATGGTCAGGTCTTCACATTATTTTGGCCAAATAGTGTATGTAGAGTTGGGCAGTATGATAATATTTATAATTATAATGATAAATCACAATATGTCAATATACCTTCTGAGCATATTCTGATGCAGAGGACACTTACAATGTGCACGTATCATTAGATTATCATTAGATCAATTAATCTTGTTGAAATGAATTTAAGTGTAATGTACTCACCATTTCAACACAACTTTTAAAAGTTGCACTACTGGCTCTTTTTTGTCCATTCCAACATCTGTTCCATCATATAACATATGGTATATTGACGCATCTCACAAAATGACTAAGGCTGTTAGACAAAACAAAAACAAAATTAATTATGATTAGATGTATTATTTTCTTTAGTTGATCATAATTAAATGTATTTGTGTGCTCATATTTGACTCCAAAGAGAGATTTTTCCCTTTTAAAAAGATTAATTTATTAATCTTTCATTTTCTTATAAGAAAATTAATAAAAGAAATTTTTCATAAGAAGCGTTAAGAGCAGACAAAACAAGCTTCATTAGAATGAAGAAAATATATCACTGTCAATAAACCTGAACATCAAATGATTTCCATAGAGTGACTGTAGTTTTCAATTTGTATCACTGACATCCAGTGAAAGCAACAATGGCTCCTTGTTTCAACCAGTCAGTGCATAGCTTCTGGCTCTCACTCTCCTTTATACAGTGGATGCACTTCAGGGTCACAGTAGCTTTCCACTATGTTATTTCTTGTTAGTTTGCAGGTCACTAATTCGACAAACATTTAACGTGTTTAAAATCTAGTTATTAAAAGAGACACTAAAAGCTATGCATTTTTTAAAAAATTCCTATTAAGTGATTTTGGAGGCTCTGAACAGACCTCTTGATGTGTGAAAAATGTAGGAAAAGCTGCAAAGGTGCAATACATTAAGTATTCTCGGGGGGCTTTAGGATCCACTGCACCACATTTGTGAGATGTCATGGCTCTGTCAAAGTGCGGAAACAACTGAGGAAGATTGCTGTTATCTCCTGAAGGACATCTGCACAGGCTGTTTACATAGGGCTTCCCAGATCAGCGAGGTTAATCTAATCACAGAGCGCAAGCAGGGAAACTTCCTTTTCAATCACTTCAGTAATGGACATGGGGTGACCAGAGCTTCCTGGTCTACAATCCGTTCAGTCCAGATTGAAAAGCTCTATTTTGATAAGGCTGTTTTTCCTCTTTTCTCTGTGCAAACACGACATCCTGTCTCTTTGTAAGGGACTCACAGTGCACCAGTACGCTAAGCACTATTCTGTTCCATGTCCGAGTTTGAGATATCACCGGGATTTATCGGCCTCAAAGTGGGGATACCTTTGAAAATGGCATTGTGTCTGCTATGTTCCTGCAAAGAGAACAGAGAAATTTTGTGGCCACTTACTGATAATGGGAAAGAACTAATAGCACAAAAGCATACTACCTCCTCAGGCTGTTTGTTTTCACTTGATTAACCCACCACCCCATTCACTTAAGTAGTCTCAGGATCCAATCCTTCATATTAAGCCTTTTTCAAATCAATGTTGCAAGCATCCACTCAACACCTTACTTTAAGTGCATCCTTAAAATATCTGCCTCAAAGTGGCTCTTAAATCAGTGTTTGTGTTTAAACAGTATTAATGTGTTTAATTAATTCCAAAAGTGAGTGTGTTAATAATTGCAAAGAATGAATCTGCATCAGTGTCACACCATAAAGAAAGCGTGACTAAAATCTATATTGAGGAGTAGCTGGGGAAAAAATCAATGCATGAAGCTAATTTCATTCAGTTTCTGAGCTAAACCTCCAATGGATGGCTTTAGATGATGCACAGCTACTTGAACCTAATTAATGATCAATACCATGTTTGGAGCTTTTATTCATTACATATTTACATCAAAAAGAAACACAATGGATGTAAAAAATAAGCACTTGTATGTGTTGTAAGTGATGAAGAAGTATATCAAAGGTATTAAATCGTTCACATAAAGCATTGAAAAGCAGTGTTTAAAAGGGCAATCTCAGATGCCCTTGAAATGACAACCAAGCAGATGATTACATGAGATGAAGAAAAAAAAATACATAAAAGGTCCATTTGCTAGATCTAGAGCATATCAGAACAAGTATTTTTTGTTATTGATGACTACACTATTCAATGTCAATGTGACTTCACCTTTAAGAAATAGGACAATAAGTGCATAATGGAAATCAGCCCTGGATAAATGTCTTACTGAGGTTCAGTACAATATATATATTTATGAGGCATGTGCTATAAACTAGATACTGCAGCTTAAATTTGACTTTGGTGGTAATTAAGTATCATTGATCTTTCAGGAACACTTCCTGGAAGTCATTCAGAACCAAGAGTTTCTTCTCCTTCCTACAATGGAAATAGTGAAACTACTGGCCAGTGATGACATCAATGTTCCAGATGAAGAGACAATTTTTCAGGCACTGATGATGTGGGTGCGTCATGATGTGCAACACCGACAAAGAGATCTGGGAGTGCTACTTGCGTATATTCGTCTACCCCTTCTGCCTCCTCAGGTTTGCTTATGATACCCTGTTCATAGTGGGACACAGCATTTCAGAAATGTAATGCAGTCACTCAGTGCAAAGGAACATATGACATTTTTTGCAGAATGAAAATTTTGCTTTTAAATGGCTTTTAGAGCTTTTAGCATAGCAATATCCTCTGGGACTATGTTTAAATAATAAAGTAGTGAGAATTTAATTAAGTGTATTACCATGCAATGAGCATATTATTTAATTATTTCTGAACCAAGATAGTTGCTGCTGAATGATGATAATACTCATTATTCTCTAGCTTCTTGCTGACTTAGAAAACAACAAGATGTTTTCTGAAGATCTGGAATGCCAAAAGCTCTTAATGGAGGCCATGAAATACCATTTGTTGCCAGAGCGCCGCCCCATGTTACAGAGCCCAAGGACCAAACCACGCAAATCCACTGTTGGAGCACTTTATGCAGTAGGAGGAATGGATGCCTCAAAAGGTTTGTTGCTGCTTTCAGTGTCCTATGGCAAAACAAAATGTCAAGCTATTCACTGATTAAATTTAAAAATAAGGCCACATCAGATTTCATTTAAGGCAATATAACTTAAGGCAATATAAAATATAACACCGACCAGCCGTAACTTCAGCAACTGCTGTGTAATCACACAGAAGCACATATTGTACTGATCTAACAGATTTAATGCAGACTTTTGTGGACGAGCCCTCATCAGCTGGTCATCTGCTATATATAACTTCAAACCTCCCCACCCCAACCCTCCAAAAAAAAATAAAAAATACAAATAACAACCAAAAAACCCCTGCACTTCAAGGTCTCTGAGCGTTTCAACGACGCAACGTATGCAAACTAGACGTGGTTGGGTATTGTGTGTCGCCGTCACGCAAACTAGCGGCACTTGTTGGACGGGGGTCTTGCTGTGGATAGTTTTGAGTTCCGGGGTAATTTTGTTTGTTTTCAGTGCTTGTTTGTGCACGGGACGGAGTGCAGATCGCTAAGAAAATTAATCACTGGAGCGGGCCTCGTTTCTCCGTCTTCAGGAAAGTTGACAGTGTTTCTCTTTCCATTCGAGTTAGATAAATAACGCCAAGCATTGTATCCTGGCCACTGTGCGTATTCCAGTTCGAGCTTCAGTAGCTTCAAGTAGATCAAGTCTACTGCTTCATGAAAGCCACATACTGACCAGAGTGATACCTTAAAGGTCTATATCACATGGACAAACAAAATGGTACTATTTGTGAGAGATATATTAGGCTAGGCTGTTAGACAAAAGCCATGTAAAAATTGAGTGTTTTGATTCACATAAACTCAAGTCTGTTTGCGATTGCTTTACGACTTGGTTTTAGACAAATGTGTGACTGTAATTGGGATATACACTTTCACTACACATTTGCCTCAAACTTCCATTGGAAATTTTTGGACACCAAAATGTCGATGTGCGTGATCGATTTTGCTAAATATAGTAGATTCCATTGCTGGTTGAACCGTTTCTTTATGAGTGTAATACTGTGAACCAACGGAAAGCAGTTTTAGTCTGATTATGACTCTAACAGATTATTCAACATGAAAAACTATTAGCTGGTCTAGCTTCCAAAAGGTGAAACTTGAAAAAAATGTGTTTATGCTTTCAGGATCTACGACAATAGAGAAGTATGACCTTCGCACTAACACTTGGATCCAGGTTGGCATCATGAACGGCCGAAGGCTTCAGTTTGGTGTGGCTGTCATCGATAACAAGCTCTATGTGGTAGGGGGAAGGGACGGCCTCAAGACGTCCAACATGGTGGAATGTTATGACCCAATCACTAAAGTCTGGTGCACCATGCCACCCATGTCAACCCACAGACACGGGCTAGGTTTGTTTTTCTGGCCTCTTTCATTAGTATTTCTTCTTACAATTTTACCACCATCAACTGTGTAATAGGAGCCTTACTCACTGCATGCAATACCAGCACTTCAGAGCATAATTTCTTTCCTTTGGGGAAATGAAAAAAAAAGATAATGTTGCTGACTCACAAGGAATGAAATATGGAGCTAAAAAGCCAATATAGAGTCTCTTTGTGGGCAGGAAACATACTGTATTTTTCCCTTATCACTGCAGAGCTAAGTGTCTTCCTGTTAGCCCACTCAAGCTCGTCCATTAAACACAGATGACTCATTCAAAATGTGTTTTGACAGTTCTAACCATAGCTTGTTCCACAGAAAATAAGTAAAACATATAGAATATACATAAATAAATATAAAATAAATAATAGTTGAGAAAGATAAATTCCAAGCAATACATGCCCAAGGTCAGTCTTAAATTTGGAGAAAAAAAAACTGGGATGGAGGCATGTTTACCGTTGTGTTATTTCACCTTTCTCTTTAATTATGTAATCCTTTGGGAACTGATAAGACTTTTTGTAGGATGCTTGTCCATTCTTGCATGTTACAAGACTTCAGCAGTTTAGCAGTCTATGTTCACCATTGGGTGATTCACCACTTCATGATGCGCCATAACATTTTACCAATGGTACCTTCGCATTTAAGCAAATCACCGCTTTGAGCACTGATGCACCCCAATACCCTGAAGGATGTAGACTTTAACATGTTTTGCTAATGACAGTTCATTATCATCCATTTTGTTTTTGGCACAGGGTACTTAACATTTGTTTTTCCAGGAAACAAGCTGAAACAAGGGTCATGTAACCACACCACAACACAGCAGTTCCCACTGTGTTTTTGTCCAGCTGAGATGAACTCAAGTCTGGAGAACTGTGTAGAATTCATGTATGGCTTTCTCTTTGTGTAATTGAGTTTCAGTTTGCATTTCTTGATGCAACTGCAGATGGTGTTAAGTGAAAAACCTGGTTTTCAGAAGTATTCCCGAGCCCATGTGGCTATATTTATCACAATAGCATGACAGATTCCCGTGCAGTTCCTTTTGAGGGCTTTGAAAGTCGTGAACGTTGAACAGTAGTTTCTTCTCTTGTCCTACATGGATGGATTTCTGTTGATTCCCTGAGTATATATATTTTTGAACGGATTGACAATTCTCTTGTGAAGTCTAGCGCAACGTGGTGATCCACAACCTTTCTTTGCTTGCAAAGACAGAGCCTTTGGTGAATGCTCCTTTTTATGATACCCTCACCTGTTACTAGTTCATCTGCTTATTGTGGAATGTCATGGTACAGCTTGATTATTCTAAAATAATGTCTCATATTTTGCGTCAACTTTTTTTGAGTGTGTTGAAAGGTCATTAGGTTCAGAATTTGGTAATACTTACAAAATCCAATTACATTGGGCAGCCAAAACTTTAAGAGTCATTTCTCTGTATGTTTTTATGTAATAAAGCTTCAAAAAATGTATAAATTGCTGATTTTTGTTTTTTGGACTGGATTTTGCATTGGATTTCTTAAAAGTTCAAGATAAATACAATAAAGGCAAGATAAATACAAGATGTTAGTCATGCTAACTATGTGCATTGCAGACAAAATAACAAGAAATGCAAACTTATCAGTACTGCACGGGGCAAAAAGAGCAACGTCTAGACCATGCTGTTTTCTATTTCTATATATCTATATATATCTTTATCAATATCTATTGCTCTTATGTGGCCATTCAAGAGTCAGTGGGGTAAAAAAGTAAAGTGGCTACAAGGTTATATTCCCTTAGTCACTCAGCAACATGTGGGAAGATTAGAGACTATATTTGGAAGATGGTAGTAGTTTGGAGTCACCAAGTCTTAAAATGTTTTAACAACCACCCCCATGCCAACAAATTCTTTGGAAGACATGCTAGGTTGAGTTAGGTGAACTGTATGCATGGTTCTAGATCATGTGGTATTCCCTTGTTGTGTTGGTAAAAATACAGTTTACAGAGTCCAGAATGTGTTAAACAGTCTTTAATTAGTGGTAAAGGTGATAGTACAGTAGCACAGTATTGCACAGGCTTATTAAATCTCTTGACCTTCTGTTGGTGTCATCAATATGAATCTCTATGTGGTCGTTTCTTAATGATCCACAACTTTGGATCAACTTTGGTACTTACTCATACCTGTACTTACTATGAGTAAGTACTTTCAGAAGACTTTCGATTCTTAGCTGATTCGAAGCTCTCAGAGCCTTATGGTACCATGACTGATAATCTCCATGCCTACGTGCAGCTTTCTACGCACATGCGTGCCAGGGCCATGTCCCCTACCAGCCTTTCCAACAATCACTAATGTGGCACTTTCACTGGAACTGGGTTTTATGGTCAGATTAAAAAAAAACCTTTTTGGGTAGAAATACTCAAGGTGAGGTTGCCATAAAATCATGGAGTTATACAGGAAAGAACCTAATGCCAACTTTTAAAAATGTAGTGCTCATGGAATCAAAGTTTTAAAAATGCACATCCCAGACCCCTGACCTTAATCCCACCAAAAATGTGTTACACAACGTAATAAATGCAGGCAGTGCACCACTATTTGTAACATAAGTTTTGGTTCTTCAACATTTTTTTTCAAATAAATGTTAGGTGATTTTCATATTTTCACGGTGGGATTAAAGTTTTTTTTTTATTTACCCATTTCTACCAGGGAAGCCAATTTTATGCTAAGTTTGAAGAAAACTGACTGTAGTGTGTTTTAGTGTAATTTACTGTACTTTAATAAAATCAAAGCTCAGCGTTTGCACCATGAAGTCTTCAAAACATGGCAATATCAGAGTCATTTAAAAATATTGGACAAGGGGCCATTTATACGTCGAGAGCCAAAAAGCAACAGTCGGAGATTTATAACAGATGCATGAGGAATCTCTTTTTGCAGAGGTGGTCGCAAGATGCGGCATGAATACATAATGCATTCTCTAGTGTCTCAGTGCTTCTGTCCTCAGGGTCCAGCCACTGGGAAATTTATTCATCTCCTGGTGCTTTGTTTAAGGGGAAGCCCTTTTGATTTTGATCTCAATTAATTCAAATGGCACTGTCATTTAAATCTGGTCATTTTTTTGTAGCTCTGTTTACAATAAAAGGCATCTTCTGAAAAATAATACTAGTCTTTGCAGATACATATCATTATTGTGGACAAAAGCACATGGTCTTTTTTTTTCTTTCATTTGATAAGGGATTGCTGTGCTGGAAGGGCCTATGTATGCGGTGGGAGGCCATGATGGATGGAGCTATCTGAACACAGTGGAGAGGTGGGACCCCCAGGCCAGACAGTGGAATTATGTGGCTAGTATGTCCACTCCTCGCAGCACTGTGGGAGTCACTGCTCTAAATGGAAAGTAAGGGATTTTTTTCTTTTGCTCTTCCTGCAGTTGTACAATATATTGAACATATTTCCACCTCCCCACCTTAAATACATCACATACATTTTTGTACATACAGCATAGAGATAAATGTTTTTTCTGTTGCAAAAATACATATATTAGCTACAGTATAGACAAATCAATGTAAAGGATTTAGTTCAATTATGATTGCTTCCACTGCACATCTTGCTGGCAAAACATTCAAAGACTTTTTCTTTATTCCCTTTAACTCATTAAAATCTCCCTTTTGAGCAGTTAAAACACATTGGCCTCAATAAAATGTTAAAAGTAACTGCAGCCGTCTGTGTGCTTCCATGATTTCAGTATATTAAAGAGGGAATGTGCTGCATTTATTTCTGGAACCACTGCAGTACTTTCTAAATGTGACTGTGCAGACACAAGCAGAAAGGAAATTAGATTACTAAAGGAGAAATAGGCTGAAAATATTTTGAATAAAAAAATGAAATAAAATCTAAGACTTTACAAGACATTTAAATGGTAATGAAAATTAGAAACAGTGATAAGAAAATAGGATTATTTCCTCCTTTGCTTGCCTATGCTGGTCAACAAAGATGTCTTTAAACAGTTTCATTGGATGCAGATGAATGTAAGCCACATGGATCTATTTGATGTAGAGCTGTTTCATGGGGGACGTATGTAACCAATGGTTATTCTGTGTTTCAAGAAGTCTGACCATCCCTTTTGTTATCAAAATTTTCTAAATGCATCCATGTGTTGATCTGCCATCACATAGTGTGAGTGTTTGTTGGTGGTGTGGGAGCAAGGAGGTGTTTCAATTGGGCCCTCCTCCTGTCAAAAAATAACAAATCACCTACAAAAAAACTGAAAAATAGAAACATAAAGGAAAGTCTTTTTCTCATTTTGGTGTTAGGTCAAGTGTATGTAGCTTTACTCTTTATTACTGACTTCCTCACCATTTCTTAACACATTAAAATCCAGTTTTAACACATCCATAGCTACACATTTCGGTTTTGTTAGATCATGTTTTTTAAACATCAAAATAAGTGTTACAATCCCAAGTAGAGAAGTTGATTAAAATGCAAATAGCTGCTTCTTTGTGTAGGCATTAAGGACATAATTATGATTTTATGAGTTCTCAGTACGTTTTCCACATAGCGACAGCACATGCTACAGAAACTCCTGAGATTAACAAGGTCACTCATATTAATTGACTTGACTTAACACACGATTAATTATGTAACTTTGTGGGAATGGCAGAGATAACCCACAGCCATGCGTTTATGTGTTGCATGTCTTGGTTTATTGATGTCTCCTGGGCCTCCTCTTAATGGCAGAGCTTGCTATAGGTACTGCCTCCAGTATGCAGTGTTGCCCCTGAATGTCTGGCCAGAGAAGAAATGGGCTCTGAGACCAACGAGTCTCCAGTGCCTTTTACATTAGAGTCACTTCAGAGTTGTTTGAAAAATTGACAGAGGTTGTGCTGGTGTTTGTCCTATCCAAGGAAAACAGAGGCCAGCTGTACAGCTCACTGAGAACATTGACTGACACACCCTGGGGCATTTCTGAATTCAGGTCACAAAACACCACCTTCGCACTACCTTTCAAGACATGTGGCCTACTTTTCAAAGTAATTCACTGAGTGATCTTTCAGACCAGACAAGTTCTTAAAACAGCTGTTTTTTATGTTTATATTAGTAATTATATAGTAGATTTTTAGTTCAGTAATATATTCCTGGATTAAATTTATATAATGTTTGAGTAGAAAATCTGATCTCTGTTCTGAATTCAGTGTGCTATCTGCAATGCATTGTTTCAGACTGTTTGCTGTGGGTGGCCGTGATGGGAGCTCTTGCCTGCGGTCGATGGAATGTTTTGATCCCCATACAAACAAATGGAGTATGTGCGCACCAATGGCAAAGAGGAGAGGAGGCGTGGGTGTGGCCACATACAACAGTTTCCTCTATGCAGTTGGTGGCCATGACGCACCAGCTTCTAACCACTGCTCCCGTCTGTCCGACTGTGTGGAGAGGTACGATTTAGCAGTAGAACTCCTCTCTTCGGAACAGCTCATTACTGTGTTACCAACGTCCTGGCACCAGAGGGGCTGCAGTTCATGAAAGGTTTTTCTGCCTGCGCCACTAGGCACACCTTTCTCAGTGAAACCGCAGTTACCTTACCGCTGAGGAATGTGTTTTGCAGGGCACTGATAATCTGGCTTCATACACCCCCTGCTGATGCTGCAGGGAACAGCAACCATCACCTGCAGCATGTTGATTACAGTGGTTGGCCAGCAGTTAAACAGCATGACAGGTTGCTGGATGAATTAACATCCACCCAATAAAATATAATAAATGAAAGAATAACAATGAGCCAGTGAAGTATGCACTGGGAGTGGGGGGGGGTGGTGGGTGGGCTTGTTTTCTTATTGAATTGCTTGATGTTTCTTTACACTGGCTATAAAATGCTGCAGTAAATTAATCAAATTTACACAGAACAGATGGTCATCGGAGACAGTCATAAAAATGACTGAAGGGAATGCTGCTGTTTACCCATGCACTGTGATATTGCTCAGTAGGTGCTGCTATTATGCTGTGCAAACCTAAAAGCACAATCCATCAAACAGTGATTTTAAAGGACTTACACTATTGATTGATCCTATGGAGCCTCAATTGCTTCTGTTAGTCCATATTTATCTGAAATGTCTATGTTCTAATACTCCAGCACATCCATAGTATAATGACCACTGGTATCCACCTCTCTTCATCAACAAGCTTCACTTTTGTCAATTTCTCTTTTAGAAACAGTGTGCTCTGTTGCAGTGACTTGCTAATCTTTTTATGTTGCTTCAAGCTAGATTACAGCCTCCATCTCTCATGTGCCGTCTTTGCAGGTATGACCCAAAAACAGACACGTGGACCATGGTGTCGCCACTCAGTGTGCCTCGTGATGCAGTAGGAGTGTGTTTGCTTGGGGACAGGCTGTATGCAGTTGGTGGCTACGATGGCCAGTCCTATCTGAACAGTGTGGAGTCCTATGACGCACAGAACAATGAATGGACTGAGGTAACTTTGATCAAAGTTGAAATTTATTTATTGTCAAATTTTGCACACTTATTGATTGACTTTTTGAACCCTTGCATTAAGTATTTTTTGCCAGTTCACAAGTCATTTACAAAACCAGTTCTTCCAGTAAAGGACTCTTTAGGGAACCAAAACAGCATCACAAAGAATCCCTTTCTGCCATATTTTTTTTAAGAGTAATGGTTTCTTAAAATTTGATAAGTCTGGGAAAAAATAGCCCTTGTTTATGTATATTTCATGTATGGTGCCTATGTTTAGGGATTTATATAAGGATGGCAGTACAGGCCAAAATGTAGAAAACAAATTTGAATGTTTTTTCTTAAACAAAGCCAACGTTTCAGGCCATTTAGTAATCCTTGAATCATTTTGATGGTCCCAAAAAAAAGATGACTGGTCACCCTGTGTTATCAAACCCTCCTAATATTTTTATTTCATTTAACTGTTTTGTATTAGGGTGTTCGATTGCACATGAAGTTGCAAAGCCAAACATTCTGTGAACATTCTCTAACCAGCCACAGGGAGGAAGTAAAAGCCTTTCCTGCTATTCATGTCTTTTTCCACTTTACCACAATAGCAAGCGCACGACATGGAGTTAACCCTTCAGTTTTTCAGCAAGTGTGTGTTTACCACTCTTTTGTAAAGCAAGGATGTCTTTAGAAGACCTTTAATTCCACGAATGTATGTATTTTATAGCAATGAACTTTGCATCTGTTAATGTATACAACTTGCAAGTAAAGTATCCTTTAAATTGACCTACAAGTAAATTTGTTTCTATAGGTCCAGTTCCCTTAAACGTTTTACACACAAATTATGTATTTTCAAATTATGTAAAGACAAAAAAACAAACAAAGAATAAGTATAAGAAGTTTTCCTAATGACAGCAACAGTGTTCGGTTGGAATCTGCAATTCCCTGATTCTCTGTATCCCACCCCCTTTGTGCACACACACACACACACACACACAAACCCATACTTTCTCTAAAAAAGACCTGCAGTAGAGCAGGATAATCTTTCCAAGGACTGTTTGTCTGTATGCTGAGTGTGAGCGCGGCAGAAGAGTGCATTTGGTAGGGTCAGGCTTATGGACATTGGCCATTAACCTCTGTCTCTCTCGCTGTTCTAGGAGGTCCCTCTGAACATCGGCAGAGCTGGGGCCTGTGTGGTGGTGGTGAAATTGCCTTGAGCGCTCAGGCTTTTTGAGCTGCGCTCTTGCAGCAGACACACCAGCAGTAGAGAAAAAAAAACTCTTGATGTCAACACTTGGAATGTTCTTTCGTGCTCATTCCTCTCTCGCTTGGATGACAAGAATGTGAGCAGTCTAATAGCTGAGTGTTGCTACAGTAGATGAGGAGAAAAACAATGTGATTTATTATATCATTGCATAGAACATTTTACAGTCGAGTTTTGGAAATCTAATTTTTTCACATAGAAATGACCTAAAGCAGTGAATTCAAGGACAGTGTGTGTCACTTTTACCAGAGTAATTAGTTTTCATATCCTGTTTACCTCCTCATATATATTGTGTTTACCTCATCATACAATTTGAGTTCAGTATTATGATGTGTTACTAACTTTCAGTGACATAAAAATGAAATGTATTTTAAACAATAGGCCAGCTGCAGACTTGTTTATTTCATTTGTGTGTTTTAATGGGGGGTGGGTGGGTGGGGGGGTGTAATTTGACTCTTGGACAATGCATTTTTAAAGACCACTGTGAGTACATCCAGTTGTGAGCTTGCCAACTATACAGTTCTTTTTGGAGATTAATTCCTGCACAAATGCCATTTAAGTACACTTTTTTAAATGTAAGACTAGATATAGCACGAAGGTATTCAATGGAGTTTTTTTTAAAGAAGCTGTCTTTGAAGTAGCTGCAAAACACCAAAGTAATTACCACGTGATAGTAGTCATGACTTTTACAGAATAGTGAATATACAAATATATCATATTGATATTTCACATTACTGTATAGTTTTTTGTAATTAAACCATGTATATATTTCATGATCTGTGTTAAATGTAATTTCTGATCATAATGTTTTCGGCATGCTGCTTCAGTATATTTGAATGCCGTTCTGTAATGCTTTCTTACAAATCACTTTTGTCACAAATCACTGATGTTTTATTTGAATACTGGAATTTTTCATATTATGTTTTGACTTTTTTTTTTCTTTAGCCATTTAAAGACGAGCATTTCACACTGACCTAAAATTTGAATTTGAACTATTAAGTCCAAAACATACCTATATAATACATTTTGCAAATGAGGTTTTGTAGTAAGCAAGATTCCAAATCCAAAATATTTCAATTTCCATTATTTTATATGGCATGCAAACATAAATAAACTTTTTTTGTCTTTAGCCTGTATCTATTTATTAATTTTCTAAAAATGTTCTTCTGTGTATGCACATTATCACCTGTTTCTCTGAACAATAGCTTTAGTGTCGCAGAAAATGACTCACCTGAAAAATCGACTTGTTAGACGTAATAGAGAACTAAATACTGCCATCCAAAGGATATCTGATGTATATAAGATTTGTTTAGTCAGCCTAATTTAGCCTTTTACAAAAAACAAAAAATCCCTCTTTCAGTTACAATAAATTATTATTGAAGGCAGTACTGATAAAATGAGCCTGACTATGCAATATTTCACAGTATTGACAAGGAGCTCAAATATCAATAGCATGTAATTATAATAACATCCAAATTTGATCTTATCCTGAATTGCACTCTAGCCCAGTTTGGTCATTTAGGAATTTCAGATCAATAAGGCCATGCAAGCAAGCAGTATCACTTTTGGAAACACTGTCAGACTATTGATGATACAGTCAAGCTATCGACCATTTGGCTGCTCTAATCATCACAATGTATTTCTGTTAGGCTGGACTTTATTGCACTTGGGAGAAAAATAAAGAACAAAGCTATTGTACTTTAACCTTTAAAAAATTAATGATTTATTTGATATTCTCAAATGTCAGGAGATGGAAGTGGTGTGACCAACCCACTGAAAGAGCTGGAGAGATGATCAAGGCTTGTAAGACTGTATGTGGGAAGGCGGCTGGGTTGCAGTTGTGTTCTTTGTTCTCCAAGATAACAAGGGGGAAAGGATGATTGGATGTTTCAAAGGGATTACAATTGATTATAAATGAAGAGTGATGGTTGCACCACATCAAAAGAAGACCGGAAGAGTACAGGTGTTGTTTTAGATCCTGTAGATGCTGCGAGATGGTAGTGTTTGAAAGAGGCTCTGAAGATATCTGCCCTCCAATTCATGACCTCACTGAGAGCTTCATCTAGTCAGTCAATTCCCCACCTGTCCTGAAAATCCTTGCTAAGATGGCTGATGAAACAAGAGCAGGGCTATACAAGAGATAAATGTGCACAGACTTTTAGGAAAGCACAGTCAATTCAAGTACACAAATGGAGCAGTTCGTAAAAAAAATTATGTACTACTACTGCTTCAACTACTTCTATTAATATTAAATCAGGGTCATTGCCACTGAAAGATATTTTTTACTAATAAAATTTAATTCGAAGCCCTGAATAGTCAGTGTCTGAACTAGGATTGACAGTCAGGGGGTGATTATTATCTCACATGTACTAAAATAGAACTCCAAATATGGTTGTATATTTTGAGCAAAAATTAAAGAAAGGTAAAGATTGACCATTGAGGCCTGCAATAGCAATGTCCTGATACCAGAGTAGTACTATTTCAGACCAATTTCCAAAGTCAAACAGAAAAAAAGTTACTGCATCATTGTCAGTTGACTACACATAAGAGGCAATGTTCTTTTACTAAAATAGTTAATATATTATATATATATTTGTGTGTACATGTACACAACAGTTTGTATGTGCATCATAGTATGAGCTACAAAGTAACAATAGCTATCAACCAGTATAGACAATTGGCTACTAATTTGGGCACTGTAGTCTTTTAATAGCTGTGAGTCATTAATTGGATTTATTTATATAGAAATGAATTGTCAGATAAAATGTAATGATTGTGATGGACCTAGCATCTCCAACCTTTTAGCCATTTCCTCACTACATGATTCCAAGGTAATTTGCACTGTAAACACTTTCTCAGCATAAACTTCATGATGTTAATTACATTAAACATATTTAGGCCTGCTTCTATCATAACATCCTCTGATAAATAATTATGGGGTATCTGCCTTTTTTATACATGTGTCGGGTCTTATAACTTTTCAGTCTTATTTTTTTATTATTAAATTTTCTTCGTGCAGCCTATATAAAAGAAATAAAATTAATCCGGTTTTTAATTTTATTATAACCGATTTAAAAACATTATGTTGGGGTCTGTCCAAAGAGGTTGGGCAATTAAAAAAAAAAGTCATGGAAAACATTTTATATTGCACTTGGCCTGCAAGAACTAACAGGCTATACACTGTCTGGTAATCAGGGCTCTGGGGCCTTCTTCAGAAGCATTTCCCATGCAAAAGCTCAGCCTTGATAGTTGTGTTCAGTAAGTTGTATAATGTAATAGTACCAAATACACAAATGTACTAAACATGTGTAAAATACACTTAATTAGTCAAAATCTGATGTTAAATGAATTAACGTGGCTGTTTCTCATTATTATACAGCTGCAACATGTCATATACTTCATTACTAGTTCCGTAAGCCAATCCCCATTTACCTTTTAGTACTGATTAATTACGGGAAAATGCATAGAATTGGATGCAACACTAGTACTTCTCTATATGTACAGGAAGTAAACAGACTGTCCACAAGCATGCCTAGTGTTTTCCTTTATAGACATTTTCAAAATGTCTGACCTTGTCATCTAAAAGTATTTTTCTTCAAACATTAGACAGCAGATGGTGCTGTTGTACTGCAGCAGTCTTATCAGCACCCAGCACAAACACAAGGAAAATCAAAGGCCAGCTCTTCTTGCTGTAAGCAATAAATGTCAACCAGCATCAACTGGGTCAAGGACAAATAATTGAGCTAATAATCCTGCATAATTATCAGGCCAGGCTGATGAAATATGAAGAAATATTATGCAAGGCATCTCCTCTCCTGACATCTAACCTGAGGTACACAGCAAGCTACAGTATGTCTGACCAAAACATATAATCAAGCTACATCTTGGTCATGTAAGTACATTTTCAGCAGTCATGGCACTAATTAAATGCCTGATACTTTTAACCAGACAAATTGGGCTGTTTTGATACTAAAGTATTCAATATTATCCTAAAGCCTGACTGGTTGCAAGAGGGCTATCAAAAGGGATTAAATCATTCTCCCCATATTTTAAAGTGCTTTGAACTCAAAACCTTTTTTCAGGCTGTCCATGTAGCTCCAGTGAAATGCTATTTTAGTTGTATGTGTCAAAGCTAAATTGTTTTTGAAAGTAAACAGCTCATGATATCAGGATAATTAGGTGTTAGTCATATTTTCCCATGCTAACGGGTGTTATAAAATGTAATTCCTGAATTATTTTGTTTCTTCCAGGCCCTGGGACCCCCCCCAACCACCAGAAACATACGCACACATGTTAATATATACAACTACAATGTGCTGGCTTTCATTATTGGAAGAGAAAGTGAGGCCAAAAGGAGGTGAGCGTGTTAGGGCAAAGACAAAGTAGTGGCAATCGTTTAAAATCGATTTTCGTAGTCTGCCTGTCTGTCTGTCCGTCCACCCACCCATCTTCCTAAACTATATTTTTATACCTACTTTCAGATTTAAAATAAATCACATACAAAAATATTTTATCTCTATGTCACACTAACAGGTTATTCCAAAAAGTTCTTTAAAGGTTCTAGCAACAATGATGTACCCAGCAACACCCCTGTGTAGTAGATATCTTTTTGAAAATTTGGTATTCAGCTTTTGGATATTCAGTGAAACTGGAAAAAATTGGTTGATACCCTAAAAGCAGCAGAAACATTTCGTCTCCGGCCCTAAGAGGTTCGGCTGAGTTTTGGTCTCTTTACACAGCATTTGACTGCAGTGTGTCGGGTAGTGTGTTCATGATCATGCAGCATAATCGAGCACCTCAGTGTCCTCAGAGTAGAGAAATAAAACAAATAAAAACAAGGCAAACTGAAATGAGAACAAGGCTTACTTCCAAGGATGCTTGGCCATGAATAGCACATTGCACAGCTGAGATCTGAACCTGAATCCCAGAAGTCGATTTCCCATCAGAACAACTGAGCCTTTTACCCAATATGTCACTAAAGGTACTGCTTTTAACATGTTTGAGCATTGCAGTGCTAGAACTATACATAGATTAGGCTCACCCTGCTCTGCTGAAGAGGTAAACTAAGTGAGTGTCTGAGAAATCGAACAGCAAAGGAATTGATCTTACAATATCAGAGAGGGAGGATCAGAATCTAGCTAAGAGTACTTCACCAGAGCACCAGTCCCAAAACACTTGCTCTCAAAGATTAGATGGGCCCACTGTACCCGCAAAGTCAGTGAAGTGTCATGTCTCAGAAGAGAAAATGGGTACCTACTGCTTTCTTCTCAGTTTCCTTTAAGAGGAGAGAGAGTGAGGGAGGGAAAGAGAGTGAGTGAATTTTCAGGTACAGGGCAAAGAGGAGAGGTGCATGTAAGATCTTAGCTATCATTCCTTAAGCATCTCAGAGTGCTAATACTGATGTAGAATCTGATTCCTTCTAATTTATTCTTGGCCTTAGTCACAAACAACAGATCCTGGATTAGCACTGCCACATAGACCATATAACCTTTATGAGTTACAAATCCTTGTCTCCATGCATTATATAAAATTTAAATGATGGATCTTAACTTTTGATAAAACAAAAGTTTGATAAAAATCATATGTACATCTTGGTCATGAGGAAGGGCTATTCACAACATATTCTAATCTGTACCGTAAAGAGTAACACATTGAACACTTTTTAACTTTGCAGATGGTTCCCATGTTTTTTTCAAACTTTCTCTGCTATAAGCCATTTGTTGTGTTTTACATAACATAAACTTTGCATAACTTTTTATGCCATTAGACTGTGTGAAAACTGTGAAGTTTAACAGAAATGCTTCAAAAAACAAGTTACTTGGAAATAATCTCTTTACATTAATTAACCTTATTTTGTTCCTTTTGCTGTAAAGTTACTATTCTGGAGATGTGAGGTTTTGTTCCAATAACAACAATAAAAGCAACAACACTGTCCAATGTCACATTTACATCATCATTTTGTTTATGACTAAGTAATGATTTTAATCAAAAACATAAAATATATTGAGAATGAAACATAGATCCCAGCGCTCTACCAACACCATTTGATGTATTTTTTAAACTAGACATTTTCTACAATACCCATGCTAGATTGAAAGAAGAATACAAGCTAGCATCTTTAGATGTTCTAAGCATATGACAAGGCTAACAACTGAATCTCAGAGACTGAAATGATCCACTGATTACCACACATTTTAACAAGATACAATGAGCGGGATGCACAGATCAACAAGCTTCCAAGATGAAAACGAGCCCAGCCATTGATTGCTTGTACTGCCTTTGAAATTATGCATAGTAGGCTTGTCACAAGGCGACAGATGATTTGGACACTGCTGTTTTTTGTTTGTCAAGCTTTACATTTGCGTTCTTCTTCCTCAAAGGCAGTCCTCTCCTGTCACACAGGCTGCCACCAAGTCACCCGTTTGTGGACTCTTTACCAGAATGGATGCAATTAGGCTGCTTTGTGGGTGTAAACTGTCCCTCGGCATAAACTATGACACAATGCAATCTATCATTTTAATGGGCCTCAATTTTCATGGGAGACATTTTGTAATTTGGAGACTACATGCAATGTGTTGCTGTTTCAAGCAAAATAAATAAATAAATACACAGCTCTACCATGGAAGCGGCCAGGCCAAGCTCATCACCAACTTCTTGACAGAATGCCATGTTATGGATAAGTGTATTTAATGCAGATAGGAAGGAAAAAATACAAAAAATCAATCAGTAGAATATCGCAATGTCTTTGATTTAATATTTTTGTGTAATGCAGTGGATTACACATTCACCCTGCATGCAGAAAGATATAATTCAGTCCCACTGTTTAGGCAAGACCAGAAAACACAGTTGTAAAATACCAGACAGTTAGAAACCAATTATGAAATTTTAAGTCCATTTTTAACACCACATTTAAAGGTTACACTGCTTTCTGGTTTTATGAGGAAGCAGCAGAGTTTTTATTATTTATGAACACTACTTCATTCACACTTGAATCCAAACTTTTCATTAATATTGTGCTATTATCTCCACAAGTTGTCCATGTACTCACTATTGATAAAATGTCTTTATTTGTCCCCCCTTTTTGGCTTTTGTGCAGAATAGTCAGCACTCACACAAATATTTAAGGCTAATGCATGTTTTATTGTTGATTTCTCCACACCACAGCTGGCTGTTTGCAAAATTAACTCTGCATCTGTAACACCTGTGTTAATGGACTAAGGGTGCTTTCACTTCTACCTTTTTTTTTTTTTGTGTGCAAAAATCAAAGCTTTAGCTCAGTGCATTGTGACAGGTGAGAACACCCCACCTGTTCTTGGATGCACACTAAACACCTGAACCATGGACAGCTAAAAACTGTTGGTCTTGTTTCTATATAGTTTGTATTCTATTCCAGGAAATTAATCATCAGAACATGCTTTGCTCAGTGCACGTGAGCATGACTATCAGCATAATCTGCCTATTTTACAGTTTTACTCTTTACAAACTTTTTTTCTTGCTACACAAGTAAAGAAATGTGTTTGAGTTTTGTCAGATCGGCCACAGCATTTCTGGCAAATCATCACCGACCTAATAAACAATTAAATCATAAAGAAGTACAGTTCAAATAAGATTTTTTATTTCTTTAGAGACAAGCTCTTCTATTTTAATATAAAGTGGCAGATGAATAATACAATTAAATCAACAATATATTAACAGGATAGATATGGATTTTTTTTTACAGTGACAGGTTATTACAAGTTTTAAAAGGTTGTTTTTCACTCTAATGGAGGCAAATGAGAAAGTAGCAGTGTACTTTATCCCTGCATCCACCCACATGTGTAATTTGGTGCACTTTAGCCTTAGCAATATGAAATCAACAAGACTGAATTAGAACAAACACAACAAACTAGACATGAAAAATAAAAGTTTTCTAGTGCAAAAGGAAATGTGTAGATGCACATGAAGTTCTTCCCAATTAATTAAAAAAATAAAGTAGCTTTATGAGATGTTCAGTGTAACTCTGTTTAAGAACTAACAATATAAATGTAGGCTAAAAAAAGCAAAGAAAAGAAAAGAAATAAAAAAGATGGAAGACCAAGTTTACATTAATTAAAAAAGAGAAATATTTTTGTTCCTGTTCTTCAAAACAGCAGCTGATATTACTTTTTGAGCTTCAGGAATGAAATAAAAACACTGTGACTTTCCATACTATGAAAATAGCATGTCAGGATTACATATTACCAAGTAACACATTTTCCACCTTTCTTAGCCTAATTATAGAGCCTAATTTACTGTCATCACTATTCCTCCTGCAGGTTTGCTATTAGGAATGCTATTAGAGTGTTTTCGTTACTTGAAGGAGGTAGAAGTGCTTAGAGGTGCTTGCGATTGCCTGAGAGGCATGTTAATCATTGTTTTGGTAGAAGACTGAAGTGAGATGAAGAAAGTGTCATATTTTAATATTTACCATATGCCAAATATTGATACATGGCAATAGAATCAAGTATCATGATAATATGATACATTGGAGTCTTTTTTGGCATACACCAAGTATCAGTGAATGAATGAAATTAACCTGCAATTGTCAGAGCTTTACAGTTAATCAAGATGTGACAGTTAAAGGCCCACAGAGGAAAAAAAAAAAGACAAAATACCTAAACCAACATGATCACAAATAATTAGTAGTCGTTCTACAATCTGCTTAATCTGTGTTGCCCTTAACATTCAGAACTTTTAACCCATCTTGCCCATGCTAAAAATGTCTTCAAATGAACAGAATAATATTACAAATGACAATTACAGTCTCAGTTCGATTTCTGGCTGAACAGCTTGTATGATAATCAGACATCTATTCACTTGAAGGGTATTTTAGTTTTGAAAAAAAAACAAAAAAAACATAACAGCCATCAACCTCATCTTAACAAAATCAAACCTGTATTCTGTAAAGAGCCCAGAGAGCATGTGGCTAAAAGACAAGCAAAGCTAAGTTTATATATTTCTTTTCACTAGAAATATTTGCCTGTCCTCAGCCCTCTCAGAAAAAAGGACACAAACAAAAAAGTACATAAAACTCAAGCCAGCAAAGAAAGAGTCACACTTGATTATTTCATCATCTGAATCTCTAAAGATAACACAAGCTTATCGTATGCAATTCAAAGTCTTACACCTCATCTTCACAGGCCTGACAGCTTTTGTGTTTCATGCAGGTAAATAATACAATTACATCAAAATTTCCCTGCAGGTTGCAGACAGTGGAGTGAAAAAAAGAGCTTTGATTAATTGAATAACCTTCTTACTTTAACTGGGTTTGATGTCTAGTCTAAGAAACACTGACATGCATCGCAAAATGATAATGCCTCTCAAGTTTTAAGATGACTAAAAATAGATAAGCTTGAAAAAGAGACAAACACTTTTTTTATATACAAAAGCACTAAGCCATTCAAAAGAAAAACAGACCTCAGGCAACCTTTCATAAAGTTCTACTTTTGCTTGAATTCCAAGCACGTTGTGAGTGAAAAGCTGTTTTTTAATAAACCAACAAAATTAGTTAGTGATCAAAGTCACTCACTCAAGTTAAATGGAGCCATGATTATACACAGATTAAATGTAGACTGGGGCCATTGTACCAGCTGATGGACTAACACAGCTCTCTTGGGAATTGCTCTGCCCTGTACAACATTCTGCTGGAAAAACTCTAGAAAGCTTAATCACTAGTGTTGTCGAAAAGGTGGGCTTTCTTCCGAGACCTTATTGTTAGCTGCTTTTGTTAGTGAAGATGAACTACCCATGACAATTAAAGTTCCAGACCATTACTCTGCCTGAATAGAGCTTACCCTTACTGCCTAACTGCCTTTAAAAAAACTCAGGCTGGGTTTGTCCAATTCCTCGTGAAATTGGGGTTCTTTTCAAGAGTAAGCTCTTCCAACAAAAAGCCTTTAAAAGCATAGACAGGTTGGGGAACAGCACATATATTAAAATTCTAAAAACTCAATAAACACAACTGACATAGCAATGATGTCTACATATTTATAGCTCTTAATGTTGATTTTTGTTCATCTGAATGCAGCAGCTGCCTGTGTTTTTAACTATAGTAGTGGATTTTATGAAAAAAATGATTTAGGTTAACTAAAGTGACAATATTTGTGGTATTACTGAAGTCCCAAAACCTATCCAAAAAGGTAATTTTATTCCTATTTATTTATTTATTAAAATTATTCTTAATGTTAAAGTATGTTAACATAAGGTTTTATTAAAAACAATTTTGACCCAATTATCTATTGTCCCATTTTTTATTTGCACAATATGTAAAGTGTAGATAGTATTTTACATAATATATATGCTCTTTAAATTAAAAAAAAAAAATGTGTATAAGCAAGCTTGAAATTAAGAATATTCAGAGAATAAACACTGAAACAAGGGCAGAGGTGACAAAGCTTACACCCAAGGTTATGTACTATAGCTTCCAGCGAGGGGGCATCTGTGCAGCGTCCTCTGTTAATTTAATCACTTTTGGAGCACTTTGTAGGTGGCTACTCCATGCGGAACAGCTTTGCCGAGCACAAGCCTGTAACTCCAGCACACTGCCAGGAGGCCTGCCCCAAGCATCACACACTGCACCTCCCTGATCCTGATAGAGTATGGATTTGTGCCTATCCCTGTTAACAATGTCAGAAGATTAATTTGATCGTGCCGTGCACTTAGCAGCTGAGCCACAGTGCTTGGTATAAGTTGGCACATGGTAGCCTTCAGCTTTATAAGATAGATTCTCCTTTTTAAAAAATTCAAGCTTAGTGCTTCTTTTCAAAACCATTCTTTAGTCTTTAACAAGCTTCACAAGATTTAGAGAGAAGTTCTTTGGTTTTCAAAGATAGAGCACACTTTGTGCATTTCAGTCCAGACAACTCACATTTTCTGTATTGCCTACAAAACTGACACAATTTTGTATTTAAGACATTTGTATTATATACAAAAAAAAATACTCTCAGAAAATATTCCCATTCAAGAACTATGTTTTAATTCAATTTAGATTCTAAAAACAACACACTAAAATGCACAAAATGTGTTTAGCATGTTACACTGCAAAAAAAAAAAAAACTTATAAAGGAAATGCCAGTCTCAGGGTTAAAAAGAAGAAAAATGTTTTGCTTCAGCAACCAGACATGCATGCTTTATTTTACTGTTTGTTCTGAAATATATATTACTTGAATCCTTCCCAATGGAAAACGCGAGTCCTTGAATGTAATCTGCCCCCTCCACTATGGTTGCCATATAACCTTCATAAGACACCTCACTGCTTGAGCCTCCGACCTTAACCTGCACATCGCCCTTGGCAAAGAACAAACATGTGTACACATTAATCTTTTGCTCAACACAACTTAGAGTTTTCTCAAGGCCTATAAACTGAAACGGACATTCTGAACATGATGAAGTATGCAGCAAATTGTTCAAGGACAACAGTCATAATTAGGATACAGCTTTGTGTGGTATTGCTATGCTTACACTGATAAAAATATACTTAGGAAGATGTTAAAGGTGTCTCCTACAGAAGAAAACAGAGTATAAGTTGTGGCTGCGTTTTATTGGTGGTAAAACATGAACTGATATGTGCAACCATTCTGGTGCAATACATCAAAACAGTCTATCGAACTTTAAAATGGTACTGCTAGTGCCCCCCTCACTGTCCTCCAAATGTCTCTCAAACTTTTGTAGAAACCAGTGAACTTTTATTTATCTAAGCCTAACCAGTCTGTGTAGCGTATAATTAGAGCAGGGAGAATCAGGGTATTTTTACATAAAAAGAATATTGAAAGTTGAATTAAAACTTGACCTGAAACAGTGAACTGATCCTTAAAATGTATATTGGTACATTCTCACATGCTGAGACGCCACCACATTACATTAAACCAAATTTTTCTGGGCAATAATGCATCCCACTGATATATGGAACACACACACACACACACACACACACACACACACATATATATATATATATATATATATATATACTGTATATATAATGTGTTATTGATAAAATATTTCCAAAGAATGAATGCTTTAAACAAGCTTGTATTAGAAGATGCAATTAGTCCCAATCAGATCTATTGGATGTGATGCTGTGGAGCAGGACAAAAGCATGCTGTGACTGCCAGTGGGAGGTTCCCCTCCCCCCCCACCAATGTTTTCTGCCAGAGCTTTGAAGTCATAGTCCTGTCACAGGGAGTGAAGCAATAGCAACTAGCAGCCTCTATGACACAAAAGCTTTCATTGTGTTTCAAGCTCGAAGCCTCCCTAAACATGTCCTTCACGCCATTTACAGGAGTGACATCCTGCACCGTGCTCAGCTAGTAGAACGGTAGACTGCGAAAAGCATGTGAGAGTTCAGTATGGCATATTAAGCAAACGTAATCTGCTGCAGTGGCACGCTAAATACCAAGACATAACCAAGCATCACTATGACCACGCACCTGTCTGGAATTTCAGATGACCACGGTGGAGCAGCAATGGTGGAGAATTGGCATGAGAATCCTTCCTGCTGCTTTTGTTCTTTTTAGAAACTAAGGCCTCTGACAAAACAAACAGGCATCATTAATATCACACACAAAGGGAAAACATCACAGCAATGTGAGCCTTGTCAAAGCTAGGAACGTGCTCTGTGCTCCAAAACTGGGCATAAATTAGTTTCCACCCAGCATACGCTGGGCTGGTCAGCAAGTGATTCATCTGCTCTTGTAACAATATTAGCTCAGTGCAAAGACAAATCTGAAGACGAGGCTTTCTTCCAGCGTGCTCCCAAAAGCTTAATAATGTGCCATGTGGAGAATGATGTAACATAAAGACACAGCAAGTTGTGCAGCAGCTTAGAAGGAGGGACTCAAAGGAGCTGATTACTGTGTATCATCCAGAATACAACACATACCACCCATATCTCCACCGAGATTCTAAATACTGTTTGACTGCGATAACAGACGGTTTATAGACTCTCTGTACAGCCAACTCACAATAGCTCTAAAAGTGATCACAGGACTTCAGAGCAGGCTCACAGAGAAGCAGCACAGGCATCTCATGCTGGATATGCCAGGGCCAGCATAACTTGGAACTGCTACTGTAATGTAACCGTTTTCTAAAGTGTTACTTTATAACTACAGAAATACTAAGCTTTTTTAATGTGAAAATGTGTGGGATTCCCATGAGCATGCTTGCCACTTCTCTCATGGTGAGAGCAACTTTCAAAGTTACTACAAAGGAAAATTTTCACTGCTAAAAATGGTAATGATGCTTAAGTTTTCCCAAAACTCAGCAGAGATAAAGACCACTGAATGAAAGCTTTAAAAATCTAATGTAAAATTATTAGAAAATCAGTAAAGATAAGTCAATTCTTTAATTAAAATATAATAAAAAATAATACATATTATAAATAATAAACATAATAGAGTTACCAAAAGGAATTCTTTGGAGCAAGGACACTCTTGGCTTATTAAAGAACCTTTCAATTGACAGCACTTAAAAAAAACCCAAAAAAACTTTAATATGGGTGTACCTTCAGTTCATTCACTAATGTTGCATTATCATCATTATGTGATACCATGTTCTAATGCTGGTCTTACAAACTGATTTATTACTAACCATAGCTATTCATAGGAAACATTACCTTTTGGAGCACTGGCCATGTCAGTAGATATTAGCATTCCACAAGATGGCAATATTGATTCATATTCTGATCTTGTACCTATTGTGGCTGTCATTTCCTCCCTAGTACAAGCAGGACAAAACTGCACACACTGTGAGGGAAGAAAGAGAAGGCAGTTAGCAGCGTTCTTCAGCATGCAACTTTAATATGAGCTTAGGCCAACAGCACCATCATATTCTTGAGAAATACCATGAACAAAATCATAGACAGGAAATAAAACATTGCTTTCTTTTATTAAAATTATAATATGATAAGTATTAGACACATATACAGTTACACAATTTTTCACAATTCATGAAGAAGCAAATGCAATACTTTAGACATTAAACATTTTAAACAGTTAACTGCTTTTTTTTAGATCTACTTACTGAGCATCTCTTGTTTTTCTTGAGTTAATATTAAATGCTGCCCTGTTTCTCAAAATGTTTTCCTTTTATACACTCTTGTCACCTCCATCATGGAAGGTTTCACATATCTAGACATTAATATTAATACATCTGTTACTGAGATGAGGAAAGCAAAAAGTTAAATTGATAAGATCCGGCATGGTCATCTCTACACTTGTGTGCCCATGTTATGTATATTGTTATTTTTTGACCTAATATTACTAATATTATCATTGTATTTTCTGAAGTTCTGAAGGCCACAATCCAAATATTGAGAAAGGATTTTGGTGGTGGTGAAAAAAACTCAAAAAACGGGTAGTAAACATTACACAGCATTCAGTGCAGATGAAGCCTGATATTATGTTAATATTCTCAGTAGTTTCAATCACTCAATCTCAATCACACACAAAGTGCACCACCACAAAATATCGCCCATCACGCGTGCACACGTGGAGCAATAGGCAACTATCAACAGCACCCAGGAAGTAGTGTAGCAGGGCAGTACATTGCTCAAGGGCACTTCAGTGGTACCTGGGTTGGGACTTCCGTTCACAAGGGCAGGGTCCTAACCACTAGGCCACCACTGCCCATCATGTCAATATGATTACCCATATACAAACCACTGACAGGTAGTGAAGCAAAATAAAGTGTTATCTCATTACAATGGTACCAATCCAGTGCAATGGCATATACCAGGCAGCGAGTGAACAATTCTTCAAGTTCAAAAATCTGAGTGACTTTACAAGGGTCAAAGATTAGATGTTAGATGACTGGGTCAAAGCATCTTATGCGTTTTGTGGATCGTACTTGGTATGCAGTGGTTAGTATCTAACAAAAGTGGCAGAAGGGCAACCACTGAACCAGGGTCTTGGGCACCCAAAGCTTACTGATATGTGTGGGTAGCAAAGGCTAGAGTGTCTGATCTGATCTCAAAAGAGCTACTGTAGCACAAAAAGTTAATGCTGGCTATGATTGAAAGGTGTCAGAACACATAGTCCACCACTATCAAAATTGTTTTGGAGTAAGACCTACACAAGGCAGGTGGTTTTAAATGTATAGCTGATTGGTGTAAAAGCCTGTTAGACTACAAACCTGTCTAACTTTAACTATAATCAGCCTATCAGCACTGTTAAATTATATAAACATTTTATGTTATCATCAGTTATGGATTAGTTATGCAGTTATGCATATTCTTCTATTACTCACACAGTTTTCTTTTTTGGTGTGGTTCTCTGTAGGAAAAACTGAAACTGATATTAGGGAGAGCTGAACTATTTAGCTAATTGTTAGCTAATATGGAATATTGGATTTCCTACACCTTGTGACTGAAATGTCTACATGTTTATCTGAATATCTGCTAATATAAATGGTCCAGTCTAGGTGGTGTTGCAAAACCAATTAACCCTTCTATTATGCTAACGGTCAATTTGGCTCGTTTCCAATTTTGAGTCGTCTGAATACTTATTTATTTTCTCCCTGAAAAGGTCTGACTTTTCCTCCATTAGGGTCATGAACATACGTGCAAGTCTGTACAATATTTGTACACAAAGATGAAGCAAGTCATTTTGACCCTGATGCTTTCATGGCCAGAGATGTTTTTGAAGACATAAAATAAAACCACATTTCTAATGTATGTTATCATTACAACTAGATCTGATTGCCTTGTCAGGGGAAAAAGAAATCCTTACATTTCTTGTCTGTGCTGTAAAAGACTTTATTAGACCAAGATGCTAAACAATGATCTCTTTTCACATATTTGGAACCCTGATACTGGAACAGAGCAAGAGCTTTTGGAGACAGAGGATGCTTTAGATGCAAAACACAATGTAGTTGAAGAGCCAGATGTTGGCTTTTCTTCAGGTGAAGAGAACTCAGAGTATAAGTCTGGCGTAGCCTCCGCTCCATTAGATTAAGACAATGGAACAGAGCCACCATTGAGAGAAGATGGGTCATAGAAATACAACGATGGTTTGAGCCTCTGACAGACAGTCAGCTTTTGAGCTCTCCATGCTGTGACCAATTCAGAAGAAAATACTGGACATGACCAATTTGCAGGGGAGTCGAATGTCTTGAGAACTGGAAGCGACTGTATAAAGCTAACATGCATCCATACATTGGACTGCTAATATTTGATATTAGCTAAGGTGTACAAGTCAACTGGAGAAGCATGCAAGTATGTGGAAAAAATGAAAATGGCAGGCCAGTATTTAGATCAACAATGCTTCTGGAAATATCCATAATTATTTCTAATTTAATTTGCCCTAATAACCATGATACCAGACCTGGCCCCCGTGGGAAAGACAAATTAGGGAGGTGTCGGACAAATGGGTGGACATTCTACTTGTCTTTTCTGACAGTACATGCTAAACAAATGTACAAAATATTTAATTGAAATTTGGGCAGCCTGTTAAATCTAGCGATGCATAGCATATGCAACTTTACACTGGGAAACCACATGAAAAAACACCTGAGAAAAACCAGGGCATGTGGGTGGAGCTGGATATAAGCAAAGGGGTATAAAGGAATATCATAACATGAGACAATTTCATTGCAACTTTGGCATTGCACTTTAACAGAGACAGCTACTAATATTAGAAACAAATAAAAAGAAAACAAGCCAAAACATCATAGTCAGCTTATAAAGATGCTGGGAAGAAAACTGCATTCCTCAAAATTTGCTTTCTCTGAAAATGCAACTGTAGTTTCTCACTGCCCAATGAAGAACAAATGTTTTTGTAATGAGCACATCACACAAAGAAGCAACTCTGAGTGAAAGGGGAGATCCACAACAAACGACAACTCAACCAACAATGGAATGAGGAAAAAATGCACAGATGATTTTTTTAAGGAGTTTGGCAAAGCACACATTGTTCCCAAGATCCAGAAGTGAGCCCTGCCACCTCATTACCTGGCAGCTGCAGTCATTGTCCAGAAAGTTCAAGCTGACATATTCAAACCCCCAGCCAATCAACAAGGATCCAGTGGGTGCAGATAATGGCAAGAAGTAAAAAGGTGCCTTGTCTGCAATGAAAACATGGGGGGATTGTTTTGATAGAAAGTTAAACTCAAAAATACAAAAATATTTTTACAAGATACTAAAATTTTAATAGGCCTTCCTAAGATATTTTGACTTCTCAAAGTGTAAGAAGAGGTTTCTTTAGTAAATAGTTGTTAAATGTTGTTTGTACCATATGATTTCTTCTTTTTCAGTTTTAATATTTTGATATGACACTTTGCCTGTTTTCATGTGTATCTGAACTGCACGGGTCAATCTGACCCATGACAGAATGGATGTAAATTATTTCCAACCCAATGCTATAGTTAAGTCGGTATCTTACAGAACAGTTGCCCCACTCTGGTCCTGGAGTTTACCTGATCTGGACATTTTAGTATTTTCATGCTGTAACATAACCCACTTTAACTTAGGAAAAGCTTATTAATTGCCTGATCAGTTACACTAAATACAGAGAGCAGAGGGATTCCAGTATGAGGTCTGGGAACCTCCATCTTATAGGATTTGTCCCAGTTACAAAAGAAAGCAAAGGTTTGATGTAATTTGATGCTTCTGAATGCAGTTTCTCTTTCTTTCAATGATTCTCTTGCTTATGAGAAGGCTATTCATGATACCCAGTGTGATTTTTAAACAAATACACAGTGTGCCAATATTTTCACCATTTTAATATCTCATATGTGTATGACTCACTTTAACTGGGTCCTATGGGGCTTTCTGGCATAAACCTAGTCTTTAATGTTGTTTCTTATGTAATATTGTTTAGAGTGACAGTAGAGTTTTTCAGCCTTATAAGACAGAATTCACTCAATTATGTACTGTTTTCATCTATCAACATTTTCTTGCTGTGGTACCCAGAATACATTATGAGAACATCATACCCACAGAGTTGCAACTTTTAGTCTAAGCTGCTTGAAAACTTGAAATATGAATATTGCTAAATCTCACTCTGAATCTGCAACTCTGGGTCTACTCTATAACACCAAAACTTCATACTGTATGCTAATACTGGCTCAGCAAAGCAACTCCTACATTTGAAAAAGTATTTTGCTTTCTGTGGGCTTTTTGGTGAAGTTGCTAGTGTTAGGGTGCTTTCAGACAATACCTTTTCAAGCTTCTTTTCAGAAGTAACACATTACTGAAATTCCATTACAAGTATGGAGGTAACGAGTAGTGTAACCTATTTTTTTAAATTAAACAACAAGGATAATAACAGTTTTTTTTAATTACAAAAAATACTTGTAAATACAATTACTGATATTTAAATGGGCTTGTTACTCATTACTTCCATCATGCATGAAAATATTAATGGATGATAGTGTTATCAAATTAAAAAAAAGAAACGTTTTGGCCTTCTAAAGCAACACAGGTCAACCCATCTATTTTTGAAAATTATGTCCATAAGAATAAAAGTAGGCTAACTGTAGTTTACAGAGCTTACATGCAGCTTTATTATTATTACTTTTTTGATTTGACTTACCAGAAAAAGACATTGTCTTGATGGTGGCATATGTCTCTCTAAAATCCCAAAACATGTCTCCATCTCAGTCCTACCTTCACACATAGCTAGTCACCCAAGCTATAGGCAGTCATACCATAACAGATGTTAGCTTTTAAATCTTTTGTTGATAATAGCCTGGATGGTCCATTTCACTTTTGGCATGGAAAAATTGACATATGTTTTTCCAACAACAAGCTGAAATCTGGACTCATCTCATTTCCACTGTGTTTGAGCCCATTGTGTTTGAGATTTGAGTTGAGTTTCTATATGCAGTTGGGGACTGTGTTAAGTGACAGTGGTTTTCCAATGTAATCCCAAGGCCACAATTTATCACATCAGATTTTTCAACAATCATTTCCATCTTTGCCCTACACAGACTTCTCTGGAGATTTCTCTGGATTCTTTCAATCTTTTCACAATATTATGCACTACAGAGCGTTAAAGATCTAAATTCTTTGTCCTTTTTGAACTGACTGTAAGGGGAGCTGAGGCTCCCCCTAGAGGTCGTGAACGGTCAGTCTCTACCGAATACTAGGAACCACGCCCCTCCCAGGTGGAGCTCATTGGGGTCATCAGGACGGGACTTTAAAAGGGACACAGAACCAAACTACGTTGCGAAGTCTCGTCAGTTTTCTGCAATTCCGAGCGTTTAAATTGTGATTTTGGATTTATTGGATTTTGATCCGTTTTGTATTTCCCTTTGACATTTCTGATTGCCGTGTTTTGACCCTCGCTTATTTATCTAGACCACGTATTTTGCCTTTTCCATATATTCCTGTTTGCTGTGATTCGACCTTCTGTCTTGTACCCAACCTTGTTTTTGCCTACCTGCTACATTCCCGGTTGTCGTGTATTGGAACTCTTTTTTTGAAAGATTTGGAATTGTTTTCATTAAAACTATTCAAACTTACCTGCGCTTGTGTCCAACCGCCTACAGATTCATTACACTGACTGACAATTCTCTCATGAAGTTTGGCACAAAGTGGTAAGCCACAACCCATCTTAGCTCACAAAGACAGAGCCTATTTGGTGGATGCTTCTTTTTGCCAATAAAACATTGTAAATAAATGTGCAATAGGATTTACAAATTGCAGATTTTTGTACTTGCTGCATTTTACAAAATGTCCCTACTGTTCTGAAAACTGTGTTTGTACTTCCCTTGATCAAGACCCAGTTCAGTGGAAAAACACTGTGGAAATATGGAGAGGATAAAAATAAAGCTGTTAGATGACATAGTGGATATTGAGTAACACCAGATCCTGACACACAGAAAAACAACCGTTTGATAACCCATCCAGGACTGAATTCCACTGCTTTAACATTTAAAGCCTTGGGGCAAGAATCTTTTATTATAAGTACGTTGCTCTGATAAGAGAATCAGGTAAAAATGGAAATCAAAAGGTGTTCTCTTTTGTTAAGAAAAAAAAAAACATAAAACAACTTTGCCAAATTTTAAGTGGTTCAAATAAGGAATGTTACCACTCTGCATAAAATATGTATTACAGTTGTGTAGGCAGCACTTAAAATCAGAGGACTATGAAAACAAAATTTGAATGCTATGTTACTTTGTTATGTAATCATTTACTGTAATCAACACAGAACTGTTTTGCTTAAGTAATTCATGCTCTTCTTGTCAATGATGATTTGAAATTATACAACTGCAATAAGATAACTGACTTCCTAGCTACAAAATCCTTGATTAGGCTTCCTTCCTCTCCTTTGAAGTTCTTCAAAGGCTTTTTAAGAATCAGTTATATATAGAGCTCTAACAAAAATCATTTGAATGTTTAAACAGTTCTTAGCATTGTTAAATAATTTGATGAAATGGAGAAATTGACTCCTATAGTTTTTTAAACAGCATTTCTATACAGCACTCATCAGGTGTCAAAGAAACTCACAGTAACTTTTTGGTACTACACAGAATGTTTTTGCCCAAGACTGTACTGTGGCATTCCTTCTACAACAGAAATATCTAGAGAGCCAGCCAAGATTCATACAACCCAACTCCAGATATCTGTCAAAATAATTTGTAGTTTTTCAGATCTACTCACATCTTGAAGGCGTTTCTTAGTACTGAGATACCTTGGTCTAGATATTGTTAGAAGAAAGTAGACTTGTTTAAAAAATCCTTTTGGCCTAAGAGTTCTTTAAGTACGAGTTATGTTGAAAATTTGTTTGTTTTCTAAGGTTTGTTTTATTACACTGAGTGAAATATAACTTAAAATACAAAAATATAACTTAATATAACTAAAGAGTGAAATAGTGTAGGTGTAGCAATAGGTTATTATGTGGCTGCTATGCAGGAATGTTTCATTGATCATTAAATGCTTGACACACATTAATTCCACAATTAAGTCAAAATCATAAGTAAAGATTAAAGTTAATGCATATATATATA
>JBBPDA010000034.1:6971685-6982950 GCA_037974385.1 Arnoldichthys spilopterus | reverse complement strand
TAAATATTGTGTAACTTGCCTCCAGATCTACCTATGGAACACTGGAAAGTGCTGAGTCAATAGTGGATGAAAGATTTAAATTGGATCTCTGCTTAAAAAATATTGATTAACCAGGATTTCTTGAAATTGGCCTAAAGCTAAATTTAACTGGGTGTGGATTTACTAGAGGAAAAGGACATTTAACATAGATGAAAAGCTAAATTATTAAAGCAAACATAAATTAAAGAAATATATTTTTACAGTTTTACAGTTCTTTGAGCAATGATCAGCAGCCTGTATAAGAGAAAGCAGAGTTACAATGGCTTGGCAAAAAGAGGGTATTTTGATGCAACACAGAAAGAGGCCATCAGCTATGGATTCTTCCTACTGTTTTCATAGTGAAGGGCTGTCTTACCAGCACACAACTCTTTGGGACTATGAGAGAATAAGTCAGAAAGGTTATTCAGGTGTCTAACTTTCTGTTTGATGTGTCAGACACACTGGCATTGACTCCACAGTAACTCCACAGATAAAGAAGACAGTGAGTGAAGCAATGAAAAATGTTTCTGTCCTGGAGGTCCTGTGAAAATGTATGGTGCCTCATAAGCCTAGTGCACTGTGCTATGTGGTTACCATTTAAAATGTACAAAGACTAGTGTCTAGGTCAGGGGTGCCCAACTCTAACACCCTGCAGCTTAGCTCCAACCCTAACCTAACACACCTCACCCTTAGAGGTGTCTGAAGACCGAGGTGTGTTGGATCTGAATTCTCTAGACTGGTACAACTCCAGGACTGGAATTGGGCACCTCTGATAAGGAGACATAGGATAAGCCAGAACAGATATATTGTGTGTGAGGTTGTTTCAATTGAAAAAAAACATGACATATTTACCTAAGGGCAATAAAGTTAAATGCTTAATCAAGGAATGAGCTTTACAAAGAACTTGACCTTGATGATATTCAGCCACAGCTTTCATTATTGGCACATTAAATTAGAAAATTCACAGTTTAGCAAGAATAAACCAAGTGACCACTACTGTTTAGACTTTATACCCTTCCTTATGACAGAGTCATGCTTTGTATACAAGACAGAGGCTAAAATTGAGGAAGTGCTGCCAAGATTTTTTTCTTATGACACTCTGTTTATGGCATTACATTTCATTATCCTTGGCCTCTCAGGACAAGAGACAGTGAGAAAAGGCAAAGACGTTTCATTTCATGCTCTGTCTCATAACCACCAGATGTTCACCTCTAAAACATTTCCAGTGACACAAGTAGGAGCTTAATGGCCCAAAAATCGCCTAGAGCCCAGGTAATGAAGTGCAAGCTCTGTGCAGTTTTAATTGGGCCTTTGGATTGGAATCGCAGGTAATGTGCTTCACGCATAGTGAGTTTAAGGAACAAGAATAGTTCTAGATAATTTGTTTGTGTGAAAAGAGGCCTCCCTCGTGTGCTGCCAGCCATTTAATTGTGAGGGGAGCTGGCTACTATCAAAGAGGAGAACTGGCCTCAGCCACGCATCATCTGCACAATGACATCCAGTGTCTGTAATTACTCACCGCTCTAAATTAGACCCCCAGATCCTCATGTCACATGCTGAGGGCGAGGGCATGGGTAGCGATTTGATGAATAATGCTTGTTACTGCTCTGTTGAGCATTTTTTTGACAGTCCTGTCAAAATCGGACAGAATGTTGATCCATTTCAAGCAAGTTTCACAGTGTATCTGTGCACTTGTGAATTTTAATGCCTAAAGCACAGACAGTTTTCAGTGGTTGGGCAATTTGGAGTATGCATTACATAAGCTGTTACAAGCAAACAGTAAACAGTAACAAAAAAGTTTTCAAATACCTTTCTGGGATGACTGAAGTAAGTAGAAATAGCAGTTGCACATAATAGTCAACTAATAAATCCAGCTGTTGGAGTCGACTAGTCAAGGACAGTGCCTGAAGAACAACAGAGCTAAAAACAGCAGTGAACTGGCAGGAGGAGAGATAAAATAAATGCTAAATGCAAAGTACTTTATTGCTTAGTGCAAAAATAAAACATGAAACCAAATCAATTCCACTGAAAAATATCTGAATATGGTGCAATAGGATTTACAAATTGCAGATTTTTGTACTTGCTGCATCTTACAAAATGTCCCTACTGTTCTGGAAAGTGTGTTTGTACTCTCCTTGATCAAGACCCAGTTCAGTGGAAAAACACTGTGGAAATATGGAGAGGATAAAAATAAAGCTGTTAGATGACATATTGGATATTGGGTAACATCAGACCCTGAGACACAGAAAAACAACAGTTTGATATCCCATCCAGGAGTGAATGCCACTGCTATAACTTTAAAAGCCCTGGGGCAAGAATGAGAACAACAGTCTTCTTTTATTATAAGTACTTTGTTCATAAGCTCCAGGTTTGTTGGGTCAACATGTAAACTGACCAGTCAAAGGCTGATATTTATATTCCTAATAGCAACTATCATAGATGTCTTTTTCATACAGAGTTCAAGAGTAACTTTTTAAAACATGATATTGTGTGGTGCAGACAGTTACAAACGTCTTCTACAGTATGTATTTTCTGCTAACATAGCCCCTAGAAGCAAGGTACTAACAAAATACTTTTCACTCACATCTGATACACTTTTTTTTATAGTAATCTAATGAAAAATACAAAAATGTATGGTACTGCTTTTAACTGATACAAACTTTTGTGTGCAGTTATAGAGGCTTATTCCAAAATATGTTGATTGTCATAAAGGCTGCTTAAGTCAATTCTAATGTCGCTTCACTGTAGCAATTGTTATGAAAACTGCCACTTTTTGGAATAAGACTTTAAAGGTTTATGTCAGTTGTCATGAAAGTCATGTAGGTGTCATGTAGCCTTGTATATGCTGTCCTTCAGTGTTACCAAATTTATAGTCATACAACTTTTACTTCCTGACATAAACATCAGCTGGAATTCTCTTGTGGTATATATATATTTACACACCCATCAGCTATAACATTACAACCACGTGCCTATTATTGTATCCTCCTCCATCTGCCCCCAGAATAGCTCTGACTGTGGTGCGTGGTGTTTTTTGACATCATTTTATCATAATCAGCAATAACTTTTTGTGCAATATGAGCTCCCCTTTGGGACTGGACCATATAGGCTAGCCTTCGCTCCACACATGCATTAGTGAGCCTTGGATGCCCACAACCCTCTTACTGATTCACAAGTTGTGCCTCCTTGGTTCACTTTTGGTAGGTACTAAGTACTGCAGACCTATTACACTTCACAAGACCTGCCTTTTTGGAAATGCTCTGACTCAGTCGTCTAGCCAACACAATAAGGCCCTTCTCAAAGTGGCTCAGATTCTTACACTTGCCCGTTTTTCCTGCATTGAGGACATCAATTTTAAAAACTGACTGTTTACTTGCTGCCTAATATAACCCATTTCCTGACAGGTGCCATTATAATGAGATAAGTAGATAGTCAATATTACTCACTTATCAGTTATGTTAATATTATGGCTGATTGGTGTATATTACATTTGCAGCTTGTCACTCTAGGGACAACTAAAGTTTAGGAAATGCCTGTCACTTTCCATGTAATTCACTTGTGATGAAATGTAAACATTTTATACATTGGGCACTGGTGGCCTAGTGATTAGGACCTGAGGTTCAAGTCCTGGCCCGGGCACTGAGGTACCCTTGAGCACATGTGATGGTCACATGCAGAGGTCACATTTTGTTGTGCTGCTTGAGTATGACAAATAGTTACTTTCTCAAGCTTTATTGTTCTTTGTACATATTAGTCATATTTACATTACTAAACAATATGTTAAAAATCCTTATATGAAACATCTATCCTTCATACATGCCTTCCACTTGACAGATCTTTAAAGACTTAATGATTAGATCCCCTCAGCATAAGCACATAATCCAAGCTTGCTAGTGAGGGTGCTAGCATGACAGGCAGCTGGTGCAAGCCTGAGCCCCAGCTGCTTCAGCCCCACCTCTGTTCAGCTGTCCATGGCAAACCAGCCTTTGAACAGCCTATTACCTCCACACTGCACCAGGGAAAGCAATCAGCACCGGAGAAGCACTTCTCCTGGACCAGATGGTGGGAGAGATGAATCACACCATTATATTAGCGCTTAATAATTCCTCAAATGAAGCTAATTAAGCCAGCTCTCTTTCCCCCTTTTCAATCACCAAACACGGCTGATGGTGAGGCCACTCCCACAGTGAGTTTTAAACCGCCACTGCCTTGAAATTGTGAAAGAAATGAACGTTTTGACATTACCTCAGCCTCTTTATGCACCAGATATGGCTCTAATGAGGATGTTGCATTAAAATTTCATCAGGCCATTCATCAAACACATCGAACTAGCTTCAGTGCTTAAACTGAACCATTCATCTCACTGGGCACCTTCAGAGAATAGCCTACAGTTTTTTGTTTTTTTTTAAACTGTTGCTTACGTAGCACTGATGAAAGATGAGCGAGCAGAAAAGGCCCTGTCAGAATTTATCATTACAAACAAAACAATTAAAGACACAGTGGTGTAGCTCTTTATAATTGGATTTTAAGTATAAAAATGTTGATGTTAATTACATTTAAAAATTGTCATTCCATGTCAGTTTTGTAGCTACCTGAAGCTTCTATGTTTTTACATCATTAATTTCAAAAGTTCATTAAAAAAAAGTTTCAAAATATCTCACAATAAAGTCTCTGAAAAGCATATCTGAACCATTACAGTAATAACCCTATTGTGTAATCCCTGAGATATTCTTTTTTTTTACATTATTATCCTATTTTTTACTATTATTGTTATCAGACTGCTGTGATACTTCATTGTGGTCTGAAACATGATATTTTCATTTAATCCTTTTCTAATATTTTTGGCTATTTAATATTTTGGCTTCCAGCTTCACATCAGTAAAGATATACTTTTCATTATACAGAATGTTCCATAGTCACTAGTAATACTACAAACAGTTGACCATCTCTATGGCAGTGCCATAGAACAACAATTTTGCCTCCCTAAAAAGCCAATGGATGGTTCTTTAAAGAACTATTCTCATAACTGGGATGTGAGTCTGAACTTTATTTCAAAGAATGTACCACATGATTTCAAAAACTGGTATAAAATAATTTTTCTTATAAAACTGTCCATGCAAGCAAAGACAACTTGGACTGGCAGTGTGAAAAAAATAGGTTGTGCAATGAAACACCTACGAAACATTATATATATACTTTATATGTGTCACAGAGGTGTGGTGTAGCATAAAACATCTTTTAGAGACAGAAAGTGCACAACGAGTTCTCCTGGAGAGCTGTTTCAGGAGGATGCAGGTAAGGGTCAGTACATTCCTGCATGGGCCAGCATACTAAACATACAACAGGTCGCAGGACTACATAACTACAGAAGCATGTCAAGCAAATGAACCCTGTGATTAAATCGCTTACAAATAGCCTTGAATATCGCAGTGACTATGATAAACATGACTGATTCCATTTGGTGGAGTCCTTTATTCCTCTCTTGAGTGTAATTTAATCACATCTGTTTATTTCAACTCTTTATCACCCATCCAACCTTTTTTAATGTTTCTTGGCAGGAATAAAAAAAAAAAAGAAAATACAAATCCGGACTGTTTGACTGAAATCCTGCTGGAGAGAAATCTCCTTTGGCAAAAGGACAACAGTAATCACATTCATCTAATCTCCCATGACAGATTCAGGACATGCTTTTCATTACAGCAAAAGTGGATAACTGAGCAATAAGCACTGTTTCAGAGTTTACTTAAATCCTGCTTTAAACTAACAGAGACATCGTCTTCCCTGTGTGGTCGATAACACATCTGCCAGGGTTCAGGCGACAACAGTGCCAAATCTACTTTAGATTAAGCCGAAACTCCTCAAAAGCACTTTCTTGCGTCATCAGTGCTACACTGACTTTACTGCTTTTAAAAGATCCTCAGTGGAAACATTACAGTACATATACACTGTAGAAAGTAGAGTGTGCCAGAAGTTTATAGTGTTCTTGAGGTTTGAGTTGATGTAACAAGTTACTTTTGTTTTTCTTAACAAAACTTTTACTCTGTATTCATTCATTTAAAAGATTTATTTGAACTGAATAAGCCCAAATAAGCTGCTTGTTACAGCAAGTATTTTTTAAGCTGGAATGACAAACCATTTTTATAGTGTACTCTGTTATAAACATTTGTGGACTGATACTTTATTGTACGACTGCATTTATCAGGCTAAATGACACTAATTAAGTATAAAAGTATTATGTAGTAAAGGAATATTCTGACAAACATCAGTTGCCCTAAAAGTTTCCTTCACTCAGTTCTACACGTTGATCACTGAAGACATTGGAAACCTTTTCTTGGTCAAATTAAATTTCGAGAGGGTTAAAGTACACATACTTGCTTTTTATTGCATTTTATATACAAATCCCAACTTTTCTGGAAATGGGGTTTGTAAATGTTATGTAGCTATATAAACAGTATTCTCCAGTACAGTGTAACCAATTTTTCAAACCAATTATATGACCCCTTAAAAATAAAAGAAAAGATTGTTTAAATTTGTATGTAGTAATATGTATGTATTAGTAAGAAGTAGGATAAGTCTGTATTATAATAAATATGTAAAGAAATTTTTAAACCACTGAAACCGCCTTAAAATGTATAAGTTCCACAACAATTAAAAGTTTTGTCTAAAGCATAATGTCATTTGCCAAAGCCAATGGTCATTTAGGAACTTATATTTTAGCAGTTATGTCTGTTTCATGACTTCACAGAAATCTGTTTGTTATAGATTTAGTCATGAATACAGGTATAGTTATGTAAAGTTATGCAGTATAATTCTTTCACATATCACATGCACTCTGTAATTTTTAATATGAAATACATGCTTTGCTTTCCTTAATGTCATTTTTTTTTCTTGTTTTTCAAAAACCTTTATTATAGCTGGTTCACACAACTGCCTCGGGAAAAAAACTAAATGAATGAATGAATGAATGGGTTACATCCCTGTTTCGACCTTCTCCAGCTGATGTAAAATTGAGACTTGTGTGTCAGGATGAGGCCATTATTCCTCAACTAATTATTGTTTGCTTCAGTTCAGCTCCCACATGAAGGTACTTGAAGAATTCCAATGAGGCTTTGAGTTACACTTATTCCCCACACCAGCTACATTGCTGAAAAACTGCAAAAATGGATAAACCCAAAAGAATAATTTATGATAACTGGAGCATGCGGTGTGTGTAGAATTTATATTGCAGCTGTTATATATATCCTGCCTGTCTGCCATTAGCTTTCAAAATTTAACAATGCATTATTTGTCCCATAGGAAAATTTGTCTTGGACATAAAGGCTGCCATGTAAATTATTCTTAAAAATGAAAATATATATAAATTAAAACAGTTGTATATCATTGTTCATACATCAGTCATCACTCTGTAAAGTCAGGCATAAATAAATTATTTTACAGAAACACTCCACATTTCAGTAATAAAAATCCCACAAACGTACATTCTTCAGAGGATAGTGTCAGAATGATTTAAATAAACTGTGGCACATGGTGGCAAAAGTAAGGCTCTGGCATCCACATAGGGTCATGTCTAAAAGCATATTTCACAGTGTCCTGTCACTACTAAAGAGGCATTCAAGCAAATAAGTTCATGTTTGTGACAGCTGTGGCCTTGCGGCCAAATTAAGATATGAACCAATCAAGAGAGCAGAGTTTGCCTCTTGGGTTGACATCACGTGTTCTAGTGGAGCCTTATGGTATTGCACTCGCTCAGATTGCTTGGTATTTGCTTTATATGAATAAATACCCACACAAACACACATACATACATACATACATACATATATAAATACATACATGCTAATCTTCAGCCAATGGCTGAAGATTGAAATTACTAATTGTTAACCTCAGTGCAATGCCAAATAGTTTGTAGTACAAATGTACTCACATTTGTAGTTTTTTTCAGTTTATAATACGGTTGTAAGTTAAAATCAGGATTGTAATTTTATCCAGTTTGGGGGAAGGGGCCCACATATATGTTACCATCCCAGTAACAAAAAATATGGCCTATCAAATGTACATTTGTCATTTACCCATATTTTCCATGACAATTGCTCTCAATATGGAACTGGTGGACATACGATTTCACTATAAATCAACCCTGGAGCAGCCAGGGTAATGCAGGTAAATTGTAGATGTACATGTACTGTACCAAAAACATTTTAGGGTTTTTGTGTGGTTTCTAGTGTATTTGAATCTAATGTTTCAAAAAATCTTTTAAAATAAAAGGGGCATTGTGCAATTGATAGCTGCTCATTTTATCCAGCAAACATAAACTGACCATACGAAAACAAGAACACACAGTTGTAAGTTTTGTCTCAGTAAAAGTATTACTTAATTAGTATTAAGTACTATTATGACATATTTTACCACAATAAATTGAAGTAAATTAAGCAAATCTTCTCACCGGTCAAGAGAGAGTGCAGCCAAATAATTAGCAAGCAGCAGGAGTAAGGAGAACAGTGAAACAGATAGAAGAATTAAAGGGAGAATCCAAACACCCTTAAATCTGGATCTTTTGAAAATTATTTCAGAGAGAATGGCAAATAAAGGAGTCTCAGTAGCCACAGTAGTACTTTGATACAAGAGGAAAGCTTTGAATTGGGCCTGTTCAGACAACTTTCCAGAATAAGAATATTTAGTAACTCATTATAATACTAAGACATAATCAATAGGTAACTATGCTGGGACTAAGTACAAATGAATGAGTAATGCTGCATTAACACCTAAATGACTACTATTAATTACCAGAGTTCTGCTTAGTTAGTCAATAGGTAATAGTAAACTAATGTGTAGGGTAATTATCCGCTAACTGATCAGAAACTTTTACAAACTACTAGTTTACATTACTAATCTGGTCATTTGATCATTCCACATGGTAAACTGATGCTAGGTACCACACCATATTGTACAAAGTTATTAGTGGAACTAAACTGTTTCTGGGGTTTGGGAGGGGGGGTGCTTTTCCACAACCTTTGATTTTGCCTGTCTTATTGATTATATCACATGTGCCATACAGCAGAGGGAAAAAAATTGTCCAATAACATCATGTTTCACCTCCCTCTTCTATCACTCTCACCTGTCGTCACTCAGCTTACTTACTTACTACAGTTGTGTTTTTTGAGCTGAAACTGCTTGCATTTTTGTTTGTATTTTTTTCTCAACTTTCCTTCCCCTTCAATCAGGATATAGCTAATTTCCACCTGGTTAAGTCTGCCCCTAATGCATAGTGCCCCCAGGCTATTGCAAGGGGTGACTTTAAACTTATGGCCTCCTGATGATTGAGAACTTGTGTACATGTAAAGAAAGAATGTTCTGATAAACAAATACTTGAGCACAGATGAAACTGCTCTGAGTTTAGATGCAGAATCTGTCTAAGTGACTGATTATCAGGAGATCGTGAGGAAGCAAATACTCACTTTCCTAGCCTGGGGGCACCAGATAAAAGGGAGTGCTAGATAGTGATTAACACTGGCCAAAACTGGGCAAGATTGAAATGGACATAAATCTAAAAAAGAAATGTAAGCATTTTAGTTTATGAAAATAGAACCTTTTTGTAAGGTCAACTTAAACTGTATTGTTTTATGCCTGTTGTAAACAATGTTAGCTAAGACAGCCTTAGGCTAAATCTTAGACTTTTTCAGGTCTTTCCTACATTTATTTTTTTATTCCACTTTCTAAGCACACAAAACCACCAACACTGGAAAAGTGAAGGCTAACACATGTTTCCTCCAAGTGTCTCCATGTCTTTTTGATTTGCCACTAACACAATGGCACTGCTCAGCTTAACTTGCATCATCAGCTAACAGATGCCCTGAACAAATTGCAGTAAGTAACTGGAGGAGAGGGAGGGCCAACTGACCCACCCAGAGAGAGCAAAGCCAATTCTGTTCTTATTGACTCCTGGTCATTTATGGCTGTGCAACTCAGTTGCCTTTTTGATTTTAAGTTAAACTGAGTTTTTATTTTATCAGCTTTGTAAGAGAGATGTTGCAAACTGCAAGCTAATTATTTCTGATTCATTGAAAAAGTTAAATAGAGCAATCAAGCAATCAAGTAATCAATTATTCATGGCAGCCCTGTTAGACTTACAGGCACAGGAGAGAATGATGTTGTGGTCTGTGATAAGACTCTCTTTTTTGTGTTGATGCATTAGACTGCTTTCCTGTGATTAAAACTTGAGATCATAATCATGTTTGCAGTTTTTTCCTATTTGAACAACATTACATATACAAAAGGTGAATAATTATATATCAGCATATCTATTTTTGATTGTCAGAACTACGGGCATTAGTGTCCTGCGTGCATGTTCTAATATAGCTTATAATAAATTCACATTGTATTAAGTCTCAAGGATTTCTAGATGATGCAAAACAACCTAATAAATTATGGGTTTACTGTTAAATGCTAGAATGCAATAGCAACAACATAAAGACAAATTATATAGTTTTAGAAGAAAAAAACAATTGCATGTAGCATATTGAACCATTGAATAGTTATGTTTTAGCACAGTGCAGAATTTCTACTAGATGGGGCCTAATTGCTTGGGTGTAATCATAATTATGCAGTCCAAATTGAAGAGGGGTTATCTAATCAATTCTGTTGCAGGGCAATAGGAAATCAAACCCAAATCTTGGATAGCAGTTGTGATTAGGTCTGGGAATTAATTTCACTTCCACACAATGCCACAAGCTTTGTTCCTCTTTGGGGAAAGACTGCTAATGGTGCTAGATGATGTGATTATTTTATTTTTTCTTGGTGCAGGGTGCTGTCTAATCATTAAATTTATCTCCAGCCATATTAAATTAATCTCCCAGACAACTGACCAAAAATGTGATCAAGTGACCGGCTGGTGGTGAGCTTATTCAAAAGACAATCCTTTGGACTGCGATACAAATCATTTCTTCAAAGACACAGACAGTCATTGTGATTGCAGACAAGGTACAAATTAACCTTGCAGTCAAAAGTTATTGTTTTGTATTAACTGATTATCTGAGCCTGATCTGACAGATTTACAGTCAGTCTCTATTATCTATCACATTAAAACATACTATTTAATTTATAAAAGTGAGTAACACACTTAAGCAACAACATGGGCACAAGGGTACTTTAGAGCTGTTCCACAGAAGAAAAAAATGTGTTACTCTGATGCACTTTCCAATATATGTATATGCATAACATAATGTAAAAGCTGCATAACAATGATATATA